>SJYX01016458.1:0-17969 GCA_006410675.1 Oreotragus oreotragus | reverse complement strand
TCTCCCCCCCACCCCTCCCCCTCCTTGGCACCTGCAAGTCTACTCTCTGTGTTTGTGAGTCTGTTTCTGTTTGGTAGGTAGGCTCGTTCCTGCCATATTTTAGATCTCACATGTAAGTGGTACCATGCAGTGTTTGTCTTTGTCTGACTGACTGACTTCACTTAGTTGAGAATTTCTAGTTGCATCAATGTGGCTGCAAATGGTATTACTTTGTTCTTTTTCACGGTTGAGTAGTATTCTGTATATTGTATCCCATCTTCTTTATCCGTTCATCTGTCATGAACATTTAGGCTGTTTCCATGTCTTGGCTACTGAGATAGCGCTGCTATGAACATAGGGGTGGATGGATCTTTTTCAATTACAGCTTTGTCTGGGTATATTCCCAGGAGTGGGATCACTGGGTCATATGTGATCCCACAAAATAGAAACAGAATTCTAGTTTTAGTTTCCTGAGGAGCCTCCCTACTGTTTTCCACAGTGGTTATACCCACCACAAGTTTGCTGTTTTCCCATCATGGTGCTGACATCTCTCAATTATTGGTAAGAGTGAATTGTGCATCCCTCTTCGCAGCTGAGTTTCTCTGTTTGGCTGGGCTCTATATGTTCACATAGCTTGTCTGCAGGGAGGAGTGGGACACACTTCCTGAATTAATCTTGTTCTTTGCAGTGAGGTTTGGAGAGTGGTGAGAGCTCTGTATGGATCTCTTCGTGTGATTGTCTTCTGGGTGTGGAAGCTCTCCTTCCTCCCCAGGTGCAGTCAACCTCTTGTGGTCCTGCCTAATTTTCCAATCCCTCTTCCCCACAACAGCTCTTCTTCCTGGAGGCAAATACCAGCTGGTCACCAGTAGTGACCAGCTGTCCTGGGGGAGGGAGCAGAAGTCAGACTGATGTGCCAGACAGACCAGGTCCCTCACTCCAGGTCTTCTCCTCTTCTCTCTTTCTACCCTGTCTGGGCAAGTAGGAAATTTTCAATAGACCTTCCTCTGTGCCTCTTGGATTGTAGTTTCCATTTTTCCACCGGTTCCACCTCCTTCCTGCTTTCAAAGGATTTTTCACTGTTCCTGGACCCACTGAGGGCTTCACTACTTGGTGTGGGGCCTCATTTGAAATTGATTTTTTTCTTTTATGTTTTTCTATAATTTTAAGGGATTTATTATGGGAGAGGAGGTGGTAGCCAAGTTAAGACTGTCATCTTGTAACCAAAATGAATGGCACTTTATTAGAACACAGACTTCTGTGGCCATCGCCATCTTCCTTGTTCAGTTGAATTCTCCGATTGAGAGAAAGAGATGAAGGGGAGAGAGAGAGCAAGCAAGAAAGATAACTTGGAGAGCTGTTTGAGACTCATTTGAGGAAGGGGCATCTCTTAAGGAGCTCAGGGCTGTTTATCCTGTTTCCACGTCCTGTAATGACAGGTGCCACCTGCAGCAAAGGAACAAAGAGGGTATTCTTCAGAAGGATGGGATAGAATCAGAAGCTCAGCTATAGACAAACCCCAGCTGGCTTCTTTTCACCCTGTCAATAAAAGGCCCTGTGCTTGGACTGTGGCTCCATTATCCCTCCAGCATCAAAGCCAGGACAGGCTCCTCCTATCTCGGATGCTGACTGCAGCTCTTCAGCTGAGCTCTGCTTCCTGGTGCAAACGCAGCTGCACACACTCCACATGTTCTTTGAGTGTCTTCTTATTCTTTCTTCAGGCTCACCAAGGGCAGCAAGACATTTCTTCCAAATGAGCCGTTTCAGAGCTGGCATGGTATCGGAATTTCCAGCTTGCCCCAAGATTATTCTTTTCCTCTAATCTCTGTCTTGATTTTTAATTTTTCTTTCTTCAATATGCCAAAATAGCCATGGGTAAGCATTTATTGAGGAGATGTTATGTACAAGTCCTCCTGGGTAGAGAGGTCAGGAAATCCCTAGCATTCCTGGAGAGTCACCACGGTCTCCCTAGGCGATGGAAATCCACAAATGAAGTGGGGTCTACAGTGTTATATGTTGAAAAGCCTCTCTCCATCTTCCGGGTACAGGAACCTTCCTTCCTCTGGAGAAGTGCTCCTCCCTTACTCCAGGTGATTTTGAAGAGATCAGGGACCCTAAGTTTTGCCATGGTTATGCAACTCAGGCTTGCTCAAATTTATCCTCCATACTGGGAACCAGCGGTTAGCCCTGGAGGTGGCTGCATGACTCATATCAGTCCATTTGAGTTCTTCTTGGGCATTAACATACAACACAGTAGTGAGAAAGGAGCTCTGTTTTCCTAGTTCAAGTTCCATCAGCTGGGATGATGGAAACTTGAAGCTACTCAATACACTTAACCTTCCTCCCCATCACTTTACATGGAAGATGCTCCTTCACATTAAAAAAAAAAAAAAAGTGGCCAGTGTCAGGGAAGAGGCTTCCCAGGTAAAGAATCTGTCTGTCAATGCAAAAGATGCAGAAGACACATGTTCAGTCCCTGGGTTGGGAAGATCCCCTAGAGAAGGGAATGGCTACCCACTCTAATATTCTTGCCTGGAAAATCCCATGGACAGAGGAGCCCGGTGGGCTACAGTCCATGGGGTCTCAA
Source organism: Oreotragus oreotragus (assembly GCA_006410675.1). NCBI lineage: Eukaryota > Metazoa > Chordata > Mammalia > Artiodactyla > Bovidae > Oreotragus > Oreotragus oreotragus. The sequence goes on along the minus strand of SJYX01016458.1, from coordinate 15,406 downwards.
AAAGTCGGACATGACTTAGTATGCATGTCAGGGGAGAAGAGATGAGAGGGGGCGCAGGACAGGGATGGGAAGAGAGGGAGGGGGAGAAAGAGAGGTGTGAAGACACTATGTGAGGTCTTACGTCCACTCAAGTCTCTTCCCTTGCCTTCTCACCTGCTCTCTAATTATACATCGTTTCCCAAACATTCCGCGTTTACCTTCTGTGAGTCTTTGCACCACATGGTTTTATACCATGGGGAAAGCTTTCGCAGTCCCTTCTCTTCTTTTGCTCCTGGGAAGTATCTAAGCCCAAATATCCCCAATTCCTCCTCATACAGTTGGTCTCTGGCCCCCTTCCCTCACCCCGAGCACTCTGAACAGACTACTAGAATACCGTGTAACTCCTTGTCATAATTATGTGTTTTACATCTTTCCCCACCACCAGACTGTGAGTTATCTGCCGGTAGGAACTGTGTCCAGCCATCTCTAAGTTCCCGGGGCCACAGAGAGTCTGGGCAGAGAGCAGAGTGCCTCGGTCACTGAATGCCTCTGGAACTGACTTTCCCTTTGGAGGAATGGGTGTGTGTGTAGGTTAGGAAGGAAGGTGGTTCTTCTAGAAAGAGGGGTCCCTCCTGCCTGCAAACCACCCATCTTTGTCTCCTGGATCTTTTCTTCTCAGAAGTTCTCTGACTCACAGGAGCAGTGAAAACAGAACCCCTCTTCTAGGGGAACTAGCTGCCTTTGGGCATCAGGAAGGGCTTTAGGGAGGTCTTGTATGCCCTCTAGGAACAGGGGGCCGCTGAAGGACTTTCATCAAGGGTGTGTAAATTACAGTCAGGTAATCTAGAAAGACCATCAGATGGCCATGTGGGGACCAGGCTGATTACGTCCACTCAAGTCTCTTCCCTTGCCTTCTCACCTGCTCTCTAATTATACATCGTTTCCCAAACATTCCGCGTTTACCTTCTGTGAGTCTTTGCACCACATGGTTTTATACCATGGGGAAAGCTTTCGCAGTCCCTTCTCTTCTTTTGCTCCTGGGAAGTATCTAAGCCCAAATATCCCCAATTCCTCCTCATACAGTTGGTCTCTGGCCCCCTTCCCTCACCCCGAGCACTCTGAACAGACTACTAGAATACCGTGTAACTCCTTGTCATAATTATGTGTTTTACATCTTTCCCCACCACCAGACTGTGAGTTATCTGCCGGTAGGAACTGTGTCCAGCCATCTCTAAGTTCCCGGGGCCACAGAGAGTCTGGGCAGAGAGCAGAGTGCCTCGGTCACTGAATGCCTCTGGAACTGACTTTCCCTTTGGAGGAATGGGTGTGTGTGTAGGTTAGGAAGGAAGGTGGTTCTTCTAGAAAGAGGGGTCCCTCCTGCCTGCAAACCACCCATCTTTGTCTCCTGGATCTTTTCTTCTCAGAAGTTCTCTGACTCACAGGAGCAGTGAAAACAGAACCCCTCTTCTAGGGGAACTAGCTGCCTTTGGGCATCAGGAAGGGCTTTAGGGAGGTCTTGCATGCCCTCTAGGAACAGGGGGCCGCTGAAGGACTTTCATCAAGGGTGTGTAAATTACAGTCAGGTAATCTAGAAAGACCATCAGATGGCCATGTGGGGACCAGGCTGAAGCTGAAGACAGCAAAGCCTGTAAGGAACCGGTGGAGAGGCTCAGGTCCAGGAGAAGGCTGGTGAGGGCCTGGATGGTGCCGTGGGGCTAGAAAGGAGGGGTCCAAGGCCATTCTGTTCATTCCTTCTCTCCTGATCCCCTCAGCTGAGCAGCTGAGACTTCCTCCCTGGTGGCCTTCATCCCTGGCCTCTCATTCTTCTCTGTCTCATCTGAGAGCCCCAGAACGCCTCTACATCAGGAGAGAACGACGCTGTCTCCTTGCCCCGTATAATCCTCAGGAGTTACATCTTTGTCAGCACTTCTGCCTCAGCTCCCATCGGATCGGTTAATGTTTCTTTTATGAAGCGAGGACACCTGATTTCTGTCAGTGCAGGGCTTAAGACTGCCTCGTCAGCACTGTCTTCCTGGCTGGCCATATCAGATAGACAGAGGAAGAAAGCAACTGAGCCAGTGATCAGATTCCAAGGCGATGATGCCAGGCCTACATGCTGCTTGTGAGAGCGGAGCTCAACAGAACTAAGGGGTCCCATGGAGGGAAGATGATAAGTTACAGCCATTTGGGGCTGCCTGTTCAGCTGGTGTGGGGTAAGGGGAGGGCCAGATGCTGGTTACTTGGCCATTGAGACAAGCCCCTTCCTTGGCCTGGTCTCAGTTTCTCATCTGTAAGGAGTCAGTGATTATGGAATCCAGGCTCTTCTAAGTGTGGACTAAGGGATGCAAGGGGTCTCTTCATTGTTACAGTCTGTGACAGCCCCCAGAGCTAATTCAATTCTCATTCTGCCTGGAAAGTCCTCCCTCTTGCTCTTCTTTTCTCTCTCTCTCTTTTATTTACCAAATAAATCATTCATTCAGCAAGCATCCTCTAAGCCCCTACCCTGTGCCAGGCCCTGTGTTCACAGCTATGGATACACAGATGAGCAAGAGATGTTTAGACTTTTAAGGAGATTATCTCTAGAGAGAGATTTAGAAACAGAAGCAGACAATCACCATCAAGTGACAAAGTCAGGAGCAAGGTGGAGAGGGTTACAAAGACCAGCGTTGTTACCAAAGGATTCTGTTTCATTCATCCTTCAGGTATATGGCATTTTTCCTGGAATACGGATTAGGTCCTCAATAAATGAATGAAGTGACATGTCCGCTGGACCTGTAGGATGAGTCAGTGTTTCCCAGGTAGAGGAGGTAAGGGGAGAGCACTCCACATACAGAGCACTGTATGGGTCGAGACCTGAATGCATGAAAGAGACTGGCTGAACCTTAAAGTAGGCAGTTCTAATCCCTGACCTGCAGGGCCCCGTAGAGACCTCCAGGAGAGGAGATTGGAGAATTAGATGGAAGGAGACAATCTTTAGTGCCACAGCAGAGAACTTGGGCTTGGTCTGTGGCAGTGAGGAACCATTAGAGGGGCCTGATGACAACTTTTGAAAGATTCTTCTGGGCTTGCCGTGGGTGGCCTGGGGCAGAAAGTGCCCCAGGTAGAGAGGCTGGTGAGAAGACCTTCTCCACGCTGGTGCTACTCTTGGCTCAAAGCCCACGGGATGAACATGGCAGCTTTATATCTGGATTCTTCTCCATCTTAACAGACTAGGTTGAATCACTGACTTATGGAGACCCTGATGAGGGAGAAGCAGATCATTTGGGGGGCACTTTGACCTAATATCCCTGCAGACTGAATATGGTAGGAACTCAGTTGACATCCGGTCAGAGACCAGAGAAAACACAAAAGCACTAACCATTTGAAATTCCCTGACACACCCTTCCCAACCTCTCCTAATCTAGACCTGACTGATTAACAAGAAGCATATCCTCTCCTTCACTGACATGGAAAGTGTAAAAATTCATGTAGCATTTTGGCTACAGACAAATCAAAGCAATCAGATACTGCCAACCTCATAGAGCAGCACTGACGTGTTTTTGATCTCTGAGGTGGTTGGTGTGGGGAGCTGAGGACCAGACAGAGGGGATGATCTGGCTGAGGTTCCTCAGCAAGTCAGTACCTGAAGCGAGATCAGAACGTGGGCCTTCCGGCTGCCAGGCAAGTGGTTTCCCCAGAGTGACACAAGAGCTCTGCCTGCATCACCAAAGAAGAGTTGAATCAACTGTGTCTGCTTTGAATCAATTGTGTCTTCCTAAGCAGATATGGTCAGGCTTTTAGAGACAACAAAGCCTATATTTCCCTAGAGGTTCAGCCTCCCAAGGCTTTACCATTAGGCTGACTCATTTCCTATCAGTAGGGTCACCTCCCTGTTTAAAAACCTTGGTTGTCCACAGGGGAAGCTCCAACTACTTAGAGGCATCTGAGGCCTTTCATCTTTGCATCTTTCCTTTCTCTCCAGCTTCATCTCTCACTTTATCTCAGATGCACTCTCAGAGCAGGACCGCAGTGGTCCTCAACCCAGGCAACATTTTATCACGTGGGGAGCTTTTTACAAAAAAGACTGTGGTTCAGACCATAGCTCTAGGAATGTGAGGAGTGGATCCAAGACATCCGTATGGTTTCTATTAACCTATGAACAACCAGTGAGAGCCACTGTTCACCCAGGCTAACTGCTGTCTGTAATCCAGATCTGTCTCACCCTCTCTGGGGCTTTGGGCAAGGACTCCTTACTCTTCCGTGGCTCCACTTCTCTACCTGGCTCTGCTTCCAGACCACCTTGAGTCTCTCCTTTTGCCATGAACCCCTGCACACACTTTGCACATCACATCACCACAACATTTACATTCCCTTTGTGTCTTTTGTGCACCCTAAGGATACTGTGACCTCTGTGAGGAAGATGCTTTTCTGTTTATCTGTTTCTTCCTTGTCAAAATTACAGGACCAGGCATATAGTAGGTGTTTAGTAAACCACTGTGGTCTAAATAAGATTTTCTGAGCCCCAGAATGACCTCTGTTTAGAAAGCCACTCCTTTTCCTAGGATGTTGAGTCTTATGAGATAGAGCTTCATCCTAAATGATCCCCAGCATGCTGTGTCCTAGCAATTGGTCTTTTACATCTTCTGTCTCCAAGGAAGGGAAATAATCAAAGAACTTCTACTCACTTCCTACTGAAAATGGAAGGGTATTTCACCTTTATGTGACTAAAAAAAAAAAAAAAGAGACATGAGATTATTTCAGACCTTGGTTGGAGATGTAGTCCACTTACTAAGTGTGTGACAAAGTACAGAGAGTGTCTAAACCTCTATGAAATAATATATAAAGAGCTCAGTACTTTACCTTCTATTTTGGGGTTCTCTAGAGAAACAGAAGATTGATTGATAGATTGATAGGCATAGGTAGGTTTATTATAAGGAATTGGCTCATGTGATTACAGAGGCAGAGAAGTCCCAAGGTCTGCAGTTGCCAAGTTGGACACCCAAGAAGGCCAACGGTGTGAGTTCTAGCTTGAAAGCAAGCAGGTTTGAGACTCAAAAAGTACTGATGTTTTGGTTTAAGTCCAAAGGTAGGAAAAGAATGATGTCCCAGCCCACACAATCAGGCAGGAGATCCTACTTACTCATCGTTTTTTTTTATTAAAAAAAAAATGTTTATTGGAGTAGAGTTGATTTACAATGTTGTGTAAGTTTCAGGTGTACAGCAGAGTGAATACGATACATATACTTATATTCCCTCTTTGTTATATTCTTTTCCCACATAGGCCATTACAGGGTGTTGAGTGGAGCTCTCTGTGCTGTCTTTTTGTTCTGTTCAGGCCTCCAGATGATCGGATGTGGCCCACCCACATTAGGGAGCACAATCTGCTTTGCTCAGTCTTTGACTCAAACGTTAATCTCATTCACCCTCATGGACACAGAAGAGTGTGAGGAATGTCTAGGTATCTTGTGGCTCAGTCCAGTTGACACATAAAATTAACCATCATACCTGTCATGGTGTAAATTTTCCATGTGTGTGAATTCCTTTTTTTCTTCCCCCCCAGAAAATACAGTTTCAGATATGTTGCTCTCTCCTGTCCCTTCTTGAGTACAGTCTCTGCTATCTTTTCTCACTGTCCCTCCCATCTTCCCTCTCTCTTTCCCTCCCTCTTTGTCTCTCCCCTGACCCTTTGCCTTTTTCCTGTCTCCTGACTTTCTTCCTCTGACTCCAGGCTGGTTTGCTCAGGATTTAACCCAGAAAAGAGAGTGAATTCCTCTGGCACTCGTTCCACCTGTGTCTTTGGGAACTCAAGGAGCACACCCAGCAGGATCAGAGCAAGTTGGGAGAAGAGTCTGCTCCCCACTTTGGCCAGAGTCTAGCACCCCAGCAGCAAGAGCCGGGTCTCTCTGTGCTGGGGAGAAAGGCAGGGAAGGAGAGAAGCGAGGCCTCTGCCGTAAATACCGCGCAGTGTGTTTTTATTACCGCATAATCCATGCTTGTGCCACTTGTTCGCATACCGCCAGTTAATGGAAACCTCATGTTCTCCTGCTCTGGCCCATCTTGTGGTTAACTCTTGCAGGGCTGGGGCATGCACCCAGGCCAAAGGAAATCCTTTCCAGAAGGAAGCCGGGTTATCAGACAGGCAGGCGCTGCCTCACATGTTGAAGGAAGTCACCATGGAGTGCGGTTAATGATAAAGGCAGGAATGTGGCAGGCAGGCACTCGTCTGGACCTGCCTGTGGAGCTGCTGGTGAAATTCCACAGGACGTTTGGTGTGCTCATCGCTGGGAACCCAGGCTACCTTGGGATTCACGCGACTGGCTGCTCCTGGCATGCTGCTTACTCTCTTGGAGCTTTGATTCATGTGGGAGAAAGGTCTGAGGAGTCCGCATGCACAAGGCACAGAACAAATGCATGGGAGGAGGGCTGTGTGTTGCAACACAGCATGTGCTGTGAGTTTGTGCAAAGGCTGTGGTGTCTCTCTTTCCAAGGAGAAAGCCTCTAACTCCGCCTAGGTTGCCAGGAACAGCATCCAGAGAAGGGGATATTTGATCCTGAAGGTCTTGATGAACAAAAGAGATGTTTTTAAAGTCAGGCAAGTAAGGAGAGAGGCCAATTCTGTGTCTCTGATGCCAAGAAAGCAATGTGTGGAGGGTCTAGAGATCTCTCCTATGCAGAGAAGGAGGCAGGGCTTGTGATGTGGTTAAAGGCGCCATACTGCCTTCCGATTCCAGCTTTCTTGATAGCTTGCGACCCAGTTTCATAACCTCTGCTTTTGTTTCCTCTTGGTAAACTGGGGGCCAAAATAGTGTCTTCTCAGAGACTGCTCTGAAGTGTATCCGATGAAATGCTTCCAGCACTTAGCCCAGTTCCTGGCACGTTAAAGGCCTGGACTCACATTGGCTATCATTAGCATCAGGGGAAAAAGGACAGTTTGGAGTGGTCAGAACACATGTTGTTGGGGGACGATGGATAGACCCAAGGTTAGTCTGGGACCAGATGGTGGAGGAACTGAAGGCTGTACTAAGGATTTGGACTTGATCTGGTGTATCATGGGAAATCACTGAAGGTTAATTCATTCAAATACTGTCCTCCGGTTGGTTTCCCTTCCCGGAAGATCCTTTCCGGGAAGTCTTTTTTTACTTTCTCATCAGGGATCCAAATGGTCCTGGGTCACTAATACCCATCACCTGCCTGCCATAGAGAAGCATCGGCTCCCATAACTCAGACCACACTTGCCGCACTGTGTCCTCAGACCTTGTTCTGACACTTTGGCTCCAGGGCATCAGATTCAAAAGATCTCATCTGAGTTTTCCTTCTCATCATTGCTGCTGAATGTCCACGATTTGCAAAACAAGGACGAAGAACTGGGTCTGACTCTCTCCAAAGTTCTAGGCCCCAAAGGAAAGTTTGTAAAACAATGTCTCCTTTGTCCTAGTTAGGATGAGTTGCTTGGCAGGTGAAAAACCCTGGAAATTTGCCACGAAGTGGCCATGTGACCTGCAAGTAACACTGATGGGATTTGAGCAGCAGTTCACCAATGGCGGCTGCTGACCTGTTTGTGGGGTTATCAGGGTAATGGATCCTGGCATTCTGCTCGCACCATCTTTACAAACGTCACTTTCACTTTATTGTACATTAACCCCAATCTCTTCACAAGCTCCAAAATAAAACTTCTTTGCAAACAACTGAAGTCCATCTGCTGCACTATTAAAAATATCCTAGTATGAAAATACTTAAGCATTAGAGAAATCCATGATCAGAGATATTACGGTGGATCCACTTGAACATGCCTGCCTCTGATTGGGAGAAATCAGTCTTTCTTTCTCCCTTAGGTGGGAGATTTATTACCACCCCCACTCCCATGGTAACAAAAGAACCCCAAATTCCCAAGAGTGATCAAATTTCAAATATTGCACGCTATTATGCAGGGTGGCTCAGACAGTAAAAAAATCTGTCTGCAATTCAGGAGACCTGGGTTGAATCCCTGGGTCAGGAAGATCCCCTGGAGAAGGCAATGGCTACCCACTCCCGTATTCTTGCTTGGAGAACTCCATAGACAGAGGAGATGGTGGGCTACAGTCCATGGGGTGGCAAAGAGAGGGACATGACTGAGCAACTAACGCAAGTGTCCTTATGAGCCCATATATGAATGCAACTCGGCTTATCAGCTGCTGATACGTTGATTCTCTTGTTGGGAATGAATGAATGACCCAATGAGCGATTAGCAGATAAATGTTCCATATCCCCATTTAGTGCATGAGGATTTTATTCACCTCTATTTCTATTCCTTGATCAATTACCCTCCTTTGAGAGAAATAACATTTTCTCATGTTATTGCTAACAGTCTCTAGGTTGGGTCTCACTTCCTTCTCTAAAAGAGCAACCCCCGGCAGCGAGTATTTAAATTAATCCACCTCTGCTGCCATTCCGCGCAGCCCATCTATCATGGCAATTTGTGCAAATGCCACTCTAGTATCCAGCTCTATGTATCATGTATTTTGAGATTGCACAGTTCCTGAGGCCTTTGTAAAGCAAACCTTTCATGAATAAATCAGGAAATACCCTGATGCATGCTTTATGTAGAGGAAGATATTCTATTTAGGTCACGCAGGAAAGTTCTGCCAAGTTTGCTAAAATGAACAAATCCCCTGAGTGCAGTCTACCTCTACACAATTCCGAAACACAAGCAAGTCTCTCCCAGGCCCCCGCGGCCATGCTTTGTCAACACTGAGGACTCCAGGTCTATAAAGTATTAGTTTGATCACCTGAGGCTCCAAACACTTTCAAGTCAGGAGCCAGGCTAGGGGTTCTGCTAGTCCATAGGAAGAACTTTGCAAATGGAAAATTTGTCCACTGTGGTGCCTGGGGCAATGGGGCTTGTGCAAGTGAAGGAGGAAGGAACTAGAAAAATTACAGTGAACTTGTTGTCCCGGCTTGTTTTTTGAATCCACTTAAGAAAGTCCCTGACTTTGTTTGAGTCCAGGGCATTTCAGTGGACCCTTTTGAGCCTCCCAGAACAAAGGATGTGGCCTAGTGAGCCCTCCCCTTTAGCAATGGAAATACTCCTGATAAGAATAAGGATTTCCAGATTTCCAGCCAACCTCGAATTAGAGAGGGTTATCTGGGGTAGAAGAATGCAGAACAAAATGTTGAATGATTCCCTTTCCTTTGAACAAGGGCAGCCAGGCCCACCCCCCTTTGCCCAGAAAAAGCTGTATGAGATTAGAAGATCTAGTCTGAAGAAACAGATGGAGCATTGACTTGGATTCCGGGTGGTGAGAATGTGGAGAAGTCACAATGTCATTAAGAAAGTGGGCAAGATGTCTGGACAGAGTCTAAGCTCATAGCACCTTATTTGGATGGGGTCTGATGTTTGCTTTCTGAGTTCCCAAATTTATCTGGGACAGGGCAATTTACACCAGTCAGCCACTTAGGCACTGATTCCTTCTAACAAAAGTCAAGGAAACAAACTCAGAACAAGTTAACATCATGGTTAGCAGCATATCAGCCCATACTCTGATATATTGTAAAGTCAAAAGATAATCCAAAGGTTACCTGTGAGTAGATTCAGGACAAAGAGACTTAGTTCTTATTGATGTCCCTAATTTGAGAAATTGCCTTTTCTGCAGCTTTGCCCCTTTGATTATGTTGAATATTGAAAGACTATATCCTCTCTCTTTCCAGTACTCTCTTCCAAACATCTGTCTTTGGTTGAAGCTTTTTTCCTGAGATTTGATGACGCCAGCTTTAGACAGTTGGACTATGCTGAGGGCATGCTTTAAGGATCTCAAAGCTCTTTAGCTTCCATTGCCATTCGTTGCCAAGGTCAAAAATGTACATTTAGTTGGTCACAGTCATTTACAGCCTGATGTACTGATATTTACCTTCTGAAAGTGTCACTGATTTCCAAGTCCTTAGAAATATTACTTTCATCCTGTTAAACCACTCACATGATTGATTGCCAAGTTTGAGTCCAACCTCATTCCTAACAGTCTGAGTGAACTCAATCACGTTTTTTCATAAAATGTTGACTGAAATATATGTTCCCTTATCTTGGAAAGAAGGACCATTTGAAAGAATTTGTATCAAAGCACAATGTGAACTGTAAGTTGCAATACAAATAGGAAGTGATTTTGCTGAAGTGTTTTCAAAGAATGAGTCTGGGTTCTCCTTTTGTTTCCTACCCCTTTCTGCAGTGTTTGGCATATAGTTGGAAATCAGTAAGTTTGTTTGTTGCTTGTTGATTGCCTTATAAACAGGAGCCCAAGTATGGGGACCAATTCAAGGAAGAGGAAACGGGAAAGGGCTTAGGGGAATGTACTTGCTTTACTTGTCACAAAAGTCATGTAAGTGCAAAAGGTAAAATTTAGAAGATATAAGAAAGTAGCAAGAAGAAAATTAGACTACTTCATATTTGCAACCTGTTAGCATTTTGCTGGGCCTGAAGACCTTGTCTCTCTCTCTGACTTCCACATGCACTTGTGTGTTCTCAAATAACAATTCTGTCCCTTTAAGTGCCAACTACTTAGAGCTGGAAATATATATTTTCAGCAGGCAAAGGAATAGGAGATTAGTTCCCCAGCAAATCTATTAGTTCATTAATTAATAGAAATCTGAGAAATGTCAGCGACGGCCTGCTTTTACTCCTTAGGGTAATAAAAGTAATAATAGCTAATATTTATTCAATGTTTACTATATGCCAGGCATTGGTCTGAGCCCTTTATATACATTAACTTATTTTATCTTCATGACTACCCTAAATGGTAGATGTTACAGGTCCATAATCCCTTACCTATAATTTCACAGTCCAAAAAGCACTGGAAAAGGGTTTTTGGACAAGTTCAATACAAACTCCTTTGGTAGCAAAACCTTACTGAATCTAACATGAGTCTTTTCATGGTCTTTATTAATCCCATTTATGAACAGTCAAGTTTCACTGAAAAAATAGGAGTGTGTTTGACAGAGTGTTCTAGAGCCTTCTGAAGGTTTCATGAATGAGACAGTACACACATTTTATTACTATTGTAGAGTATGAAAAATTCTGTATTCCAAATCATAATCCAAAGATTTCAAGTCTATGATTATGAATGCCATTATTATCTTCATGTTACAGATGGAAAAACTGAATCATAGAGGCATTAAGGAATTTGCCCAAGCTTCATCAGGATCCCAGCCCAGATGACTGGCTTTAAGAGTCTGCACTAAAACTTTACATTTGTTTAGTTTTCAAAAGCTTTACAGTCCTTTCAGCACAATAACTTTATAAGTTATACTTAAGAGATCTTATTCTATTTTATAATCAAGACAAGTGTGATTTAGGGAGGTTACGTGACTTGCCCAAGGTCCCATCACTAATGCAGTGGGATCAGGACTCAAGTGCAAGTCTCCTGCTTATAATCCTAGAGCTCTCATTGCTGCCCTGGGATTGCCTGAAGAGTCACCAAACTCCAGCCATTACAGCCTTGTTTTCTCGCTCAACACCAGCATGACTACTCAGGCAGGCTGCACAAAATCCCTTCTACCTTTTTCAAGCCACCCATCATCAGAAAATGTGCAAGAAAGCTTAGAACTGTCAAAAGTAACTATCCACAAGTCACCCCCAAGTCAGAAGCCAGAGTTGTTCCCCTGGGCCCTATGGGCTTCTGGAAGCCAGAGTTCACTCTCTGCTCCTCACTTCCGGTGGTCCATCTCATGCACAGCATTGGGCCAGAGTGCATGCCCGTACAGCTGGCTAGGCCTCTGTGCGAGGCACCTGCACTGTGACTGATTATGGCAGGATGGAGGAGACCTCAAACACTGGCAACTGCATGATAGTGGTGCAAGCCAAACTCCTTATAGAAAAGTCTGGAAGGAGGGGTTTGCCACAGGGCACCCAGGTGTTTCCCATTCTAGGACTCCCCTGTTGCCCCACAGATCTTCCAAGATCCCCCCAGATCTGGCTTCCTCTGGAAAGTGAGGTCTCAGCATCTCTAGCCAGATTCTTCTATTCTCTGAGCCCTCCCTTTACTCAGCACATCAAGCCCATCTTCTCTCTGCTCCTCCATCAGGACCCACACTTACTCCCCCTACACACCCAAAGTCTCAGGGTGCAACCTGTGGGCTCTAGCTGCGCCCTGTTTGCCCTCATGGGAAACTGCACATCCCACCCAAGAGGACCAAGCACTCCAGAAATCTGAGTGGACTCGCAAGCTAACAGGCCATCTCTCTAGAACAAGGTTAACATAGTAATGAAGAGGGCGCAAGAACATAAGGCCTGAGACGTAGTTCTGGCTTTGTGGCTTTGGACAAGTACCTGACCTCTCTGGGGACATGTACCTGTCATACAAATTACACATGAATATCGTTTGGATCCAGAAGAAGCTGAAAGTAAAGAAGTCCAGATTTATGATGGTATTGCCTCATGCTCTAGACAGAGAGAAAGCTGATCAGGTCCAGATTCTTGATGGTGACATATGCTGACGTTCTGTTGACACCTCGATAGTAAATCTTAGGCCGAGGTCATGCTGTTCCTTCTGCTTGGGTTGCTCTACTCAGGTAGGGCAGAGACAAATAACCCCTCCATATGAGCTTAGGACATTGCAGTCTGCCTTTTGGCAAAAGTTTTTGCGTCTCTTTGGCTCCTAGCACCTGGCTCCACTTCTCCTTGGTCTTGGCTCCTAACTTCACCTCATCTCTATCCTAGGCCATATTTGCAGCCAGTGAGGGGTGCAGCACCTCTGATCTTGACCTCTATGCTCTCTTTTTGTGCCATGGCTTCCTCTCACTCTCTATTCATTCATGTTTGGATTTTTAAGGTAATGAAAGGCATTTTTGCCCTGGGCTACAGAACTCAACCCAGGAGCTGCCCACTTGGCTGAAGACCCCCAGAGCCAGGAGGGAGTAACTGTTTCAGAGGGCTTAGCTATATGCTCCCAGCACTTCAGAAGTTTATCTCCTTCCTCCCATCTCAATTTCCCCAGCGGGGTGAGGCCCTGCATCCCTGGGGACTCCTTCCTGGTGGGATCCTAGGGAGAGACTCAGGCTCACTTCCAACTGTGCTCCTTCTGTGGAATATCTGGGATATCCCCCCCTCTGAGGTTCCAGTGGCTGTCTACAAACTCACTGTGGGCAGGATTCACAGGGCCAGGGTAAGAGAGGAGATGAGGATGTTGAGGGAGCTATTAGCAGTGCCTCACAGATTTCTGCAACTACCATATCTCCCTCCCAATACTAACAACATTGAACCCTACTCTTTCGCTTTCATGCCTCCTCCTCTCATTAGACCCTGAACACCCTGAAGGTCAGCACCGCTCCTCTGAGTTACCTGCTTCTAATTCCCCCTTGCTCTTGTTTGTATCCCAGGGGGCTTGCTGATTGAAAGAATGCCAGCTAAATGAACGAGTGAGGGGATGGATGAGCCATTCAAGAGTTATGCATGGAAATAAATGGTTTATCAGATATATTCAACCATGACCTGCTGGTAAATGTTGACAGAATTATCAGAGCAATTTATGAAGTTGGGATGTTCTGTCCCTAAATTAGATAGTAAATGGCTTAATTTGAGTGAATTAAAATGGGAACACATGAGCTACGTGAAGATATAAAACTGGACTTGCACTACAGCACTGCCTGAAGTCAGGAGTTGTCTGGTTGCACGTGGCATCACCTGCGGCTTTTGAAGACAATTATGACTCAGATGGTAAAGCGTCTGTCTACAATGCAGGAGACCCGGGTTCGATCCCTGGGTTGGGAAGATCCCCTGGAGAAGGAAATGGCAATCCACTCCAGGACTATTGCCTGGAAAATCCCATGGACAGAAGAGCCTAGTAGGCTACAGTCCATGGGGTCGCAAAGAGTCAGACACGACTGAGCGTCTTCACTTCACTTCTTCACTTCACTTCAGACTGAATCTAAATCTGAGGCTAGGGTTCAGGCACTGGCATTTTTAAAAGCTCCAGAGGTCGTTCTCCTGGGTAATCATGGTTGGGAACCACAGTCTGGGGGACAGCTAAGCACTGGGATTATGTCTAAAATCCAGTTCACTCCCTGCCAGCTGTGTACCTCAACTTCCTCATCTGCAAAAGAGGATCATGATATCTACCTTCAGAAGTTTTAATGAAGATAAAATAATATATGCCTTTGTGATAAGATAAATACTCTTTGTGATAAGATAAATACTCTGTGTACTTGCTACTATTTCCCTTAGCATTATTATTTTTATTATTCGGTGTCAATGCCTTAGAATGCCTGAGTAGAAAATCTATTTACTTTAGTTATTTAGGGCTTCTGAGGTGGCTCAGATGGTAGAGAATCTGCCTGCAATGTGGGAGACCTCAGTTTGATCCCTGGGTCTAAAAGATGCCCTGGAGAAGGGAATAGCAACCCACTGCAGTATTCTTGCCTGGAGAATTCCATGGATGATTCAGCTCATGTCCAAAATGGGTTAAGAATTGTACAAAGTACAACCCAAAAAGGAACTGGACCAGATTCTGAGCTAAGGATGCCCTATGTACCGAAATACCTACTGTGTTTGAAGTTCTTGACATATATTATCTCATTAAAAAGTACCATTCATCAAGTGGCTCAGATGGTAAAGTGTCTGCCTGCAATGCAGAAGACCTGGGTTTGACCCCTGGGGCGGGAAGATCCCCTGGAGAAGGAAATGGCAACCCACTCCAGTATTCTTGCCCGAAAAATTCCATGGATGGAGGAGCCTGGTAGGCTACAGCCCACGGGGGCGCAAAGAGTCGGCCACGACTGAGCGACTTCCCTTTTACTTTCTTTCATCTCATGAAGGTTATTACATGTCTACAGATGAGAAAACTGAGGTTTGTGTAGGTTATCTCCAAAGTCTTCCCGCTCCAGGGTAGGAGAGCCTGGTTTGGACTGGGGTCCCCCAGCTTCCAGGTCTGTGGTCCTCTACTCTGGTATCATTGAGCACCTAGTATGTATGTTTTGGGCATAGCCTCCCTTCTCTCAAACAATTTACAGGTTAGAGGAAGAACCAATTTATGCCGAGTGGGGAAAAATCAGAGAAGGATTTTTGAAGGGAGCGAAAATACATTTAAGACTGGGGAGATAAAAAGGATTTCACCAGGTAAGAAATGACAGCCTGAGGACATTCCTGGTGCGGAAGCCAATAGGAGTAAAACCAAAAGGATGGGGCGCAAGCGGATGATTGGGGGTGGTTGCAACTTATACACTTGCCTGCATCAGCTTTATTCCTCACCTCTCAAGTGACTTTCTTAAGAGGGACTTCCTGTCTCTGAAAGACTTCTGGAGGGACTGGAAAATAGTCTTAGTAACGTTTTCCTCTCCAAGTGTCTTCTTATCCACAGCAAAAAATCTCTTATGCATTCTGGGCTACTGTTCTGATGTCTGTGGGAGCTTCACATGTCAGTCAAATGCCAAATATGCACAGGGAGTTCCAGCATGAACAAGGGCCCTGGATCTCTCCATTGCATGTTAG
>SJYX01016457.1:427213-441939 GCA_006410675.1 Oreotragus oreotragus | reverse complement strand
CTGTGGATGGTGACTACAGCCATGAAATTAAATGACATTTGCCCCTTGGAAGAAAAGTTATGACAAACCTAGACAGCATATTAAAAAGTAGAGACATCACTTTGTCAACAAAGGTCCATCTAGTCAGAGCTATGATTTTTCTGGTAGTGATGTATGGATGTGAGAGATGGACCATAAAGAAGTCTGAGTGCCTAAGAACTGATGCATGCTTTCTAACTGTGGTGCTGGAGAAGACTCTTGAGAGTCCCTTGGACTGCAAGGAGATCCAACCAGTCAATCCTAAAGAAAATTAATCCTTAATATTCATTGGAAAGACTGATGCTGAAGCTCCAATACTTTTGCCACCTGATGCAAAGAGCTGACGCATTGGAAAAGACCCTGATGCTGGAAAGGATTGAGCGTGGGAGGAGAAGGGGATGAGAGAGCATGAGATGGTTGGATGACATCACCGACTCAAAGGACATGAGTTTGAGCAAACTTCAGGAGATAGTGAAGGACAGGGAAGCCAGGGAAGCCAGGGTGCTGTAGTCTATGGGGTCACAAAACATTGGACACGACTTAGCAACTAAACAGCAAAAAAAACCCACAACATATTTCCCACTTTTCTTGTAGAATCGATGCTTCAGGTCCTAAATAGAGTTACCACATTTTCTGAGGTGTGCCATGACCTACATCACTAATTTTCAAGAACTGCACAGAAATACAAGAAGTTAAAGAAAATCTGTGGAGAGGAAAAGTGCTTGGTCTGAGAAACTCCAGAATGGTGAACTGATACTGATCTGTGACAAAAGTCTTGAGCACTTTGAAAGGTGACTAAGCAAGCAAGCTCTCCGGGAGCCAGGAAAAAAAAAAACACACACCACCTTATGTTGACATCAATTTCTTGTCTATTATCTCTTTCCTTGTTTACCAGGACCCAGAAAAGAACTCAGAGGCCCTAGGTGATGACAGAGTGAGAGGATACGAATCTTAGTCCTGAATGACATCACAGAGGTCCAAGATGGAAAAGAGAGAGGAGGGAAAAAAGAAACAAGGACAACAAGCAAGTCTGAGAGACATAATATGAAAGAAGGGGAAAGAGAGAGAAAAGAACTTCAGGAGGGAAGTCTCAGTATGCTAGTAAGTCAAAGAAGCACAGAGAATAACAACTGTTTTCAAGTATCTGGAGACCTCTTTGTGAAAAAGAGGCATTTTCACTTATTCTAGATCAACAGGAGAAAGCAGACTCAGAACCAATGAGTAGAATTACGGAAAAAAAAACAAAAAACAAAAAAACTGCGATTCAGTTTCATAAAAATCTGTAGCATGTTTGGGGCTGCTGGATGGAAATTGGCTTCAGAAAACACTCAGGACTGGACCTGCCTGAGCCAAGGCTGGTTGATCACTTTCTTGGGGATTTGTGGAGTGGTTGTCTGCCTTGGGTAGGAAATAAATGATTTTAAAGTTTGCTTATGGAGCTCTCTTCTACTCTTGGTGAGAATGTAAGTTGGTACACCCACTATGTATGACAGTATGGAGGTTCCTTAAAAAAGAAAAAAAAAAATAGAATTACCATATGATTCAACAATCCCACCCTTGGTCATATATCCAGAAAAATACAAAAGCTCTAATTTAAAAAGATACATGTACCCCAACATTCACAGCAGCACTAGTGGCAATAGCCAAGGCATGGAAACAACCTAAATATCCATCAACAGAGGAACGGATAGAGATGTGGTGCATATGCACAGTGGAGTATTACTTGGCCCATAAAAATGAACGAAATAATGCCATTTGCAGCAATGTGGATGAACCTAGAGACTATCATGCTTAGTAAAGTCAGAAGAGAAAGGCAAAAGCATACGATGACACTTACATGTAGAATCAAAAAAAGTGATGCAAACGAACTTATTTACAAAACAGAAACAGACTCACAGACACAGGAAACAGACACACGGATACCAACAGAGTACGACAAGGCTGTGTGTGTCACCCTGCTTATTTAAATTATACGCACAAAATCCTTCAAACTCGGCTTCAACTGAGTACGCGAACTGAGAATCTCCAGATGTACAGCTGGACTTAGAAAATGGAGAGGAACCAGAGAGCAAATTGCCCAAATCTGTTGGATCCTAGGAAAAGCAAAGGAATTTCATAAAAACATCTACTTCTGCTTCATTGACTACACTAGAGCCTTTGACTGTGGAAGATTCTTAAAGAGATGGGGATACAAGACCACCTTACCTCCTCCTGAGAAATCTATATGCAGGTCAAGAAGCAACAGTTAGAACTGGACATGGAGCAACAAACTGGGAAAACTGGGAAAGGAGTACATCAAGGCTGTATACTGTCACCCTGCTTATTTAACTTATATGCAGAGTACATCATGCAAAATGCTGGGCTGGATCAAGCTGGAATCAAGATTGCCAGAAGAAATATCAATAATCTCAGATATGCAGATGATACCACCCTAATGGCAGAAAGTGAAGAGAAACTAAAGAACCTTGTGGAGAAGGTGAAAGAGGAGAGTTTAAATGCTGGTTTAAAACTCAGGATTCAGAAACTAAGATCATTCATCTTGTCCCATCACTTCATGGTAAATAGATGGGGGAAAAATGGAAACAGTGACAGACTTTATTTTAGGGGGGCTCCAAAATCACTGTGGACAGCAACTGCAGCCATGAAATCAAAAGATATTTGCTCTTTAGAAGAAAATCAATGACAAACCTAGACAGCATATTAACAAGCAGAGATATCGCTTTGTAAACAAAGGTCTGTAAAGTCAAAGCTATAGTTCCTCCCGTAGTCATGTACAGATGTCACAGAGTTGGACCATAAAGAAGGTTGAGGGCTCAAGAATTGATGTTTTCTAACTGTGGTGCTGGAGAAGACTCTTGAGAGTCTCTTAGACTGCAAGGAGATCAAACCAGTCAATCCTAAAGGAAATCAATCTGAATATTCATTGGAATGACTGATGCTGAAGCCCCAATACTTTGCCCACCTGATGCAAAGAGCCAACTCATTGGAAAAAAAAAACCCTAATGAAAGATTGAAGGCAAAAGGAGAAGCGGGTAGCAGAGAATGAGATGGTTAGATAGCATCACTGACTCGATGGACATGAATTTGAGCAAACTCGGATATAGTGAAGGATAGGGGAATCTGGCATGCTGCAGCCCATGGGGTCACAAAGAACTGGACACAACTTAGGGACTAAACAACAACAGTGTGTGTGTGTGTGTGTAACTGAATCACTGTGCTGCACACTTGAAATTAACACAATATTGTAAATCATCTAAACTTTAATAAAAAATAAAAATAAACTTTCCTTCTAACTCACATCTCTGGGCACCTTGGCTCCATTCTGCCATCCCATGTTGCCAGGCTGCCCTACATCCTCAGACACTGTTTCTGCAGCTCTGGGCTCTTACTCTAGACCAACCACTAAATCTGTGGTTCTTTGATTTAGTCTCCAGGCAGAATGGACATCGCCCTATTTGGTGGAAACAGAAGGCAGACGAATGTATTATCAGCCTCTAGAGCCACATTTCCTCTACGGAGTCCCATTTGAGCATCAGTTTTCAGATGACCGAGGCTGACTTTCAAGGACTTGACAGCCTCCTTTCCTCTGCATGTGGTCTTTACCAGACTCACCCTTTAGAACATAAACAGAACACAGCTAAGCAAAGCCTCATCACACTGAAGCTTACTCCGTCACTAATAAACCAACTATGTGACCCTCGTCGAGGGATCATTAGGTATTTACATGCCTCTGTGGGTCCAGGAGAACTCACTCCCCAAAGAGTCTTCCTTCCTCTTCCTCCTCCATCACTAGCATGTCCCCAGTGAGGTGCAGGCACTGCCAACACTCACGAAAGATGAGAATTCTCCCAGGCACCGAGGCTGGTAATGAAGGGCTTGGTGCAAAGCTAGTCCTGGCTACCTCATTTTAATTCCTCTAGGGCCTCCTGCCTGGCCAGTGAGACTGTGTGTTCATTCTGACGTCCACAGCTTTTTTTTTTTTTTTTGCAAGGGGGAGGGAGAAAGAGGCACATTTCTGGGCTCAGGGGAGAGCCTGGCATGGTGGCAGAATTAGTGAGCATTAAAGTGCAGAGGGAATCACACAGCACTGAGAAGGAGCTCTGCCAGATTCTGGCATCCTCTCTAAGCCATGGTTCAGGTGGCTCATCTGCTCACCCTATTCTCCTACAAATTCTAAAGCTGACTTGAGAGTCTCAGCTTCTAGGTCTCTTTCACTGCTTCATCTGATTCCATGATGTGCTGTGGATGCAAAGGGTTTAAGTGGGAATGACCCAGCGCATATACCAATCTTGTCATTACATGAAAGTCCACATTTACAAAGTGGCCCAATAAGCAAAGGTTATATCCATCACCCATGGTTTCTTCTGGCTGGATGGAAATATTCCTTGAAATATAAGACATTTCCAAGTGGATAGTGTGTGCTTATGAATCAGTAGCTACTGGATCCTAAAGTCAGGGGCTAGAGACTGGCTTAGCACTGAATTTTTATAAGCCATTGCCAGGAAAAAAAAAATAAGATACTGCATTTTGGAAGTGGCATTAAGTGTTCCTCCAGTAGAGGATTTGATTTGCAGAAATTTGATTTACACCGCACCCTTAGAGAAATACACCACAGTGCAAAGCCGACACATACAAAATTCTCTGTGGGTGAGCTGCTCCAGGAAGGTTCATCTGTAGCTTCCTCCCACTAAGGGTTCCCCAGAGCCCAAGTACAGATGGAGAGCTCAGGTGGAAACACAGAACTACAGGGTCTTTGAGTGGGATGAGACACCTTCTAGCCCCCTGAGACCCATCTTCTCCATCCCAAAGATCTGCCAGAATGCCAGAAGGAAGAGTGGGAGGGGCAGAGAGCAGAGGTAGTTATAAGAGAAGGCCCCATTGCCCTTGGAGCATTAAGAATCCCAGGTTCAGATTTGATTCAATAATAATCATATAATGGTCAGATCCTCTACTGTATTGACTGCTGGCTCTTCCTCTCACCAGTTGCATTAACACCGTCTAAAACCCAGTGTCTTCATCTGTAAAAATGTATACCAAGAGTATCTCCCCGGTACATTTCTCATAATGATAATTTTAACATATATGAGACTCTTCATCTTAGGGTTGTGGGTTTGAGCCCCACGTTGGGTGCATGCTTTAGGGCTTCCTAGGTGGTACAGTGGTAAGGAACTCTCCTGCCAATGCAGGATACACAGGTGAACCGGGTTCGATCCCAGGGTCGGAAAGATCCCCTAGAGTAGGAAATGGCAACACATTCCAGTATTCTTGCCTGGAAAATTCCATGGACAGAGGAGCCTGGTGGCCTACAGTCCACAAGGTCACAAACAGTTGGACACAACTGAGCACGCACATGCACAATTACATATTATTATGCACTAAGATGTTAGGAACATTGTGAACATTCAATATATATAGTCAATATTTATTACTGTTTTTACTATGTCACAATATGGAGAGAATACTTTCTTATAGTTTATGCATTTGCCCTTTCAAAACAATCTTCCTTCTTTGGCCCCTTACTCCTTTCATCCCATGAAGAAACTTGGGAGGTTGGTGACAGCCTGCTGCCCTGTGGCCCGCACTTTAATACTGTGTAGTCTACACCTTTCTCAGGAAGTCTGGTATTCCCATCTCTTTAAGAGTTTTCAACAGTTAGTTATGATCCACACAGTCAAAGGTTTTGGCATAGTCAATGAAACAGTTCAGTCACTGAGTCATGTCTGACTCTTTGCGATACCATGAACTGCAGCACACCAGGCTTCCCTGTCCATCATTGTCTTCTGAAGCTTGCTCAAACTCATGTTCATCGAGTTGGGGATGCCATCCAACCACCTCATCCTCTGTCATCCCTTTCTCCTCCTGCTCTCAATCTTTCCCAGCATCAGGGTCTTTTCGAATGAATTGGCTCTTCTCCTCAGGAGTCCAAAGTATTGGAACTTCAGCATCAGTCCTTCCAATGAATATTCAGGATTTCCTTTAGGATTGACTGGTTTGATCTCCTTGCAGTCCAAGGGACTCTCAAGAATCTTTTTCCAGCACCACAGTTCAGAAGCATCAATTCTTCGGCACTCAGCTTTCTTCACAGTCCAATTCTCACATCCATACATGACCACTAGAAAAACCATAGCCTTGACTAGATGGACTTTTGGTCGGCTATACAGCTATATACAGCTTGTTGGCTATATATAGCTCTGACTATATGGACCTTTGAAACAGAGGTAGATGTTTTTCTGGAATTCCCTTGCTTTCTCTATGATCCAGTGAATGTTGGCAATTTGATCTCTGGTTCTGCGGATGATACAAGTCTAATGGCAGAAAGCAAAGAGGAACTAAAGAGCCTCTTGATGAGAGTGAAGGAGGAGAGTGAAAAGGCCAGCTTAAAACTCAATATTAAAAAACCCCAAGATCATAGCATCTGGCCCCATCACTTCATGGCAAATAGAAGGGGAAAATGTGGAAGCAGTGACAGAGTTCCTCTTCTTGGGTTCTTAAATCACTGCAGATGGTGACTGCAGTTATGGAATTAGATGATGACTGCTTCTTGGCAGGAAATCTATGACAAACCTAGACATCACTTTGCTGACAAAGGTCTGTCTAGTCAAAGCTATGGTTTTTCCAGTAGTCATGTACGGATGTGAGAACTGGACAATAAAGAAGGCAGAGTACTGAAGAATTGATGCTTTACTGTGGTGTTGGAGAAGACCCTTGAGGGTCCCCTGGACATCAAGGAGATCAAACCAGTCAATCTTAAAGGAAATCAACCCTGAATACTCTTTGGAAAACTGACACTGAAGCTGAAGCTCCAGTACTTTGGCCATCTGATGCTAACAGCTGACTTATTAGAAAGACCCTGATGCTAGGAAAGATTGAAGGCAGGAGAAGAAAGAGATAGATGATGAGACTGTTGGATTGCATCCCTGATTCAATGGACATGGACTCGGGTAAACTCCAGGAGATGGGGACAGGGAAGCCTGGCATGCTGCAGTCCACGAGGTGGCAGAGTTGCACGACTTGGTGACTCAGCAGCAGCAGCAACAGTCAAGGCTTTGAGACCCCTGTACACAGAACCGTCTATGGGGTCACACAGAGTCGGACACGACTGAAGCGACTTCGCAGCAGCAGCAGCAGCAGCAGTACACAGAAAGCTCTGTCTCTTGTATACCACACCCTCCAGTCAACAATCCCTTCGGGGGGTTTTCTCCTGCTCAGCTGGTAGAGCTCCATCTGAGGTTACCTGCCCAGCCCATCTGCAGGATCCAATGATGCCTTCTCCAGTTGCTTCACTTGGGCAAATCAGTCTGAAAGACCAGAAGGCTGTCTTTGAGTCAGGACAGATTGTGAGAAGAGGAATTCACACAAGTGTCTCAGACCCAGGTCCAAACCTTCATCTCCAGCCTTGCTTTATGGTGATAAATCTGTCTCACTGGCTTTGAGTACCTTGCGAGCACTCTCACCTGTTTCAAATCCCGGAGGAGAAAATAGATAACTGGCATTGGGAACCAAACTCACACCCAGCGTTTTGGTCCACCGCACAGACCTCAGCCCACTTCCATCCATTTGCTCCTGTGGGTCTGCCTTCCTGGAGGGCAGAGCTCCCTGAGGCCTGGGCCGTATCTCATTCACAGCTGTGCCCCCCGCCCTTGGGGAGCGGCCAGCACACAGAGATAATAAACATGCACTGAGTGAATAAATGCCCCGCCACATGCCACTCACTGTTCTAAACAACGTGGACTGACATAATTTTCTTGTAGGAGATGTGGGAAGCCCTGAGGTGGGATAAATGTGGCTGAAGCTGAATAGCGGGGAAAAAAAAAAAAAAAAATGGAGAATCCCTGACCCAGAAAAAGCTCTTCTCTTGAGGGAAAGAAAAAAAAATGAAAAGACCACGTGGCTAGCCAGTGTTCCTGTCTGTCTGCATCTGTGTCGCGACGGTTTTTAGATGAAGCCTACCTCATTCCTTTCTACATCTACGCGCCTCTAAGTAGCAATTCATTCATGAATAAAATTAATTATTTCTCAAAGCAAAAATTAATCCTCTTTTTCTCTGCCTGACTGACTCAAGATCTCTCTACTAAATCTCATCTGAAAACAAAACTGAACTCGCTTTCTCCCCCTGGCCTTCCTGGCTTTTTACCTGCCTTTTTTGTACTTTAAAAAAAAATAATTTTCTATTCACAGACCACCTGTGCAATCCTATTTCAATCCCATGTGAATGACCTGGATATAGCCCCTCCGAAGACAGGAGAAAATTTGGGGCAAGAGTCATTTTGTCCTTGGGGAGCATGGGACTGACATCCTGAGAATTTATTCTGATATGACATTCATGGACCAAATCTATCCATCACTCACTGAGAATGTGCTAAATATCTTCTTCTCCCCAGAGCCTGGGATGCTACATTCTAATGTGTTTTTCCCGTGAGTGTGCTGTCACTCAAACTGGACAGCTGAACTCCTGGAAATCAGTAGAATCCTCTTTTCTTTTTTGCAGCCTGCTATGGTGCCCAGAATAATGCTTTCCACAAAGTAGATGTTCCATAAATGCTTGCAAGAGGACCAAGTGAGCAAACACACCATGTGGGAAGCTTACTCTAAATTCAGTTTTTAAAGCATGGTGACACTGGATTTTCAGTTGAACAGGTGGCTTTATAAGATCTCAAATCACGGCATATCATTTTCTCACCAGGTGCATATTCAAAGTCCATTTTTTCCCAGGGAGAAACACAAGGAATTGCCTTTGGTCCTACCTTCTACAGATATGTAATTACTTCTACTTCATTTTCCTCATCGCTAATACAGGAAAATGACATGCCACTTCGGGAAAGAGGCTTTTTAAAACTGCACCCTGAAAGAAATCAGTGTCGAGGAGACCCTTTTGGCATGTTGGAGGGACAAGATACGGCAGACATAAGGCAGTGGGGCAGAACAGGTGGAGGAGGGACAGTCACATGCTTCTCAGCATTTACAGTGGATAACTGCAACTGGCTGCTCAGTTTCTAAAGCACACCTGGTGCTCCCACACCTTTGGTTATACTGCTTCTGTGTCCACGGGACAGTTCCCTAAGCTCTCCACCCGGACAGCTCCCACTCAGCCATGAGAGTCCAGCCAAGGCATTGCTTCATTGCAGCTTTCCTCAACCTTTCTGTGCAGAGCCATCCAGCACGTTCTCCAAATGCACTGGTCTTGTGAGTTCCAGGTCAAGGGCTGTGTCCTCCCTGTTAATAATTATTATCAGAATCTTGTAGAAGGATAAGCACAGAGTTGGCCTTCAATAAAACGGATTGAAGGGATTCTGCTCTTGCCAAGCTCTTGAATCGCCTTTGTCTGTTTCTGTGCTTTCTCCTTTCTCCACGTGAGCAGCACACTTCCTCAAACAGGTCGGCTCCACTTGTCCCAGATGTTGTCGTGTTAAGATGGAGAGGAAATGCTGTCCAAGGATGAGGGTCTGCAAGGCCTGATTCCAGGGCCTGTATGCCCTTGTAGGGCTCAACCTCCAGACACTTCTGGAATAAAATTCCTTGGGTGAAGTCCTTGGGCTGGGTCTATAGCCTAGCTTAGATAGTCTTTGTCAGATATTGGGCTGTACATTTAGGCAGCGGTGAACTCTTGAGGAAAGTAGATTCTAGACATTTCATTCTGTTCCCCTCCACCTCCTCACCTCCATGGACCAAGAAAGAATACCTGTGATGAGTCTCTAGGCTCATCCCTCTGCAATGCCTCTGGTTTTGCTTTGCTTTGCTCTAGTTTTCATACTATTTCTTTCTCTTCTTCCACCCTAAGAAACTCCCTTGCCAAAATAGAAACCCAGCGAGAAGGGCAGAGATCAACCAGTTTGCTCAGGTGATGGTCGTGTTTCTGGCAGAGCTCACCTCCCTCCCTGCCTGTCCCATCCGCCTGAGAACCAGGGCTTCCCTTGTGGTGCCCTGCAGCTGCGTGATAGCACAACCTTTCTCTACTTCTGCAGCCGTAATGAACACCTAGGAAATCACTGGGATTTACCCAGGCAGACTGAGGTTGCCGTTTATTTATGTGGATTGTGATCTCTTAATTGGAGATGCTGCCTCTCCCAGGGTTCTCTGTGTATTCAAATCAGTGTTTGTTAGTCCGTGAGACGTGGTCCGGATGATAAATCAGCTCTGGGGCTCCCTCTGTGATGGCTTCCACAGCTGCTCTCTGCTTCCTCACCTCTCCATCTCCCACAAGGCACCCACAGGCTGGTTCTAGCCCCTCCAGCCTTTTCTCCTTTTAAAAATCTTTTCCCCCAGCTGCTTGGATCTATTCTTATGAGTTTTTGTGCCTTGGCACTAATAATTCCTAAATTCAGCTTCCTATGACTACTACTCTATTTGTAGTATCTCCTGTAAATATTCTCACTGCCTCAAGTGCATCATGGAGGATGCTGCCTTACCATGAAGCCTTCTGTCCTTCTCCACCCTGGCCACTCCACTCTCTGCTCCATCTCCCAAGCACTTAATCTAATCAAGCTTTAGTGCTATGCGGTTCATGTGGGGCTCTTGCTAAAATGCATATTCTGATTTTGTAGGTTGGGAAAAGGCTTGAGGTTCTGCAGTTTTCACAAGCTCTCAGGTAATGCCAGTGCTGCTGGTCCACAGACCACACATGGAGCAGTATGGCCAAAATATTTGGTTTTGCCTGTGTCTCACTTCCTTCTCAGGTACTATTGCCAAGCCTTGTTTTTCATCCTGATGAATCAGAAACAGATTATCTGTCCTTAAGATAACTGCTCTGTCTATTAGTGTCCTCTTTGATTTCTTTCATCAGTGTTTTATAGTTTTCTATATATAAGTCTTTAGTTTCTTTAGGTAGATATATTCCTAAGTATTTTATTCTTTTCGTTGCAATGGTGAATGGAATTGTTTCCTTAATTTCGTTTTCTACTTTCTCATTATTAGTGTATAGGAATGCAAGGGATTTCTGTGTGTTGATTTTATATCCTGCTGTGCCTGTGGAAAGGTTCTTTTAGTGGACGTCATTCAGCACACCATCTGATTCTATCCCAGTTTGTCCTATTGGATGTTTCCAGATGCACCTGCTAAAACACATTTCTGTTTCTACACTGCCTACCTTTGGGTACCACTCCGACCTCTTGGTTTTAAGCTTTGTTCTACTTTGGTTCTCAAAATTTGCAAACTCTGCCCAGAATATGATAAAAAATACAAAGGTCCCTTTAAAAATGAAGATATCTATTAATTTTTGATTCGTTGTCCTCTCAAAAGACTTCTAACACATCCCCAGACCCTTCTTTTCTAAAAGAGAGACAGACAGAAATGGAGGCATTAATGACTAAGATCAATAACTTGGAATTATACCTGGCCTTGCTTTTTTTTCTTCCAGTCACCATATCACACTCATTATTCTATACTATTTCTAACTTTTTCTCTCCGTTTTAATTTATTCTTTCCGAGTTTTAAGTGTTTCATCATAGCAGCTTGGATTTTTTCCAATCCCATGATTATCTCTCTATTAAAGCCTTAATACAAAAAGAAATTTAAAAAAAAACAAAAAACCCAGACTGCTCATTACTTTGATTTGTAGCAAAGAGAGAATGGAACATTACCGCTAGAGTGTTTCGAGAAACCATATTTATATTTGCATCAGCTCAATTTAGGTGCCTGATTAGGTTGCGCAGTATGAAGAAGATGCATTTACTAGTCAAAGGGAAGTGGCATGGTCTAGAGTTATGAGAAGGAGATTTCAAGTCAGGAGCCCTGAGTGTTATTTCTGGCTGTGACTGGCTACCTCTCTGACCTTGAACAAGTCCAACTCACTACTTTCAACCCTAAGAGTCCCCACCTGCCTCACAGGGCTGGTGTGAGAGCAGATCACTTAAATGTTTATTGTACTGAGGGCTAAAGAGTGGAGCAAATGTGGGCATTCAGGGGTCACAAACGGAATTAGAAACAGGATCTCTGCTCTTACAGCTCTTACCACTAGCCTGTTAAGAGACAGTGTCTGAGAAGTGGGCTGATTGCTCAGATCTTGGTCTGACAGGTCTTGAGGAGTTGCTGAGAGGTTGGCTAATGGAATTTAAAAGCTGACCAAAAATTGAGTAAGATGGCCAAGCCCCATCCTGCCATTTAGAAAGTTTTCACAAGGATGTATATCGTCTCTTTTCTCATAATGGTGCCATCCTGAGACTGTTCATGTTAGCCCTGGGACCAGGGAGCTGGCAGAGACCACTGACTCCCTTCTGTAGGACACCTCAAGGCAGGCCTGCTCAGTTGGCTATCCCTGACTTTAGAAGAAATGTCATTCTCTGTGGTGACTCTAAAACAGGCTGGAAATAAGCTAGCTATTTATGGTAGTCCATAAGACCAGTAAGAGTGTGCCCCAGAGAAGATTCATTCATTCTCCAGTTGAGAGAGAGAGAGAAGGAATTAAGGTTAATACACTTTAAAAAAGAAAGCAAGAGGGACTTCCCTGGTGATTCCACTCTTTGGGTCTCTGTGCTTGCAATGGAGGGGACACAGGTTTGATCCCTGGTTGGGGAAGTTCTGCATGCTGTAGGGCAGGGCCACAAATAAATAAATTTAAAAAATAGAGAAGCATGAAACACTTCTCTATTTATTAAAAAAAAAAGAGAACATTTTTTTCTCCTTCTAATGTAAGTTGTCAAATGCTAAGTCCTCAGCAGATATTATCACAAAGAGAGCACCCATGGCTCTCATCTCATTATAACTTTTCCATTGGTTAATATTTATTGAGGACATTCTAATAATAGGTAATATTTATTAAGCACTATTCTAAGTATTTTGCATCTATCAACTCTTATAATTTTCACATCAGTCCATTAGAAGTGGGCACTATAATTGTCCCAATTTTACAAATAAAGAAAGTGAGGAACAAAGAAATTAAATAATTATTCCAACATTATAAAGCTAGTAAGCTGCAGCTCCAGGATTAGAGTCCAGGTCATTTGGCTCCAGAACCTTCACTTTGAAGCACCTGTGCCTACGTGAATACAAACCTAAATGGAGAGAGCAATAATCTCTGGGGACCCACAGTTATTTTAGAACAATCAGTCATCTCCTCCAAGTGAGAGAACACTCTGATTTTCAAATAAGAATGGAAAAATGAAAAGACGAGGTAGAAGTTGGAGTTTAATCTTAGAATTTGTTGTAATTGTTATGATATGCTCACACACAGCTAGAAGAGAAGAAGGGCCTCTCTTCTGTTATGGGAGAGAGCTTCATGAAATTCTACACCAAATACTCTAACCCCACTGGAAAGTCTTGTTCTTCCCCCATCACAGGTCACCTCCTTCCTTATATGGAAAGCACATGCAGATACCATACGATCTCCAAGCACCAAAAGCTTTCTTAAAATGTTGGATAAGAGACTTCCCTGGTGGTCCAGGGGTTAGTAATCTGCCTTGCAATGCAAGGGATTCAGGTTTGATCCCTGGTGGGGTAATTAAGATCTCACATGCCTCAGAGCAACTAAGTTTTTGTGCTGCAGCTACTGAGCCCACCTGCTCCATAGGCCATGTGCCACCACGAAAGAACCCGCATGACGTAATGAAGATCCTGCATACCACAACTGAGCCCCAGCACAGCCAAATAAAGGATTCACTTTCAGAATTTTTCAATTTTAGGCATAACTTTATTTTATTATCGTATCAAAATAGTATTATTAAAAAATACTGCACATGTTTAATATTTACTATTTTAGGATGTTTCACACACATCTTAGTTATGTCTCATGATATTCAAGTTTATTTTGATATTGGGAAAGCTGTAACACCAACTTCGTATGTTTCTAAATAATACATATCTTTTAAAATACTCCTTTAGTTAAATTTTGACTATGGCTCAATACTTTGCATTTCAAATTTGAAACAGCTGATACTCTTTGTAGACTGCATCTAAAAACAACTAAACACAATTAAAAACAATAAAGGAACAAAAGAAAAAAAATTGAATAAAAGACTAATTCTGTTCAAGGCTCAATATCTCACTGCAGAGCATTTCTGATATTCTCTGTAAACTCTTTCTCCATCTGGCCTTCTAGACAAAATGCCCTTTTAGTCATTGGAGATGACCCTCAATATATATTCTACCAGTTTTCCATGACCTGTTCTAGTCACAGTAAGCAAGGTCTTGAATTGCTTGAGGGAATCACCACTACAGACAAAAGGGGAAGGGATAAGAGTGAGTTCTCATGGAGATAATACAGACCCCTACAACACTTGTGTACCTGGATCTACCATCTTGCTTAATAACTAAAAGCAGGACTCCCAGAGTGATCCTGGAGCAGCCGTGTGGGACCATTCTCTCATTGCCCCCTCACAGGGTTGCAAATCAGAACGCTGCATTCCTGTCAGAATGACTGGTTACTGTTTCCCCAAGTACAAGTTCAGGGGCAATAACTGACCCCAGAGAAACAGAGCGGCACAGTGTGAGAGCTTGTCACATTAAATGATCAAAAAACTATTACCAACTGATAGAACTGTTGATGGTGCAGAAGTGATTCCAGACACTGCTGGGGGACCAGCTCTGAGCTGTCACCCAGGCATTCAGGGTTGCCAGGCTTGAGGCGGGGGCCTGATGGCAAGAAACAGCTGTGGAGGACAAGGAAACTGGTGCTCTAACTCCTCCAGTTCCCAGAGTCCTTTGCCATGAATGGTGCTGTTGGGGTTCCCAGCCTGACATTTCAGTTCCCATTTACTTGAAAAAAAAAAAAAAACACT
>SJYX01016457.1:410084-427104 GCA_006410675.1 Oreotragus oreotragus | reverse complement strand
TGTATATATATATATATATATATATATATAAGTATATATATTTGGTGATAACAGTGTTTTGAAAGATTTGGGGGTAAACTGAAAAGTCTGAGATGAATTAAATCTTGTTTACCTAGACCAGAGGAATTCACCACCAAATGCATTCTAGGGTAGATTTTCTGTTTTCCTTGGAGGGATGGAAAAGGAATTTCTTTGATAAGAAGAATCACCCTGAATTTACCTTATAGAAAATTTGTGGAGGATACAGTTCTAATTTATATATTTACTGAGATTCAAGTTAACCTCTCTCACTGGAGCAGGCTTCGCTCAGTCACTCCGCCCAAGCTGGTCTCTGCCTCAGTGGCCCTGTGAGAATTTCCACCATAGTGTGTGGAGGATGGTAAGGACCAGAGCTGCTGAAGCAGAGAGTATCAGCTGCAATCCTTTTTAAGACCAGATTGGAGAGAAATGGCTTTTGTTTCTACAGACCTCTGCACTCATAAAGCACCAGCCCCTCAAACACCTCATCTTGTCTGTTTGTCCGCGTCTGCCATGTGGGAAATCATGTACTAGGAGAATGGCCCCTATAAGTGAATCTCTCCGGGCTGAATATGTTAAACCCTCATTTCTAAGACTTCATACTAACCCAAACAGGTTACTGTGTAAGTAAAACAACAATAAATTTTTTAAAAAACCTTAAAAACAGAAAAATATAATTTCTTTAAACATAATTTAAGGACCCAGACTTTGGAGTCTGACTGCTTGGGAGCTAATCCTGGCTTCACCATTTACCAGCTGTGTGCCCCTGGACAAGTTCCTTAACTTATCTGGACCTCAATTTTCTCACCTGTATAATGGGGAGAATAATTGTTCTTCCCATAGAGGATTGTTAGAAAGATTAAGTGAGTTCACATACATAAGGCATGTAAGCTGCTAGATCCAGAAAGAGGGTGAAACCTTTAAGCATGTTCATAAGACTAAGAATGCATACACTCAGGTTACAGAGAGCAACCTCTACCTGACAAAAAATAGGTGATTTTCTGATTCTGTTTCTCTTTGTGTTTTTTCATATTCCATCTCCACTCCTTTCATTAGGAATGAATCAGTATTGAAAAGTAAATGTCTTTAATTAAAAAGAAAATTCTAGCAAAGCTCCTAGAGTTATCTGAAGACTACAGTCAATGTGAAGAGGAAAAGGGGTTGACACTAAGGGAGAGACTGAGCCCAGGGATGAAGGGCAAGGTTGAATTCAGGGATACACTCCAGAGAGTGCTGAGGCTCACTGTCACCCAAGGCGAGGGTTTCCGGGAGCCTTGTGCTTTTGAAGTGCTGCCCGGGCATCTGTGCCTAGTCAGATGGATCAGGTAGGTCACTTGTCTTTCAGCTCTGATGCTCCTGAGCGAGACGCAGAGAGAGGGCAGGAAGACACAGCCCCTTTCCTCGCACAAGGCCAGCTGAGGCTGTGGTGTCAACAAGGGTGAGGGCAGGCCCCTCCCTGCCCCTGTGGGACTCCCGGCTCTGCTAAGGCAGGAACTGGAGCTGCCCTGCCTTCATTTGCAAGTCGAGGTAATTACAACTCATAAACGTATCTCACCCATTAGTTAAAACCAGTCCGCAGCATTTGACTCTGACCTCCTGCAGCCGCGCAGGCCACATGCTGACTCCATGCCGCCTGATTCGTCCTCAATTTATAAGCAGTACAACCCATAAATAGAAACCCTTTTGCTAAGTTCCCCAGGAGGCATCAGCAGGTTTTCCAGCTTGTATGTGTTTTCTTCTTGCTTTAAAAAAAGAAAGAAAGAAAGAAAGAAACATGGCAAGCTTGCTCGCCCTGCCTGCTACTTCAGCTCTCTCCTAGTGCAGTCTGCGGTCTGCCAGCTGGCTTGGCGGTTGGTGCCCGTGCAGACCCAGACTGGCTTCGGACGGGAGCCCCACTCACCTGTAGATCCTGTATCTGGTGGTGAAACCCTGGCGGTAGCGCTCCACGAAGTCCGTGTACTCCTGCGCGCGGTGGAAGGGCCCCCGGTCAGTGAGAAGCCAGTCCAGGGGCGGCTGGCCGGCCGTGGAGGCATGATGCTCGGGGACCACAGCGGCCGCCGTGGCCGAGACAGCCAGCACCCAACCGGGGAGGCCTAGTGCCAGTAGAGCTGCCCATGGGGCCGCCGCCAGCGGCCGAAGCCCTCTAAACCGAGCGCTGCGCTGCCCGCTCATGCTTCTCCCGGGCGGTTGGTGTCTTCATTCTCTCGCCACACTCTCCCGCTCTGTGCCGCTCCTCCAGGGCTCCTGGATCTGGAAAAGGGCCACACGGAAATGTCAGTTGCACACCTTGGTCTGACCCCGTGGGCCTGGGAACATCAAACCTCCCTGGGCAGGGACCCTTCTAGAAACCCTTCATCCTAGTGATACACCTTCATTCTAGGCCTTGAGCTAAGTGTCCATGTACATTTCATGTAATTCTTAAAACAATCCTATGGGCAACACCACCATGATCATTTTACAGATAAGATATAGTGAGATGAAGAAAGCTGCTTAAGTTCATGCAACTTTCAAGTGAAGAAACCAGAATTTTGACATCAGGTGGTCTAACTCTTACCGTGTGTTGCGTCCTTGTTTTCTATGTAAACTCGACACCATCCACATTTGTCTTCCTCTCTCAAAAATGTAAATGCTCACTGTGTTCCAGTGATAGACTCATAGACTGTGTGCTGTCTCTAGAAGCCTGATGTAAAGCAAAGAGAAACTCCATTTTTCTGATGGTGAATTGTGGGTAGAATAGTGCAGTCCCATCACTGTTATGAAGCTGGATTAACTTGGGCAAATCACCACCTTTCTCTGAGTTATCTCTTACAGAAAATAAAGAGGCTTACTATGGAGAACAGTATGGAGATTCCTTATAAAACAAAAAATAGAGTTACCATATCATCCATCAGTCCCATTCCTGGGCATATCCAGAGAAAACCATAATTTGAAAAGATACAGTCATCCCAGTGTCCACATAAGCACTATTTACAAGAACCAAGACATGGAAGTAACCGAAACATCCACCGACAGGTAAATGGATAAAGACGATGTGGTATATGTGCATAGTGGACTATTACTCCATCATAAAAAAGAATGAAGTCATGCCATTAGCAGCAATATGGACGGACGTAGATGTTATCATACAAAGTGAAGTAGGTCAGAGAAAGACAACTATATCACTTACGTGCGGATAAAAAAAATAAAGACACAAATTAACTTGTTTGCAAAACAGAAATAGACCCACAGACATAGAAAACAAACTTACAGTTAAAGGGGAAAGGGGAGGGGGCGGGACAAATCAGGAGTCTGGAATTAACGTCTACACACTACTATATATAAAATAGATGAGCAACAAGGACCTACTGTATAGCACAGGGAATTGTACTCAATATTTTGTAACAACTTATAAGAGAAAGAATCTGACAAATTATATATATATACATATATATACATAAAAATAAAGTCAGCCACTGTTTCCCCATCTATTTGCCATGAAGTGATGGGACCGGATGTCATGATCTTCACTGTCTGAATGTTGAGCTTTAAGGCAACTTTTTCTCTCTCCTCTTTCACTTTCATCAGAGGCTTTAGTTCTTCTTCACTTTCTGCCATAAGGGTGGTGTCATCTGCATGCATTATAAGTTATTAAAAAGTACAATGAGTTCAGAAAAAAAAAATTCCTGCAGGAAATAATGTCTAAACCATAAGCTTGAAGACTGGATCAATTCCATCAGGGAGACAGAAAAATTAAACCTTCCAGACATATGAAATAGTCTAAATGAAGAAACGAATGCATCTTTTCTCCACTTAAGTAGGTATCAAAAATTAAGAGTACTATTAAGTCTAACCATATTTGAGGGAAAGCAGTATGTTGCTATTTCTCTAGGAAGATTTTTTCCTTTATCTGTACAACTGTTAACTTACAAATCCACTTCCTGAGTTTCTCAAATAACTGCATAATTTTTAAAATATTGCACAAATTTTACCTTGAAGAGCCAGAACTGTCTTCCATAAAGTGAAGTCATCAGTCATGTCCGACTCTTTGCGAGCCCATGGACTGTAGCCTACCAAGCTCCTCTGTCCATGGGATTTTCCAGGCAAGAATATTGGAGTGGGTTGCTATTTCCTTCTCCAGCTATCTTTCATAAAAACTTACCAAAAACAAATGAAATTATCATGATGATATACATGCTACGCTCACATTTAAAGAGGATCTTATAAACAGCATGGTGTAGAAGAGAAAACCGGCTCTAGGATGAGACAGACCTGGATTTTGAAACTCAGTTCTTAACTTACTAGCAGTGTGACCTTCGAAAAGTCCCTTCTCTGAAAGCCAGTTTCCTTATCTGTAAACGGGCAGATAACTACCCTGTAAGCAACCCCGTGAGGTAGGGAGACAATATGTACAAAGTCTGCTGCATAAATAAGGTACTTAATCAGCGTTCCCTTTGAGTACTTTAATAGGACAGTAATAATTACTCATAAGCTATTCACAAGCTAGTACTTTACAACAGAGATCATTTGATAAGTATCATTCTAGATCAAAATTAGAAAATAACCCAGAGCCTCATATATACAGTACCTTTATGCCACAATATTTTCAAACCATTACATTAGCCTGAAGGTACAGAAATTCTGTCTTCTAAACCACTGATGAGCATGGTACAAAAGCCATTGACTATGACATACTGTACCTTTTGGTTTGATTTCTCCTCCCTTGAATGGCTAAAACGTGTAAGCTAACACAAACCTGTCACAGTCCGCTGGCCATCACTTAGGTTATTCCACCACTTGTTAATCTAAAACAGAAGGAAAATTGCTTATCACCATATGGTAAATACTTTCAGTCTATGTAAATGAAAAGCAAGATAGAAAATGCTTTGTGCATAAATGAGAGTCCTCATCAGTAAAAATCTCTGACATAATAACTACACGGTAGAGTGGGAAGCACTGGTGTTTTACAGTCGGACAGTCTGCATTCTCTACACAAAGCCACAAATCAGCTCTATGACCTTTGACAAATTACTTCTAAACTTCAGTCTCCTGATACATAAAATGGAGAGTAACAGACACCTAGCAGTGCTACTGTGGGGAATATCAGTGCATGCAAAGCACCCAGCACACTATCAAATAAGTGATTATGCACCAAAGCCCGATCTAGTTTTTAAATTCCAACCAAAAATATTTTCTACCAAAAAATACCTTACTTTAAGATATTAGACTGAGGTTTAGAAAAACACAGAATCCTAATCTATCAGGGACACACATTAAACTTTTTATAATTGATATATGCCTAGAATGGGGCTTCCCCGATGGCTCAGTGGGTAAAGAACCCACCTGCCAATGCAGGAGACGCAGGTTCAATCCCTGGGTCAAGATCTCCTGGAAAAGGAAATGGCAACCAGCTCCAGTATTCTTGCTTGGGAAATCCCATGGAGAGAGGAGGCTTGCAGGCGATAGTCCTTGGGGTCACAAAGACTCAGATAAGACTTAGTGACTGAGAATGCTGAGCTGATGTCTAGAATTTGCTTTACAGTAATCAGTGGTGGAAAAGGATGGGAAAGAAAGGGGACTAGATGAAACAAAGTCGCTGTGCGTCAGTAACTGTTGATGCAGGATGACAGGGGTTCATTATACTATTTTCTTTATCCTCTTTACTCTTTTACTTTACTTTTGAAATTTTCCAGGATCAAAGTTTTATTCACGTATAATTTATTTATTTATTTTTGGTCACACTATGTGGCACACGGGACCTTAGTTTCCTGACCAGGGATTGAAATCATGTCCCCTTGTAGAAGGAGCCTGAAGTTCTAACTACTGGACAGCCAGGGAATTCCCTCCATGATTAAAGCTTTTCAATTAAAAAATATATACATGTTCTCACCATGAAACTTGAGCCAGACTTTGTATACTAATACTGAAAGAAATCCAAGGTTTTAAAAAAAAAAAGTTACAGATCAGTATGTATTTGATCCATATTCAATAATGATTTCATTTTTGTAATTCAGTTGACCCTTGAGCAGCAGAGGTTTGAACTGCACTGGTCCACTTAAACGCAGATTTTTTTCAGTAAATACGTACTACACCATATATACTGTACCATCTGCAGTTGGCAGAACCCACCAATGTGGGACCACTGTTATGGAGGGCCAACTATAAAGTTATATGCAGGTTTGCCACTACGTGGAGGATCAGTGCCCCAACCCTTGCATTGTTCAAGGGTCAACTGTAAAATTAAACGTATGTGAGCTCTCACACCTTACTTGCTGCAGTAGTGTGGCATGGGTTCCCAGGACTTTCATTTCCCATGTTTTATTTATGTGTTATTTCAACTTTAACAGGATTTTACATTTTATATCCTATCATTTACCTATCTCAAACAAATTCATCTTGGGATGAAGATCATGTATATCATTTGTGTCATTTTCACCATTTCAAGGAATAATTTGGATACCAAAACTTTATACTTCAGAAGACTGTAGCTTTTAAAGGGATCCAGGAATGTGGAATAGGTCAGCATTACAATCTTCTCAAACATATAGTACTATATAAAAACCATTGCTCATTATTTCAGGTTTTACCCGCAAAATTGCTTCAACTGTTCTTCTGACATAAAGCCTCTCTAGAAGAGGTAGGGCTCGTGCTTCCTGTGTTGATGGGGAAACAAGGAGGCATGATTTCTCCCTACTTAGAGGAACCTCAACTATCATTAAGAAAAAGAACACCCATGGCTGGCCTCTCAGCCTCTCGCTGGCCACACACCCACGCCTGCCCTCTCAGCCTCTCGCTGGCCACACACCCCAGCTGCCCTCTCAGCCTCTTGCTGGCCACACACCCATGGCTGCCCTCTAAGCCTCTCGATGGCCAGGAAAGAAATGGAAGGGGAAAAGGGACGAGGACACCAGCTCATCTCCACACTGGAGGGCAGTGTGCTGCCATGACAAAACAAGGAAGTGCCTGAAAAGGAAAGATTCACAAATAGCCTACAGGCTCTGCTCAGTAAACACTGTCAAATGAAATAAAACATATGCTTTCTGTAAAAGGTGAGGAAAGCCATTAACATGCATACGAAGGAAAAGTTCTAAAAGCTCTGCATTTGTACCCTTTTCTTACATCCTCAATCCAAGCACAGTTAGAAACATCAACAGTAGGTATTTACCAGAGAAATATAAACATCATGGCACTAAGAAGCTTTTAAAAAACCACACAGTATCTCTACCCCTCAAACATAAAACACCCTCTGATTCCAACATGTACTCCAAAATCATCCATCCAGATGATGCAAGTAAAAACAGTGGCCATTACCAGAGCCGGAAGAAAATGCAAAACAGTAATTTTTAACAACTATTTGTGGTGATTCTTGCTATATGCGGGTAGAGGAACAGACTTCTTGAAACACTTAACTACAACAGTGCCAGCCATGTAAAACGTTAATGCTTGGTGGCTCAGTCAGTAGAGAATCCACCAGCGATGCAGGAGATGAGGGTTCAATCCCCTGGTTGGGAAGATCCTCTGGAGTAGGAAATGGCAACCCACTCCACTATTCTTGTCTAGGAAATCCCTTGGACAGAGGAGCTTCGCAGGCTACAGTCCATGGGGTCGCAAGAGTTGGACACAACTTGGTGACCAAACTACTGCAATGAATAAAGAAGAATATTCAGTGCACTGACTTCATACCTACTGACCTAATGTTGCCACTTCATAATAACCAGACTTCAAAAACTTATCAACTAGAATAAACAAAAGCCATACTTATCTTTACCTCCTTTCTGAAGTCTCCTTCCTTCTGCGGTCTTATGCTATCCAACCAATCAGCTTTTATACCATCAAAATAACTTTGGACCTTGGATTTCAGTGATTCATATTGCCAAATAGCAGCTGATCCAAAGGCACAGCCTGTAAACTACATAAAACAAATATATTACAAAATTTTTTTTAAGAAATAGACCTATACATAGTTTCAAGGATATTATTTCATTCGCTTTTTACGAACATAAGGAACATCGGGTACACTGAAACTTATTAAGTGAACATTTCACTGTTTCCCATTTTATTAACTTCACAGTACCCTGGGACCTGTTTACAATTAGAACTTTTTCAATAAAATTCAAAATATCAACTCAGTATCATCTGCAATGTTATACCAAATAAAAGGCCCATGAGTTTCTTCTCCAAGGCTTACATGAGTGAACCATGCACTAACAGCAATTACTGGATTCATGTTTTCTTATAATCACGACTCCAGATCCTTTTGATGCCCCTCCATGTGTCATTAAGGAAGCCCAAACACACAAACAGTACTTTAACACCACACCTGAGGCAATGCAGGTGACTCATATTAATGTGAGCTCTTACCCCAACAGTAAAAAACAAAGGCTTTACAAGAGTCCTTATAGGATAGGGGGAAGGGTAAAAGGCTGTTTCTTCTACAGGAGGAATCAAAGCACTTCTCTTGTATGCTTCACTGCTGGTATCCGCTCTTCGTGGTTCAACCTTCCTGGGTGCTTTCCTGAATCCACATTTTTGCTGAATAAAAAAGTTAAACCTATATAGAAGAAAATGGCAGATTAGAAACTGAACTGCATCTTGCAAGCAGCAACCTCTATGAGCCTCCCCTCTTAACCTGCAACATCACCAACTCAGTTTATTCTTACTCTGTAGCCCCAAAGCCACCAAGACTCCTACTCCCAGGGAGGATTCAGTCAAAACAGTGAACTATGCTCTTCTGAAAAAGGAGGGACAAACCAAAGCAGCTTTACAGGGCATGTTTGGGCTATTACTGTGTATCAATAAATAAAACAATTTGTACTCTTCCTCCACACAGTTTGCAATCCAATAAAAAGCTTTTTTCTTTTGTCAAATGGTAATTTCTCCCAGGTAGACCAGGCAGAAGCCTCTTCCTGACTGTTCTCATTATACTCTAAACATACTACCTTTCTACACTCATAAAACTGCTTGAAAGCAATCAGACGGGTCTTCTCATCTTTGTAATCCACATCCCGAAACACTCTGGTAGAGTAAAAAGAAAAATTTCATTTCTGTGGCCTGGATGACATCTAAACAAGTGATTCAAATGTATGTCTCGAGTCCCAGCCTCAATTTTCTTATCCTGTATTTCCAACTGCTGCTGCTGCTGCTGCTGCTAAGTCACTTCAGTCGTGTCCGACTCTGTGTGACCCCATAGACGGCAGCCCACCAGGCTCCCCCATCCCTGGGATTCTCCAGGCAAGAATACTGGAGTGGGTTGCCATTTCCTTCTCCAATGCATGAAAGAGAAAAGTGAAAGTGAAGTCGCTCAGTCTGTCCGACTGTTAGCGACCCCATGGACTGCAGCCCACCAGGCTACTCCGTCCATTGGATTTTCCAGGCAAGAGTACTGGGGTGGGGTGCCATGCCTTCCCCAGTATTTCCAACTATATATTGAATATTTCTACTTGGCTGGAGAAGGAAACGGCAACCCTCTCCAGTATTCTTGCTGGGAGAATCCCAGAGACTGAGGAGCCTGGTAGGCTACAGTCCATGGGGTCACAAAGAGTTGGACATGACTAAGCATGCAGGCATGCTCCCCATTACTTCAGAAACCAATATATTCAAAAGGGAATTCAGCTCCCTCTACAAGCATCTCCATTTTCCGACTTCCTTACTCCTTCGGTGGTCCCACAGTTCTCTGAACCACTAAGATTAAAAATCTAGAAGTTATTATTCTCTCCCCTTAATTCTTACCATCTAATTAAAAATCAACTCTGGCAAATAACATTCTTTCCATTCTTAATTTAGTCCTTTATCTCATGCCTAGTTTATGTCAACAGCTTATTTAAATAGTTCAAACATTTTGTTTTAACATGTTGCATTTTCTTCTTTCCTCATATTATTCTTCCACAAACATTCAACACCTCCTCAAATGCTTTCTCAGAGGACCAACATTCTCTCCTTAATTCCAACACAATCCCTTAGCTCATCCCTTCTGGCCTGGAATACTTTACCATTTCCTAACAGATTTCATTGCTTTTAACACTGCCCTACTCCAATTCATCCTTCACATTTTATTAAACGCAAATACATTTACCATCCCCCTGCTTGGAACCACATAGTAAATGTCCCATCATCCTATCAAACTTAGCAACGCTGCTCCTTTGTCGCAGGATGTGCTTCTCTAACTTCTTCTGCGCCCTTCAAACTTCAGTTCACGTCCTCCTCCAAGAAGCAGTCCTAACCTCCCCCAGGCTGGTGTATTCCTAGAGCCCTAAAATACCTTCTATATACTCTTAACCTTCTCTCATTCACTGGTGGTACTGTAACTGGATTATCACTTCTGTATTCACTATATCTCTACCATCAAGGCCAATCCCTAATAAAGAAAGGGTCAACAATTACTTCAGTAAAAAGAAGGGATCAAGAACAATTATTGGTTTTATTTTAAATAACTGAAAGGAAAGTGGTCCCATTCACTAAGACAAGGAAAATCAGAAGCACCAAAACAGGAAAGTAGAAGGAGAGATGAATTAATTCCATCTTAGGCACTGTTTAAAATGCCTGCAGTCATTGCAGCACAACTCTATCAGCTAAAAAACTGGAACTTAAATTGCTATCAACTGGGGAAAGGAGAAAGTCTGGTATATTTATACGACGGAATACAGTTGTCCCTCGGTATCTACTGGATATTGGTTCTAGGACCCCTTGCAGATACCAAATTCTGGATGTTCAAATCCCTTATAGAAAATATAGCTGACATTCCCCATCAACATGGTTGAATTCATGGATGAGACACCTGGAGGTGTTCAGGGCCAACTGAACTACTCAGTGAAAAACTGCTGATCACACATCACAGATGAATCTCAAAAACAGTGACCAAAAGAAGTCAACCACAAAAGAGCACATGATGTGACTGTGATGCATGTATATACATACACGAAGCTGAAAGACAGGCAAAAGCTATCTGTGGTTAAAAAATAATAATCTGTGGTGATCAAAATCAATAGTGGTTGCTTAAAGTGGGACTTGACTGCAAAGAGGCAAGAGGGAACTTGCTAGAATGATGGACATTACTTTTAGGTGACAGCTGCACAGGTGTAAACGTTTGTCAGCACTCAGGGGCTATACACTTAACACTTAAACACTTTACTATATGTAAGCTATATTGCAATAAAGTGTTTTGAGCACCCAGGTGGTATCTAGCAGGCATCTGGAAACACAAAACTCAGAAAAGTGGAATAGCTACTGTTACTACTATTACTCTTCTAACTGGCTCTTCAATACTGAGTCCATAGCACAGTTCAAATTTTCAGATATCACGTGGGAAGGATGGGCAATGATAAAGTAATTCACCTTAAAACTTTTAGTACTTACAAATAAGTGCTACTCCTTTCAACAAAATCTACTTTGGAAAGCAATGTATACTTATTCAAACAACGCCAACTGTTACTCAGAATGGCTCTGAACTCCTTCAGAATCTGTTACCAGGCTTATGAATTTGTTGTTTGTTCAGTTGCTAAGTAGTAGCCAACTCTTTGCGACCCCATAAACTGCAGCACGCCAGGCTTCCCTGTCCTTCACCATCTCCCGGAGTTTGCTCCAGCTCATGTCCAGTGAGTCAGTGATGCCATCCAACCATCTCATCCTGTCGCCCCTTCTCCTCCTGCCCTCAATCTTTCCCAGCATCAGGGTCTCTTCCAGTGAGTTCGCTGGGTGGCCAAAGTATTGGAGTTCAGCATCAGTCCTTCTAGTGAATATTAAGGGTTGATTTCCTTTAGGATTAACTTGTTTGATCTCCTTGCAGTCCAAGGGACTCTTGAATCTTCTCCCGCACCACAATTTGAAACCATCAGTTCTTTGGTGTTCAGTCTTCTTTACGGTCCAACTCTCAGATCCATACTCGACTACTGGGAAAAACAAAGCTTTACCCTTTAGCAAATAACTATTGAATGGCGAATTGCAAATCTACTTTTCTACTTCTTGTTCTATTGCCTGCTTTTCCTGCAGAGGCTAAGAAAGATAAATATCTTCCCTTTATGAGGCTCTCCTATGGCTGCTGCTGCTAGGTCGCTCAGTCGTGTCCGACTCTGTGCGACCCCAGAGACGGCAGCCCACCAGGCTCCTCCATCCGTGGGATTTTCCAGGCAAGAGTACTGGAGTTGGGTGCCATTGCCTTCTCCACTCCTATGGCTAGGGGTGGCCATATTACAGAGTTCTAACAAAATGAGACTTAATTATTTAGAAACCTCATGAAAAGATTTTGCTTATCCAGTAAAAATGGAGGTATCACTAATGTCACATCCCTCCCATTTTTTTTTTACCTTGGGAAAAAAAGGATATAAGACTTTAGAGACAGGGCAGTCATCTTGAATGTCAAGAGAAAGGCCAAGGACTTCAGGTACTAACCTTGACATTTTTTGAGCTACTGAGCAAAGACAACAGTTACCTACCTCCAATCATTTTAAGCTAAGTACTTCTCATATATTTAAGCAACAATTAACTTACAACCAAGGGCATTCCTAATTTCTAACACCTTTAAAACCGTGTCAATCCTTTGCAACTGGATTTGATTTTTCTTAAATACTCCAAAGTAATTTAGACTAATGTGCTTAGTAGCTCAGTTGTGTCCAACTCTTTATGACCCCATGGCCTGTAGCCCACTAGACTCCTCTGTCCATGGGATTCTCTGGGCAAGAATACTGGAGTGAGTAGCCACTCCTTTCTCCAGGGACCTTCCTGACCCAATGATTGAACCCAGGCCTCCTGCACTGTGGGCCTCCTACATTGTGGGCAGATTCTTGACTATCTGAGCTACCAGGGTTGAAGCCCTAATTTACAGCAAGGTCTAGTAAACAAAGTACCACCACTCTGTGTCAAAAAACAAAAAGTGTGACACAAAGTTATAGGAATACATTTCCTTTCAATGTTTCCTTATAAATAGTTACAAATTGTAACCCAGTGTAGTTGGCAGCTGTTTTTTTTTTTTTTTTTCTGGTTGTGCCACAAAGTTTCCAGGACTTCAGCTCTCTCATCAGGGGCTGAACCCAGGCCATGGCAATGAGTTCCTGTAATCCTAACCACTGGGCCACATTTTTCTCTTTTTAGACCAGGAAATATGAAGGATGAGATTTCTTTATATCTCCAATAGCTTAATACTACAGGACATGTACTCAATCGCTTCTAATGAAAGACTACTTCAACAGTTCTTCAACTCATTTACAATTCTGAAGCACAATGCCTGAGAAGGAACAAAAACATGCCAAGTTGGGAATCTGGCTTTGACACAAAGCCAGAACTTTTGCCTAGACTAATATTTATCTTGAGAATCTCAACAAAAGTTAAGTGTGGGGCTGAGGACACAAAGAACATGTTACACAAACTGGCCCCAGGTACAGTTCAGATGCAGCATATATATGTTACAGCTGGACATACAGAACTTGTTGGATAGAATTAAGTATTGTGACTTGGTTCATTGAACACTTATTCCTTTCACCTAAGGTACATTCCCATGCTGCAGGGACCGGGAAGCTACAAACTGTTTTCCAGATGCCCTTTCGGTTAGAGTTTGTGAGTTGACCAACGCCTTCTCATCAGCTTCGCCAGCCAGAACTGGGTTTAGTGAGGAGGCAGCACACAAGGCGTCACTCCCGTGGAGGGTGGAGGCAGCAGTTCTTACTCCAGTCAGCAGATCCCTATCTAGCAGTAGCTTCCCAGTTGCCTCATTTATTATTGCATAACAGATAACAGACCGCCCCAAGACTTAGTTGTCCTAAAAGCGTAACTACATCTCGTGATTCTTTAAGGCAGCTGCCCTCGGCTGGGCAGTTCTTCTGCTGGTCTCATCTGGAATCGCTCATGCAGCCAGTCATCTGGCTGCTCAGCTGGAGCTGGAGAGGCTATGATGGCCTCCCTGCCATATATGGAGCCTCAGTATTGGCTGTTAGCTGGGTCTCTCTTTCTAAATGGTCTCGGTAATCTCTAGTCTCATCTAACAAGAGCTTTAACCGTACCAGCGAATGTTCCAAGACAGAAAAGAATAAGCTGCAAGGCCTCTTGAGGTCCAGACTCTGAACCTTACACATTACTTCTTCCACATGCCACTAGTCAAAGCAAGTCACAAGGCCAACCCTGTTTCAAGAAAAAGGGAAATAAATTCCAGCTTCAGATGAGAAAAGCTGCAAATGACTGTGGCCATGTTTTAAAATCTACCACATAACTGTGGCAGAAGCAATTATGACTCTGAAAGCATAGTCTGGAACAGTAATTTTCACAGCTGGCTCCTGAAGAGGAGTAGAATACTCCACCCCTGCAAAACCAATACAATATTGTAAAGTAATTAACCTCCAATTAAAATAAATAAATCTATATTAAAAAAAACTCAGCATTCAAAAAACTAAGATCATGGCATCTGGTCCCCACACTTCATGGCAAATAGGTGGGGAAAAAATGGAAACAGTGACAGACTTTATTTTCTTGGGCTGCAAAATCACTGTGGATGGTGACTGTGGCCATGAAATTAAAAGATATTTGCACCTTGGAAGAAAAACTATGACAAACCTAGACAGCATGTTAAAAAGCAGAGACATCACTCTGTCTCTTATACACATCTCACAGCCCCTTTCCTCGCACAAGGCCAGTCTTGGGCTGCA
Source organism: Oreotragus oreotragus (assembly GCA_006410675.1). Taxonomy (NCBI): domain Eukaryota; kingdom Metazoa; phylum Chordata; class Mammalia; order Artiodactyla; family Bovidae; genus Oreotragus; species Oreotragus oreotragus. The sequence continues at coordinate 412,483 of SJYX01016457.1, read as the reverse complement.
AAATCACTGTGGACGGTGACTGTGGCCATGAAATTAAAAGATATTTGCACCTTGGAAGAAAAACTATGACAAACCTAGACAGCATGTTAAAAAGCAGAGACATCACTTTGCCAATAAAGGTCCCTGTAGTCAAACCTATGGTTTTTCCAGTAGTCATGTATGGATGTGAGAGATGGACCATAAAGAAGGCTGAGCACCGAAGAATTGATGCTTTCAAACTGTGGTGCTGGAGAAGATTCTTGAGAGTCCCTTGGACAGTAAGGAGACCAAAGCAGTTCACTGTAAAGGAAATCAAACCTGAATATTCACTGAAGGACTGATGCTGAAGCTCCAATACTTTGGCCACCTGATGGGAACAGCTGACTCATTGGAAAAGACACTGGTTCTGGGAAAGATTGAGGGCATGAAGAGAAAGGGGCAACAGAGGATCAGATGGTTGGATGGCACCATCAGCTCAATAGACATGAGTTTGAGCAAACCCCAGGAGATACTGAAGGACAGGGAATCCTGGTGTGCTGCAGTCCATGGGGCCACAAAGAGTTGTGGACTCTTAGGGACATGACTGAGTGACTAATCAACAACAAATTTATATATGGCTTCCCTGATGGTTCAGACAGTAAAGAATCTGTCTGCAATGTAGGAGACCTGGGTTTGATCCCCGAGGCAGGAAGATCCTCTGAAGAAGGGAATGGCAACCCACTTCAGTATTCTTGCCTGGAAAATTCCATGGACAGAGGAGCCTGGTGGGCTACATCCATGGGGTTGCAAAGAGATAGACATGACTGAGTGACTAACACACACACATACACACTTTATAAATAAAATACGTTATATATATACACACACACACACACACACACACATATATAGATAACTGAATCCTGTGCCATACACCTGAAGCTAACACAACATTGTAAATTAACCATACTTCAATTAAAAAATAAAAACAATGTAGGATTAAACTATTTTTTTATTAAAAAAAAAAAGAGGAGAAGAGAAAAAGGCTTGACTGGATAATAGTCCAGCTTTTGACTTCTAGCTGTGAACATCTGATCTGTTCTTTCACAGAAGGCCATGCAGGGATATACCTAGAGTGGGAAATCAAACTGCCTCATTGGCATCATCAGAGAGCAAATCCAGGAACATGAGGATGACCATCACACTCTTTCTCCTCACTGTGTTATATGGAAGTTCTCTGAGGTCACAGCTGTCTATCCTATCTTAGCTCCTGAGAGCACACAGTAGGCCTTCAGGGATGCTTCTTGACGATATGAAAGAGTGTTTTCCTGTCCTGCCCTCTCTGAGTTGGAGAGAAAGTTCCAGGAAAGAAGTTTTGGCCTTCAAAACTCCTGGCTCCCTATGACTCACCCCAGGCCTTTGCTTTCCAGTGCCTGTACTTGTGTAAGGATAACTAGTCACCTTTATAAACTTCTGGGCAAGTGCACAGGACTAACTCAATACTGTGGGGGCTCTTGCAAGCCAATTGATGTCTTCCACCTTCAAAGTCTAGCACATGCTGTCAGAGTCTCACCCATCTCCCCTCACCAGTACCATCTCTGTCCGTGCTAGAATGACTTTCCATTCCCAACACCTATAATTTGTGGACTGAAGCCTTTCTCTGGCTGCCAGTCTAGAGATGGGCTCCCTGGGGATGAAGCAAAGGGAGTTAATTCCCTGGCATTTCCTTTAAGGTTAGGTAAAGTGGATTTCAGCATTTTACTCACACCCACAGCCCAGGCACCCAGATCACTCTGAAATGGCTCCAGTTCAGCACAACCGCCAGACTTCCCTTCAGTTCAGCTGCTCAGTTGTGTCCGACTCTTTGCAACCCCATGAATCGCAGCACACTAGGCCTCCCTGTCCATCACCAACTCCTGGAGTTCACTCAGACTCACGTCCATTGAGTCAGTGATGTCATCCAGCCATCTCATCCTCTGTCGTCCCCTTCTCCTCCTGCCTCCAATCCCTCCCAGCATCAGTGTCTTTTCCAATGAGTCAACTCTTTGCATGAGGTGGCCAAAGTACTGGACTTTCAGCTTTATCATCATTCCTTCCAAAGAACACCCAGGGCCGATCTCCTTCAGAATGGACTGGTTGGATCTCCTTGCAGTCCAAGGGACTCTCAAGAGTCTTCTCCAACACCACAGTTCAAAAGCATCAATTCTTCAGCGCTCAGCTTTCTTTACAATCCAACTCGCACATCCATACATGACCACTGGAAAAACCATAGCCTTGACTAGACAGACCTTTGTTGGCAAAGTAATGTCTCTGCTTTTCAATATGCTATCTAGGTTGGTCATAACTTTTCTTCCAAGGAGTAAGCGTCTTTTAATTTCATGGCTGCACTCACCATCTGCAATGATTTTGGAGCCCCAAAAAATAAAGTCTGACACTGTTTC
>SJYX01016457.1:388700-402377 GCA_006410675.1 Oreotragus oreotragus | reverse complement strand
CCCTTAAATCTATTTCTCACTTCCACTGTATAATCATAAGGGATTTGATTTAGGTCATACCTGAATGGTCTAGCAGTTTTCCCTACTTTCTTCAATTTAAGTCTGAATTTGGTAATAAGGAGTTCATGATCTGAGCCACAGTCAGCTCCTGGTCTTGTTTTTGTTGACTGTATAGAGCTTCTCCATCTTTGGCTGCAAAGAATATAATCAATCTGATTTCGGTGTTGACCATCTGGTGATGTCCATGTGTAGAGTCTTCTCTTGTGTTGTTGGAAGAGGGTGTTTGCTATGACCAGTGCATTTTCTTGGCAAAACTCTATTAGTCTTTATCCTGCTTCATTCTGCATTCCAAGGTCAAATTTGCCTGTTACTCCAGGTGTTTCTTGACTTCCTACTTTAGCATTCCAGTCCCCTATAATGAAAAGGACATCTTTTTTGGATGACAACAGTCCTGGGAGCCATGGCATGCTGGTATAAGTCCTTTTGAAGGAGGTCACCATTACCCCTATCACAGTCAGGGAGGGAACACAGCCCCACACATCAGCGGAAGGTTGCATTAATGATTTACTGAGCATGGCCCACCCATCAGAGCAAGACTCAGTTTGCCCCAAAGCCGGTACCTCCCATAAGGAAGCCTCTGTAAACCTCTTATCCTTACACATTGGAGGCCAGACAGAATGAAAACCACAGTCACAGAAAACTAACCAAACTGATCCATGGACCACAGCCTTGTCTAAATCAATGAAACTATGAGCCATGCCATGTAGGGCCACCCAAGAAGGACAGGTCATGGTTGAGAGTTCTGACAAAACATGGTGCAGTGGAGAAGGAATGGCAAACCACTTCAGCATTCTTGCCTTGAGAACCCCATGAACAGCATGAAAAGGCAAAAAAAAAAAAAAAGAAAGAAAGAAAGACGAACTCCCCAGGCCAGTAGGTGCCTAATATGCTACTGGAGAAGAGTTAGAAAAATAGCTCCAGAAGAAATGAAGAGGCTGAGCCAAAGTGGAAACAATGCCCAATTGTGGATATGTCTGGTGGTGAAAGTAAAGTCCAATGCTGTAAAGAAAAATATTGCATAGCAACCAATGTTAGGTCCATGAATCAAGATAAATTGCAAGTGGTCAAACAGGAGATGGCAACAGTGAACATTGACATTTTAGGAAATAGTGAACTAAAATGGACTGGAATGGGACAATTTAATTCAGATGGTCATTATATCTACTACTGTGGGCAAGAATTCTTTAGAAGAAATGGAGTAGCCCTCATAGTCAACAAAAGAGTATGAAAGGCAGTATTTGGGGGCGATTTCAAAAATGAGAGAACGATCTCTGTTCATTTCCTAGGCAAATCATTCAGTATCACAGTAATCCAAGTCTATGCCCCAACGAGAGAATGATCTCTGTTCATTTCCTAGGCAAATCATTCAGTATCACAGTAATCCAAGTCTATGCCCCAACCACTAATGCCAAAGAAGCTGAAGTTGATGGGTTCTATGAAGATCTACAAGACCTTCTAGAATTAACACACAAAAAAGATGCCCCCATTTTTTTTCACAGGGGACTGGAATGCAAAAGTAGGAAGTCAAGAGATAAATGGAGTAATAGGCAAGTTTGGTCTTGGAGTACAAAATGAAGCAGGACAAAGGTTAACAAAATTTTGCCAAGAGAACACACTGGTCATAGCAAACACCCTCTTCCAAAAACACAAGAGAAGACTCTACACATGGACGTCACCAGATAGTCAACACCGAAATCAGATTGATTATATTCTTTTCAGTCAAAGATACAGAAGCTCTATACAGTCAGCAAAAACAAGACTTGGAGCTGACTGTGGCTTAGATCATGAACTCCTTTTTGCAAAATTCAGACTTAATTTGAAGAAAGTATGGAAAACCACTAGGCCATTTAGGCATGACCTAAATTGAATCCCTTATGATTATGCAGTGGAAGTGAGAAATAGGTTCAAGGGATTAGATCTGATAGAGTGCTGGAAAGCACTATAGATGGAGGTTTGTAGCACTATACAGGAGGCAGTGATCAGAACTGTCCCCAAGAAAAAGAAATGCAAAAAGGCAAACTGGTTGTCTGAGGAGGTCTTGCAAACAGCTGAGAAAAAAAGGGAAAAGATATAAGGAAAGACATACCCATCAGAATGCAGAGTTCCAAAGTATAGCAAGGAGAGATAAGAAAGCCTTCCTAAGTGATCAACACAAAGAGACAGAGGAAAATAATAGAATGGGAAATTCTAGAGTTCTCTTCAAGAAAATTAGAGACACCAAGGGAACATTTCAAGCAAAGATGGGCACAATAAAGGGCAGAAATGGTATGAACCTAACAGAAGCAGAACATATCAGGAAGAGGTGGCAAGAACACACAGAAGAATTGTACCAAAAATATTTTAATGACCCAAGTAACCACGATGGTGTGATCACTCACCTAGAGTCAGATATATTGGAGTGCAAAGTCAAGCAGGCCTTAGGAAGCATCATCAAAAAGTTAGTGGAGGTGATGGAATTCCAGCTGATCTATTTCAAATCCCAAAAGATGATGATGCTGCTATAAAAGTGCTGCACTCAATAAGCCAGCAAATTTGGAAAACTCAGCAGTGGCCACAGGACTGGGAAAGGTCAGTTTTCACGCCAATCCCAAAGAAAGGCAATATCAAAGAATGTTCAAACTGCTGCACAATTGCACTCCTCTCATATGCTAGTAATGCTCAAAATTCTCCAAGCCAGGCTTCAGCAATACATGAACTATGAACTTCCAGATGTTTAAGCTGGATTTAGAAAAGGCAGAAGAACCAGCCATCAAATTGCCAACATGATGAATCATAGAAAAACCTAGAGAATTCCAGAAAAACTTCTACTTCCACCTCATCCACTATGCTAAAACCTTTGACCGTGTCGATCACAACAAACTGGAAAATTCTTAAAGAGATAGGAATACCAGATCACCTTACCTGCCTCCTGAGAAATCTGTTTGCAGGTCAAGAAGCAACCATTAGAACTGGACATGGAACAACGGACTGGTTAAAAATTGGGAAAGAAGTACATCAAGACTGTATATTGTCACCCTGCTTATTTAACTTATATTCAGAGTATAACGTGCAAAATGCCAGGCTAGATGAAGCACAAGCTGGAATCAAAATTTCCAGGAGAAACATCAATAACCTCAGATATGCAGATGACACCACCATTATGGCAGAAAGTAAAGAGGAACTAAAGAGCCTCTTGATGAAAGTGAAAGAGGAGAGTGAAAAAGCTAACTTAAAATTCAATATTCAAAATATGAAGATCAAGACATCCGGTCCCATCACTTCATGGCAAATAGATGGGGAAACAATGGAACCAGTGACAGACTTTATTTTCTTGGGCTCCAAACTCACTGCAGATGGTGAATGCAGCCATGAAATTAAAAGACACTTGTTCCTTGGAAGAAAAGCTATGCCAAACCTAGACAGCATACTAAAAAGCAGAGAGATTACTTTGCCAACAAAGGTCCTTCTAGTCAAAGCTATGGTTTTTCCAGTAGTCAGATATGGATGTGAGAGTTGGACCATAAAGAAGGCTGAGCACTGAAGAACAGATGCTTTTCAACTGTGGTGTTGGAGAAGACTCTTGAGAGTCCCTTGGACTGCAAGGAGATCAAACCTGTCAATCTTAAAGGAAATCAATCCTAAATATTCATTAAAAGCACTGATGCTGAAACTGAAGCTCAAAACTTTTGCCATCTGATGCGAAGTGCTGACTCATTAGAAAAGACCCTGATTCTGGGAAAGATTGAAGGCAGGCGGAGAAGAGGATGCCAGAGGATGAGACGGTTGAATGGCACCACAGACTCAATGGACATGAGTTTGTACAGGCTCCGGAAGATGGGGAAGGACAGGGAAGCCTGGTGTGCTGAAGTCCATGGGGTCACAGATTCAGACATGAACGAGCAACTGAGCAACAAAAACAACAACTCAGGACAGAGTTTTACATCAATACAAATAATAATAAAGAGCTTTTCCTTTGTATGTTAGCTCGGATCTGTCCATTAAGCCATGATTTCAATGGGTTCCAGTTTTGTCAACTGAGAAAATAAATGCAGATGAAATCACATGACAAGTGGGCAGTGTGGTCTCCAGGGGAGAGCTTAGAAGAATCACATCTCCATCAAGATGTCACCCAGCTGGAGACTTATGGGGACTCTTTTCTCTCCTCCTGCTGGTCTCCATCTTCATGCATGCTAGGTGTGTCTACAGAACAATCAGAATCTGGGACATTAGCTGCTCAAGTACAAAATCTTGGCAAGGGAGCCAGAGTTGACTGAGAAATACTGTGCAGGGGGCAGTTTACGTGTTAGAGGAGGTAAAGACCTGGCTAAGCCCAGGTGGCTCAGAGGTAAAGCATCTGCCTGCCAGTGCAGGACATGCAGGTCCTACCCCTAGGTCAGGAAGATTCCCTGAAAAAAGAAACGGCAACCCACTCCAGTATTCTTGCCTGAAGTGAAGAATCCCATGGACAGAGGAGCCTGGCTGGCTATACTCCATGGGGTCACAAAATAGACACAATTTAGCAACTAGACAACAACAACAAGCTATTGCAAGTCAAGGATATGGCTAATCTATTGCTGCTAAGTCCCTTCAGTCGTGTCCGACTCTGTGTGACCCCATAGATGGCAGCCCACCAGGCTCCCCCGTCCCTGGGATTCTCCAGGCAAGAACACTGGAGTGGGTTGCCATTTCTTTCTCCAATGAGTGAAAGTGAAAAGTGAAAGTAAAGTCGCTCAGTCGTGTCCAGCTCTTAGTGACCCCATGGACTGCAGCCTACCAGGCTCCTCTGTCCACAGGATTCTCCAGGCAAGAGTACTGGAGTGGGGTGCCATTATTATAATTAACAAAAGAGTTGATTTGTTAACAATTATCCTTAACACCAGCAGACATCACTTTCTATTTGTGTAGAAAATGGAATACACCAATAGTTACTGCTTAAGAAGCAGGTGCTTAAGAACCTATGCTCAATCTTTGTTTCTCAGATTTTAGGCTCCCCTTTTAACAGATGAGAACACTGAGCCTAAATAGATAAGTGAGTTGCATAAGGTCATGTATGTTGGTGGCAGATTTAGGTCTACCTATTCTGGTTCCTCTAGTATTTTCACTTAGGGCACCACTCACATGATTTACAGCTATAAAAATACACAGGTTTTTCCACATACAAGTTTGTTCCCTTGGGAGCAAGTCACTTCTGAGAGCCTCCCTTTGGTCATCTGTGAAATAATCCCTATGGTCCTGTCCAATGCTGAAATCCCTTAATTCTAAGCAGAGAAAAGGAAGACAAATATAAGAGATGAGGCTCTGAGATTTTAGTCTTCTTTGGGAGGAGGCTCTTTGTTTTAGAAAGGGAGTGAAGCATTAAGAGAAGTGAGGGATAAAGCAGAGATTCTTGCCTGTTGGAGCAGTGACATTTAATAAAGTGATTAGGCAGTGACATTAAATAAGTTTTCAAGTCATTTGAGTGGTTAATTGGCCAACTCTATTGAAGAGATGTTTTCTTGAATAAAGCAAGGGCATCCATGGTACAAACTCACAGAAAATGTTCTTTTCATCCATAGCATCTTGATGGAAAACCTCTTTTAAAACCTCCTGTTTTGACTCGAAAGGGAGAGCAGACCAGAAAAATGACAGGACATCCTGTAGTGAAGGTTCCCAAAGGGGAGGATGGATGGGAGCACTGTCAGTTCAGATTAATGACTTGCATTCTCCTCTCTCATTGGGATGATGTGCCAACCTCAGCAGACCCTAACCATGGTGTTTTTACCCTTATAACACACTCCTGGTAGCACAGCAGAGAGCTTCAACAGTGCCCATCATTCCCCATGTGCACGCGGGGAAGACGTCACACCCCAACTGCCACTGTCCCCTCCAGACTCTGGATGTGACTTTCAGTGTCACCCACCCCACCCCCAAGCTGGCATGGAACTGGCAGGGTACACTTGATGCATTCCCCCACTACTAAACTTAAGAGAAGCATAGGGATGGCCTCCCTGCACAGAATCAGTCTAACAGTGTTAACGATGACGTGTGCAAAGGTAAGTGCTAATCATGATGACTACTAAGTTGGCTAAAAAGTTCATTGGGGCTTTTCATCAGAGGTTACAGAAAAACCCAAACGAACTTTCTGGCCAACCCAATAATTACTAAATGGCCTTGTATTCATAGGAGACCTTTAAGAGGAGAGACTGTGAGAGGCGAAGGGACTTGATGGAGACCATTCCACAAGAAAGCAGAAGTCAAACTCACATATTCGACTCTAAAACCTATCACTCAGCTCTCCTCACCCTCCCTCACCTCTGTCCATGGAATAGACAACCAGTTAATAAGCAGTTTCTATGCACAAGGACCGTATTGGATGACGGTACAAGACAGACTCAAAACTTGCCTTCAGGGAGCAACAAGAAATATAGAACTTGAAGATTCTGTAATGAGCTTAAAAGAATAATGTTCTCTCCCTCCCTCTTTCTCTCTCTCTCTCTCACACACACAGAACTTTACTGACATGAGACGTCATAGGCTCCATCCCCTCAGGGCCTCCAGTTTACAAGTTTTTGCTGTGTGATAAGCAGCCCTTCACTCATCAAGGACGGATTCATCTGTCAGTGGCAGAGGCTTCAGACTTGCCTGCCAAGTGTCCTTGGCACTTTCCCTGGGGAGACAAGCTAACTGAGAGACTCACCCAGAGCCTCATGTGATAAAGCCTGGGTCACTGTGTGCAGACCCAGGTGGCCCCTCTGGCCCAGAACTTCCCTTGAGGTCACGGGGTTCTCCAGAAAAGAGAGAGGAAACAAGGCAGACCAGAATCTCTAAGTGAAAAGCTGCACATTTCAAAGCCTTTGAAACCTGATCTCCATGCAGATTAACTTTCCTCAAAACCACTTCCCTTACACCCCAGCAGCTCCCTGTGGCCTGAGAACAAACCTGTCTTCCTTCCTCCCCCAGGCACCGAGCCCCCATCAGCTGCTCTGCAGCGGAGGAGTAACGAGTAGAGACCACAGAGCCAGAATGCCTGGCTTCTCAGGTTGGCTCCACCGCTCTTGGCTCAGCTTCCTCGACTGTTTTTTAAAAAAAAGAACAATAATAGTGCCTCCTCATAGGGCTGTGGGCAGTAAACGTGATGACATTTGTAAAACCCCGAAAAAGTGCCTGGTCCTTGGTGACTGCTGTGTGTGTTCACTGTTGTTTCTTCCAAGGCAGCAACATAGATTTTTGAAGCCCAATAGAGTCCCGAGCCACCACTGCATTCAATTAGCCACCACCTCATTCAATGTGGGCATGTTGCTTACAGGTAAGAAGCCTGGGAAGACAAAATCTCTGCTAAAAATGTGTCCTCATTAGCCCTCCAGGCTCTCTATAGTGGCCTAATTGGTCCTCTTCCCCCAAGTCTCTAGTTAATGACAGCAGAGGTAGACAGTCCTTTTGCCTTTATCTGTGGCCTCTGTCACTTGACCTGTGATAGTCCGGCCACGGGTTTCACCATATACCCACTCCTGTCTTCCTTTTTTCTCTGTAAGTCTATATCTAGCACATCTTTGAGACTCATGTTCTCCAAAAAGCCTGTCAACACTAGCCTCTGTGTTTATTACTTGCTTCCTTTGCCTTCCTACAGTCTTTGGTCTCTGATAAATTTGCACCTGATCAGATCATGGAACTGGAGGCAAGGAGTAAGATCCTAGAGATTGCCTGGCTCCAGTGTTCTCAGCAGCCTGGAGTGTGTATGTGGTACATATGCTGGAGGAAAGAGGAGTGGCATGGAGATAAGGAAGGAGGAGAAGAGAGGAATAACTGGTATCTTGGATTGGGGTGTATTTCTATATTTTATAATATTTGGAAAACCTCCAAGAAGATTTTGATGTAACTCTCCAGTGCAAGCCACTGATAGAACCCCCTTCACATTGTTTGATAAAAAAAAAAAAAAAAAAAGTAGGGCCACAGAAGTTCAGTGAGTTATAGTGCATTATTCAAGATTTCAGGCAAAAACAGGACATGAACTGGGCTTCTTAGCGCTAAGCCTAAGGCACATTTTGTCTTTATCTCACTCGTGTCAGAAGTTAATTGAAATTTTCAGAAGCTGAAATCCATGAATTCCAGAGTTACCATCATCATTGACAATTATGTTTTGATACCAGTTATTATGTGCCAGACATTGATCTAAAAACTTTCCATTCATTGGCTCACTTAATTCTTAAAATACTTTATGAGGTTGATGTTACAATTATGCCCATTTTTACAGAGGAAAAAACTCAAGAGCAGAGAAGTCAGTGACGGTATCCCAAAAATGTCCTTTGGACAGTGTAAGCCACCTATTGACCTAAGATCCATAGTTGTTAATCTGATAAGGGAACTGTGGTCACAGAAGGTTATACTAAATTCTTCTTGGTCACTCTCACTTAAAAAATCTCTACAGATTGATGATAAGCCTAAAAATCTGACAGAACAAAAGCAACATTCACCTAAAATCCATTTCTTGCCTTGGAAAAGGATGCTTAAATCTTCTGCTTTGGGGGAAGCTTTGTGGCTCCTGTTCAGATGGTCTGTCAGCATGGGCCTTATAAGAAGGTAGCTATATGTCCCTTGCGCTATCTTAAAAAACTGTAAGGTCAGATGTGTTTCCCCAACCTGGGCCCTGATAGACAACCCACAACTGCTGGTATCCTGCATGCCCTGAGTTACAGTGCTCTTTCCTTAGACCACCCCAAACCCAAATGTTGTTGAGGTTCAGTTGCTAAATCCTGTCCAACTCTTTGCAACCCCATGGATTACAGCACACCAGGCTTCCCTATCCTTCACTATCTCCTGGAATTTGCTCAAACTCATGTCCATTGAGTTGGTGATGCCATCCAACCACCTCATCCTCTATTCCCCCTTTCTCCTCCTGCCCTTAGTCGTTGCCAATGAAAGCATCTGGGTCTTTTCCAATGAGTCAGCTCTTATCAGGTGGCCAAAGTATTGGAGTTTCAGCTTTAGTCCTTTCAATGAATATTCAGGACTGATTACCTTTAGGATCATCTAGTTTGATCTCCTTGCTGTCCAACAAACTCTCAAGAGTCTTCTGCAGCACCACAGTTTGAAAGCATCAGTTCTTCAGCACTCAGCCTTCTTTATGGTCCAATGCTCACATCTGTATGTGACTACTGGAAAAACCATATCTTTGACTAGAAGGACCTTTGTCAGCAAAGTGATGTCTCTGCTTTTTAATACTCTGTTATTTCTGGATCCTGCACCCCTTGCTCTCAGTTTCCCATTTCCCATTGTAGGAGACAGATCTCCTAGAATTACCTGTCCCTTTGTCTAATTTGGGCTTCCCTGGTGGCTCAGAGGTTAAAGTGTCTGCCTGCAATGCGGGAGACCCTGGTTCAATCCCTGGGTTGGGAAGATCTCCTGGAGAAGGAAATGGCAACCCGCTCCAGTATTCTTGCCTGNCATTTCCCATCGTAGGAGACAGATCTCCTAGAATTACCTGTCCCTTTGTCTAATTTGGGCTTCCCTGGTGGCTCAGAGGTTAAAGTGTCTGCCTGCAATGCGGGAGACCCTGGTTCAATCCCTGGGTTGGGAAGATCTCCTGGAGAAGGAAATGGCAACCCGCTCCAGTATTCTTGCCTGGAGAATCCCATGGTTGGAGAAGCCTGGTAAGCTACAGTCCACGGAGTTGCAAAGAGTCGGACATGACTGAGCTACTTCACTTTCACTTTGTCTAATTTGGAATTGTCCCACCAGCTCTTGATATAGCCCTGTTTATATATTCTGTTACCAAGACTGCCTGAATTGTGCCATTTGGTGCCTGCCCCTGGCTATGGCCAGCCACTCTCCCTGGTCCAGCTACTGAAGCTGACTTGGTCATCCCCAGCACATCCCTGGCAGATAGCTGGTTCCACCCCCCAGAGAGGAAGACTCTTCTATTCCTGCCTCCTTCCCTATGGCCTGGCTTCCATTGTTGAAGCCCCACCTCACTTCCCAGAGGAGCCAGCCTCTGTCTACATAGGCGAATTTAACTGTTTCTCTCAGGATTGAGAAGCCAAAAAAAGTCGAAGCCAATGACACAGAGACTGGCCACCACGGTGCAGCCTGCAGCACCGGGCAGGCTGACGGGGAACTCCATCGTGACCCACAGCCCTCACAGTGGCTCTCCCTCTTGGCTTTATGCCACACCTGCCACGGAATCTGAACTTTTAGCCCCAGCTCTGCCTCACTGGGGCCTTGGCACAGACCAGAATGTAAAGTGATAATGCCCTGAGCTCTGCCAAACAGTACAGAGCTCCGGAGATGTTACAGATGCAGCTGTGACCAGCAAACAACATTGTTTCCGGGATTGTGTTTGTAAATACATGAGTTGCTCGACAGCTTGTGGAATTAAATATAGATGCTACATCACAAACTCTAGCTAAAATAAACTATATGCTGCTCAATGAATGTCAATAAGTACACTGAGAAAGAATCATGATCCCTTTCTGTAGCAGGGTCCAAGAAATCCATCTCTAAGTGGTTTTTCAGTTGTTTGTTTTTTGATGAAGGCAAATTTTTTCTCCCTCGGGCCTTGGACTGGTACTGCAGGCAGCGGGGGGAGGGTGGCGTGAAGAGACAAAGGGGATGTCATCACTAAGTCACCACTGAGGTTACCAGGTAGACAAAGAAATCACTAGTCAACTTTTTGGGGACTGATGACCAAGGGGCACCATTTCTAAAAGTATGGTGTGAGGCCAGTGGTGGTTTGGAAAGATTATCTAAGGGAAACATGCTTACCCATCACTATACATTTACTCTTTAGTTATCAAACTAAATTATTCACCTTCTTTTGCTAGGATTACTACAGGTGGCTCATATATTACCAATATCTTGTATTAAAAATGGCAGGTTAACAGAAGCAGGTATTCCCACACTAAAATCAGCATTCTGTAAGAGTTTACTGAGCACTCTCTCTCCATCTGGCTTAAGCTGACATGGCTTATTGCCATGCAATCCTTTGTGCTGATGCAAAGCTCACTCTGCCCTACCCAGATCACCAAAACCTCCACTCTAGGAAGGAGTACAGGAGGAGGGGTGCTTTGAATCTAGGGTCTCTTCAGTATCATATTGAGGAGTTAAGGTTTTACTTGTGTTGATCATGTTATGAAACTGCTGATTTTATTTCTTTGCTTGCTTGTTTATGATGTTCCTTTGCTTCCCTGGTGACTCAGATGATGAAGAATCTGCCTGCAATGAAGAAGACCCTGGTTTGATCCCTAGGTCGGGAAGATCCCCTGGAGAAGGGAATGGCAACCCACTCTGGTATTGTTGCCTGGAGAATTCCATAGACAGAGGAGTCTAGTGGGCTACAGTCCATGGGGTGGCAAAGACTCGGATACAACTGAGTGACTAACACTTTCACTCCATTCTTTAACAGCAACTTTATCTCCACTGAAAGGAGAAGCTAAACTTAGACTTTAGCAATTCTGGTACTATCTGGAGATCCTTGTGCAAAAAGCTTTCAGAGACTTCAGTGGAAGAACTAGAGCAAAGCTTTTAAAGTCTTAATTCACAATTCATTCTGTCTCACACTGCTATTGACTACTTAAACTATTTTTGACAAATTAAGCCTTTTTTAAAATGTGGTAACAAGTTTCCCACTTCCTTCCTTTTAGGAAAGTTAATAAATATCTGCACATTATTCCAACTAATGTTTACTGGACAAAGAACATTCCATTTAGCCAGAATGTAAAATGCATGTGGGGACTGCGGGAGAAAAGACTAGAGTGCAGTCCTTGGATTTCTTTGAAAGCAAGGTGAGTATGAATCTTTGTTACAACTTTCTTATGACAAGCCTTCTTAGCCAAAGTCACATTGGGAAGACTCTACGCTAAACAGAATTTGCATATGTCCACAACTCAGGGATAACTGAGGAATCAGCAACTTCCAAATCAAAACTGAGATAAAATTATTTTCAGCCCAATTTTGAATTGTGCTATTGTCAGTCTAAATCTTTAGAAAACTACTGTGAGAGCATTAAAATGACAACTAGCTGTTGAACAACCATCAACAGGAGAATGCTGGAACCTACCAGAAAAAAGCCTCTTAGCCTCCTCCATCAGAGAGCAGACAGAAGAAGCAAAAAAAAAAAAAAAAAATCATAGTCCCACAGCAATATCTTTAGAAAACTACTGTGAGAGCATTAAAATGACAACTAGCTGTTGAACAACCATCAACAGGAGAATGCTGGAACCTACCAGAAAAAAGCCTCTTAGCCTCCTCCATCAGAGAGCAGACAGAAGAAGCAAAAAAAAAAAAAAAAAATCATAGTCCCACAGCAACTAAAATAAAAACCACATTATAGAAAGTTAATCAGCATGAAAAGGCAGAAAATCACGTCCCAGATGAAGGGACAAGCTAAAACACCAGGAAAATCACCTAAACAAAGTAGAGATAGGCAGCCTTCCAGAAAAAGAACTCAGAATAATGATAGTGAAGATGATTTGGGATCTTGGAAAAGGCATGGAGGCAAAGATTAAAAAGATGCAAGAAATGTTTACCAAAGACCTAGAAGAATTAAAGAGCAAACACACAGATGAGTGATACACTAGAAGGAATCGATAGCAGAATAACTGAGGCAGAAGAATAGATAAATGACCTGGAGGACAGAATGGTGTAAATCACTGCTGCAGAACAGATTATAGAAAAAAAACAAATGAAAAGAAATGAAGACAACTTAAGAGAACTCTGGGACAATATTAAATGCACCAGTCAGTCAGTTCAGTTGCTCAGTTGTGTCCAACTCTTTGTGACCCCCAAGGACTGAAGCATGTCAAGCCTCCCTGTCCGTCACCAACTCCTGGAGCTTACCCAAACTCATGTCCATTGCATCAGTGATGCCATCCAACCATCTCATCCTCTGTTGTCCACTTCTCCTCCCACCTTCAATCTTTCCCAGCATCAGTGTCTTTTCAAATGAGTCAGCTCTTCACATCAGGTGGCCAAAGTATTGGAGTTTCAGCTTCAACATCAGTCCTTTCAATGAATATTCAGGACTGATCTCCTTTAGGATGGACTGGTTGGATCTCCTTGCAGTCCAAGGGACTCTCAAGGGTCTTCTCCAACACCATAGTTCAAAAGCATCAATTTTTTGGTGCTCAGCTTTCTTTATAGTCCAGCTCTCACATCTATACATGACTACTGGAAAAACCATAGCCTTGACTAGACAGGCCTTTGTTGGCAAAGTAATGTATCTGCTTTTTAATATGCTGTCTAGGTTGGTCATAACTTTCCTTCCAAGGAGTAAGTGTCTTTTAGTTTCAGGGCTGCAGTCATAATCTGCAGTGATTTTGGAGCCAAAAAACTAAAGTCTCTCACTGTTTCCAGTGTTTCTCCATCTATTTGCCATGAATTGATGGGACCCGATGCCATGATCTTTGTTTTCTGAATGTTGAGCTTTAAATCAACTTTTTCACTCTCCTCTTTCACTTTAATGAAGAGGCTCTTTAGTTCTTCTTCGCTTTCTGCCATAAGGGTGGTGTCATCTGCATATCTGAGGTTATTGACATTTCTCCCAGCAATCTTGATTCCAGCTTGTGTTTCTTCCAGTCCAGCGTTTCTTGTGATGTACTCTGCATATAAGTTAAATAAGCAGGGTGACAATATACAGCCTTGACGTACTCTTTTTCCTATTTGGAA
>SJYX01016457.1:313942-378299 GCA_006410675.1 Oreotragus oreotragus | reverse complement strand
ATCATGTAATATAAGAAAATCATTATCAAGATATTTTACATTATTTCACACCAAGTTTGAAATCTGGGGTGTACTTTACACCTAAAGCACATCTCAAAGTAGAGACTAATTTTTCATCAGAAATACTTGATTCTGTATTTAGCTTTGAATAATCTACAGCTGAGAAAAATTCACATCCACAAGTTATTTCAAGCATACTTAAATTTTTTCTAATAATTGAAGTATGAATTTTAACATTTAAATTAATTAAAATTAAATTAAATCTGAAAACGGTTTCTTATTTGCAAGAATCACATGCAGCTAGGGGCTACTATATTGGACAACACACAGCTGCATAGGGATATATAGGTCATCTACTCCATTATACCCCTGTGAATGCATGTTGCTTATACTATTCCCATGAAGATTTTGAGTGAAGCATGGTTCCACAGAAGTGAAGGGATCGGAAGTCCTGGCTCCCAGTTATCTACCTCCAACTAGTATTGAGTCAGTGAGGGAGTGAGTAAAAGTTGCTCAGTCGTGTCTGATTCTCGGCAACCCCATGGATTACACAGTTCATGGAACTCTCCAGGCCAGAATACTGGAATTGGTAGCCTTTCCCTTCTCCAGGGGATCTTCCCAACCTAGGGATCAAACCCAGCTCTCCTGCATTGAAGGCAGATTCTTGAACAGCTGAGCCACAAGGGAAGCCCTTTAAATCAGGGCTGCAGCTGCCTAAAAGCTAGAATACAGGTGAATAAGTATGGAAGATACATAGCAGAATGGTGCTGCAAGGGAAAGTTCTTTCCAACTGAAAAGCACTAGAAAAATACTAACTGTTCAGGTCATTTTTATTATTAGAAGCCAGAACCAGTGGACAGATGCCATTGCCATCACAAAGACTTTGAACAAGTCAGTGAATTTACTATTTTGAGTTCCCCAGAATAATAATAAAAGGAAGCACTACCCACTTGCAACCAACCCTAACACACCTGCACTGCAGAATGGATTAGAACATATTTCCCAAAAGCCTTGCTCTCCTGAGAGGAAAAAAAATGTTGCAAGTGAATTTATATTGATAATTGTTGCCAAGTGATGCAATTATGGGCACATCTTATTGTCTTTGTTATGAGTTTCTGTTTTTCCAAAGTTTCTACAAAACAATGCATAAGTTGTAAAATCAGAAAAGAAAAAAAACAAACTTTTTGTAGTTAGAAAAATTGAGTACAGGGCATCAAGAGAACTTCTGTCTCCATTTTTCTCATCACGTGTCTAAGTGAGACCCAAGTCTTAGCTGTTCTGACTTGAGAACTTCAACCACCAATTAGAACAGCTGGCCCGACAAGCCTTCCATTTCCAATCATTTCAGCTCCTCACACTCGGTTGCTCCACTAATGTGAGGCGGAGCTGGGGTTTAGTGGAAACAAACAGAAACAACTCATCACACTCATTCACAAATGTCACTCCTTCAGCTCTTAACTGGCTCCACCACCCTTGACATTTTGCCAGCTCCCCAGCCTCGTCAGGCTTGTTCAGTCCTGGGCCAGACAGACTGTGGGGATGGCCTTGGCAGCTCCTGGAACTCGGGTTGGTGACTCCTCAGTTCAGGGCTTTCTATCTCAGCCAATCCATCCTCATGCCCTGCCCTAATGAGCTGTCCAAAGGCTGAAACTGCCCTCCTGACATCGCAGCTGGCATGGAAGGCCTGGGGAGCAATTACCCATATGCTTTCTGTGCTCACTGTCCCCTGAAGTTTTGATGAAAGATGCTCCCAGTTCCTGGGTTTTGGTTTGTTTTTTTTTTTCATCCTGATGTAGAACCCTCCTATCCCCAATGAGACTACCCCATACTGTAGTTCAGACTGACCTTGTACAACATCAAGACACACCATGCACGTTATGATCTAAGCGAATGGCACACAATCTGTGTGGTCAGGCCTTTCCAGGTCCTATGTTTTCCCTTTGCTTTCAGAATGACAACTAAGCCTCTCTCTCTGTGACACAGAAGTAGGGACCATATACAAGAAAACTCAAAGGGCAAAGGAAAAGAAAGATAAATTTGTCTGATCATGAAGGACATTGCTGGGTACCATCGATACACCCCAAGAGCAGAGTCTCCTGAGCTTGCCAAGGTGAAAACATCTGAAACTATCGTGCAAATATAGAACATGGTGGAGGAGGGCCCAGAGAGTTGCTCACGTGGTTTATAGATTCAGTCCTTCTCTGGAGGGCAGTTTTCAGCAATTAGAGGGTCATTGCTACCACACTGTGGAGAGGGGATGGCAAGCACACTTAAAATACTCGTCTTCCCACTTTTGTTTGTTCAGTTTATCTCAGAGACACAGAACTCTCACTCCTTAAATTGTTGGCACACAGTTCTGGAACCTACACACAAATAGCCCTGTGCTCCAGCCCACGGACATCATTAAGTCTGACTTCTGCAAACCCGACCCAACTTTGCAGTCTCCAAACTGGAGAGACTTTTTAGTACCCGTGGCAACTACTTACTGAGTAATAACTGGGTACCAGATGTCGTGCTCGTTGCTTTACAGACACTGTCTCATTTGATCCGCAGGACAATAAATAGCATTGTGTTCTGTTATTTCCTTTTTATGGATGAGGAAATCAGGAGCTAAAGAGATTAAGTAATTTCTCAAGGTGTCAGCATCTTATGGCCAGGGTGCGCTGTCAGGCACCAGAGGACAGGTTGTAACCCCTCAGCCCATTTCTCCTTCATGGCCCCTTTGCCGCTACTATGGGCACTGCCCGCCCCTCCGCCTGACTTCTCTGTCCCCCTGTGCCTGTATTTCTGCCTCCCCCAGTTGTTCCTGCCTCCTTCTCCAAATCCAGCTTCCTGATCCCCTCACTTTCTGTCATCCTCCAGCCATTCAGTGAAAAAAAAGTGAAAGTGTTAGTCACTCAGTCGTGTCTGACTCTTTGTGACCCCATGGACTGAAGCCCACCAGGCTCCTCCATTCACGGAATTCTCCAGGCAAGAATACTGGAATGTGTTTCTGTCTCCTTCTTCAGGGGATCTTCCTGACCCAGGGATTGAAACTGGGGTCTTCTGCATTACAGGCAGATTCTTTACCATCTGAGCCACCAGGATCTAATTCTAATTCTTAGCCCTGAAAGCCAGCTTTCTTTAGGGAGTGGCAAAAAGGAACCAACAGGAAAAACAGAGAAAAATCCCAGGAAGATGGCTACCACATTGGCAACTGATATTTGGAATTCTAATTTTAGTATATGTGCTGCTAAAGTGAGCACTGGAATTCTAGACTTGACGAACGGCCCTTTGTTTCACAGAGGAACACCAGAGTCCTGGGTGTGGTTGGTTACAAGGAGTCAGCTTATGTGGCCTGTTGCGGGGAGATCTGAGATTAGAATCAAGACAGGCCTTTGCCACTCAGCTCAGGGACCCTTCACTGCACCCCACCCTTCTGACAAACCTATGGTTCCAACAAACCCCTGAGGGACTCCATTATCCACACAGGACTTCCACATGCCTGTCTTTACCTATTTGGATCCTAGGACAACCCTTAATCTCAGCAGCCTCACTCTTCCCTGCCAAAGCCTCTTCCTACCCTATATTTCTCCCCCGTCCTTTTGTCTCAGGTGCTGAGTTTTCTCAGATGTTACCTTTTGTCTACCTGCGATTTGGGTTTTTCCAGGCTGTTAGCCACTCCAGGCTCTAGGTAACATCTTTCTTCTACAGGGTTGTTTTCAGCAGGATGTAAAGACCATTAGTAAATCAATAAACCTTTATTTAGAAAAGGGGGAGGGAAGGACCTGGAGTTTTTAATTCAGATCTAACAACTCCTAGGGCATTATCAAGAGTATTCTAAAATTAGGCCTTTGAAAAGCATGAGGCTGCTACCGTTGGAACTTTATAGCTTCCTGCCCATAAACAGGAGCAGCTTGCTATGGGTGGGATCATTAGCTGAAAGCTCCCTCTCCCCGCGGTAGTTATGTCTTCCTCTAACTCGAACACCATATGTGTTATCTGTTGCTGTGGGGCTCTTTGTTTCTTTTATTCTTGCCTCCTCTCTCTTCTCTCCACGCATCCCTTTCCTGGGCTCTGCATCTGTCCCGTTTCTTCTTTCCAGGAATTCTGCATTTCCATCTATCCAACACTCCAAATACTTCTGTCAGTGCATCACGTCTCATTTCTCACTGTTGCCACACTGAGCATAAACAGATATCTTTCTGATATATTTACAAAGGTAATCCTCCAAAAGTCAGCTCATGCCCTAGGACCCCTCTTGCTTCCTATAAACCTTTTGGGGACTCCTCTCATTGTTCTGTCCTTCCTGCTGTTCCCATCCCAATCTCTCCATGCAGAAAACAAAGACACAGTCCTGCTGGAAGGCGTGCGAAGGGGAGCAGAGTAGCGATGGCATGACCACACACTTTAAAGCCAATGCCATGATGTCTAAAAGAGCACATTTAAGATTTAACCATGTAACACTGGAATTCTGCATTTCCTTTCATCTAGCAAGTCTACATCTTGACAGTTATTTCAAAAATATGCAGAAAGATTCAGCTACCAAGATATTTATTGGTTGGCAATTGAAAGAGAGAAAGAACCATTTATGTTTCCAAAGTATATTAATGATCTATTACTGTGTAGCAAATGATCAAAAAAACTTAGTGGTTGAAAACAGTTTTTAAAAAGTTTACTATCTCATGCAATGTTTGTGGGTCAGGAATTTGGGTGGTTCTGGCTCTGGGTCTCTTGTGAGGCTGTAGTCATGATATCAGCTAAGGCTACAGGCATCTGAAGGTTTGACTGGGGATAGAGGCTCAGTGCCTAAGTAGCGTCATTTTCAAGGCTGGCCGCTTGGTTGATGCTGGCTGAGGTTGGAGGCCTCTGTTCCTTCTCATACAGACCTCTCCACATGGAGATTGAGGATCCTCACTACGTGAGAGCCAGCTCTCCTCAGAGTGAGTGATCCAAAAGAAAGCAAGGCAAAAGCTGTAATGCCTGTTATGAGCTAGCCTGGCAAGTCACACCCCGTCATTTCTGCTGTGTTTATTGCTCATGGAGACCAAGCCTGATACCCTGTGGGAGGGGGTTACACAAAGAGGGGGTGGACACCAGAAAAGAGAATCACTGAAGGCCATCTTAAAAGCTGGCCATCACATATTGGGAAGACTTCAACAAGAGGAGTATCCCCAGGGATTATTTGTGCTGTGATTTTGAGAGGAGAACAGAGCTGCTCTGGCCTGTTAGTTCTAGACTTTCTGTTTGCCTGCAGGGGATGTGCATTATGCCTGCTCCATCCCAGGTGGCACTAGTGGTAAAGAATCTGCCTGCCAGTGCTGGAGGCACCAGAGACATAGGTTCGATCCCTGGGTCGGGAGGATCCCCTGGAGTAGGAAATGGCAATCCACTCCAGGATTCATACCTGGAAAATTCCATGGACAGAGGAACCTCATAGGCTACAGTCCATGGCGCTGCAAAGAGTGGGACATGACTGAGTGACTGAGTACATCTTCCAATAAGTTAGCAAGAGCAAGCTCTGCTCCTGTGGCATGCTGGTCATTTTGGAGAGGTTGTGATGGGAAGGTTTGTGTTGTCTATTCCTGATTTGGTTCCAGATCTAGGCCACATTCTCTACACATCTCTTTCAGAAATAAAGCTGCTCTTTACCTGTGTCTTACTCCTAAATTAGACCCCAAATCTTGAGTGCTTTTGTGACCCCTTATATTCATAATTTTGTCTTATATTTTATACTGTCATCTTTATAATAGCGGAAAACTCAAAATAACCTAAGTGTTGAACAATAGATATGCTTGAACAAATTATGGCATATCCATACAATTCAGTAAAATGTGACTATTTAAAGTGTACTCTGTAGGAATATTTAATGATATGGAAGATTGCACAGGATATATTAAGTGACAAACATAGGTTATAAGTCAGTATGCAGATTATTATTCTGTTAAAAAATAATGCGTACTTGTTTAAAAAAGAACTCCAAAGAGATAGATATATACCAAATATAGTTATTGGTTGGTAGGTTTCAGTTCAGTTCATTTCACTCAGTCATGTCCGACTCTTTGTGACCCCATGGACACCAGGCTTCCCTGTCCATCACCAACTCCTGGAGCTTACTCAAACTCATGTCCATTTAGTCGGTGATGCCATCCAACCATCTCATCTTCTGTTGTCCCCTTCTCCTCTCGCCTTCAATTTTTCCCAGCATCAAGATCTTTTCAAATGAATCAGTTCTTTGCATCAGGTGGCCAAAGTATTGGAGCTTCAGCACCAGTCCTTCCAATGAATATTCAGGACTGATTTCGTTTAGGAATATTCAGGACTGATTTCCTTTAGGATTGAGTGGTTTGATCTCCTTGCAGTTCAAGGGACTCTCAAGAGTCTTCTCCAACACCAGAGTTCAAAAGCATCAATTATTTGGCGATCAAATTTCTTTATAGTCCAACTCTCACATCCATATGTGACTACTGGAAAAACCATAGCTTTGACTAGATGGACCTTTGCTGGCAANGATCTCCTTGCAGTTCAAGGGACTCTCAAGAGTCTTCTCCAACACCAGAGTTCAAAAGCATCAATTATTTGGCGATCAAATTTCTTTATAGTCCAACTCTCACATCCATATGTGACTACTGGAAAAACCATAGCTTTGACTAGATGGACCTTTGCTGGCAAAGTAATTGGTAGATTTATGGGTAAGTAGAATTTTCTTCATTTGGGCTCATTTGTTTTTCCTAAATTTCCTACATTTTGGAGGAAAAGTTTGCAGATGCTTAGTTTTGGGGATTCAATTAAAAGTAATTAAATCTTTCTAACTAACATCTTTTATTTTGGAGAGAGTCAGGCATCTGAGTGTCCCCCAGCCCAGTTTTATAAGTTCATTTGACAGCATTGACCTTTGCCTCTTTTGTAAACATTCTCTTCTCTTGATTTCCTTGACTACACTCTGCTTTTCCTGCTTCTTATAGACTCATACTCCTACACGAAGTTCTTAAATTTGGAGTTTCTAAAAGTTCAACTCCAGGCTTTTATCCCTCTTACTAGTCACTCTGCCACTAGGGGACCACACCCTCACTCGTGGCTACACAACATAGATCATGTGAATTTCATACCTCAGAAAGTGAAGAACTAAAACACCTCTTGATGAAAGTCAAAGTGGAGAGTGAAAAAGTTGGCTTAAAGCTCAACATTCAGAAAATTAAGATCATGGCATCTGGTCCCATCACTTCATGGGAAATAGATGGGGAAACAGTGGAAACAGTGTCAGACTTTATTTTTTTGGGCTCCAAAATCATTGCAGATGGTGACTGCAGGCATGAAATTAAAGGACGCTTACTCCTTGGAAGAAAAGTTATGACCAACCTAGATAGCATATTCAAAAGCAGAGACATTACTTTGACAACAAAGGTCCGTCTAGTCAAGGCTTTGGTTTTTCCTGTGGTCACGTATGGATGTGAGAGTTGGACTGTGAAGAAGGCTGAGCACTGAAGAATTGATGCTTTTGAACTGTGGTGTTGGAGAAGACTCTTGAGAGTCCCTTGGACTGCAAAAAGATCCAACCAGTCCATTCTGAAGGAGATCAACCCTGGGATTTCTTTGGAAGGAATGATGCTAAAGCTGAAACTCCAGTACTTTGGCCACCTCATGCGAAGAGTTGACTCATTGGAAAAGACTCTGATGCTGGGAGGGATTGGGGGCAGGAGGAGAAGGGGACGACCGAGNTCAGAAAGTGAAGAAGAACTAAAACACCTCTTGATGAAAGTCAAAGTGGAGAGTGAAAAAGTTGGCTTAAAGCTCAACATTCAGAAAATTAAGATCATGGCATCTGGTCCCATCACTTCATGGGAAATAGATGGGGAAACAGTGGAAACAGTGTCAGACTTTATTTTTTTGGGCTCCAAAATCATTGCAGATGGTGACTGCAGGCATGAAATTAAAGGACGCTTACTCCTTGGAAGAAAAGTTATGACCAACCTAGATAGCATATTCAAAAGCAGAGACATTACTTTGACAACAAAGGTCCGTCTAGTCAAGGCTTTGGTTTTTCCTGTGGTCACGTATGGATGTGAGAGTTGGACTGTGAAGAAGGCTGAGCACTGAAGAATTGATGCTTTTGAACTGTGGTGTTGGAGAAGACTCTTGAGAGTCCCTTGGACTGCAAAAAGATCCAACCAGTCCATTCTGAAGGAGATCAACCCTGGGATTTCTTTGGAGGGAATGATGCTGAAGCTGAAACTCCAATACTTTGGCCACCTCATGCAAAGACTTGACTCAATGGAAAAGACTCTGATGCTGGGAGGGATTGGGGGCAGGAGGAGAAGGAGACGACCGAGGATGAGATGGCTGGATGGCATCACAGACTCAATGGACGTGAGTCTGAGTGAACTCCCGGAGTTGGTGACAGACAGGGAGGCCTGGCGTGCTGTTATTCATGGGGTCACAAAGAGCTGGACATGACTGAGCGACTGAACTGAACTGAGCCCAGGCCTCCTCCTTGAGCTCAAATGATTTGTATAGAACCTGAGTACTTTAACTGGATGTCTCAAAACTTCCTTAAACTCAGCATACTCAAAATCAGCCTCATGATCTTAAGTGCTTTCCTATCAGAGTAAAAGGTAAAATAATACATCTGTTCCTGTGGTTTTCAATCCTGGGTACATATTGAAATCATCAGGAAAGTCTTTCTTAAATACCAATGCTACATTACTATATATATATATACAAACAGATAAACAAGGTCCTACTGTATAGCACAGGGAATTATATTCAATATCTAATAACAATCTATAATGGAAAAGAATCTGAAAAAGAATACATACACATACACACACACCATGAATCACTTTGTTGTAAATGAGAAACACAACATTGTAAACCAACTACACTTCAATAAAACAGAAGAAAAAGGTACCAATGCCTGGACCCTCAGAGATTCTGGTTTTAAAAGCCTGTTGGGGGTGGGGGGTGGTGGTCAGGCTCTAAAGTACTTTTTCTTTAAAGCCTCTGAATGAACATTAATGAGTGAATAGTGTTAGGACACTGATCTACATATTCAATCAAAATCTGGCAGTCATTTTTGACATCTTCCTCTTCCTTGCCCCTTAAGCACAAGCCAGCACTAAGTTCCATCAATTTGGCCTCTAAAATAATGTTCAAAGTTAAATGTAAGTCTTTGTCCCCATAGCCACCACCCTAACCTAAACAATAATTTATTGTCTAGACTTTCAATGCACTCTGCATAATGCATCTGTTCAGTTTAGTTGCTCGGTCGTGTCCAGCTCTTTGCTACCCCATGGACTGCAGCATGCCAGGCTTCCCTGCCCATCACCAACTCCTAGAGTTTACCCAAACTCATCTCCACCAAGTCGGTGATGCCATCCAACCATCTCATCTTGTCGTCCGCTTCTCCTCCCACCTTCAATCTTTCCCAGCATCAGTGTCTTTTCAAATGAGTCAGTTCTTCACATCAGGTGACCAAAGTATTGGAATTTCAGCTTCAGCATCAGTCCTTCCAATGAATATTCAGGACTGATTTCCTTTAGGATAGACTGGTTGGATCTCCTTGCAGTCCAAGGGACTCTGAAGGGTCTTCTCCAACACCACAGTTCAAAAGCATCAATTCTTCAGCGCTCAGCTTTCTTTATAGTCCAACTTTCACATCCATACAAGACTACTGGAAAAACCATAGCTTGGACTAGACAGACCTTTGTTGGCAAAGTAATGTCTCTGCTTTTTAATATGCTGACTAGGTTGGTCATAGCTTTCCTTCCAAGGAGCAAGTGTCTTTTAATTTCATGGCTGCAGTCACCATCTGCAGTGATATTGGAGCCCCCCAAAATAAAGTGTGTCACTGTTTCCACCCTATTTGCCATGAAGTGATGGGACCAGATGCCATGATCTTCATTTTCTGAATGTTGAGTTTTAACCCAACTTTTTCACTCTCTTTTTCACCAGGAGGCTCTTTGGGTCTTCTTTGCTTTCTGCCATAAAAGTAGTGTCATCTGCATATCTGAGGTTATTATTTCTCCCAGAATACTTGATTCCAGCTTGTGCTTCATCCAGACAAGCATTTCTCAAGATGTACTCTGCATATAAGTTAAATAAGCAAGGTGGCAATATATAGCCTTGATGTACTCCTTTCCCGATTTGGAACCAGTCTGTTGTTCCATGTCCAGTTCTAACTGTTGCTTCTTGACTTGCATACAGATTTCTCAGGAGGCAGGTAAGGTGGTCTGGTATTCCCATCTCTTGAAGAATTTTTCACAGTTTGTGGTGATCCACACAGTCAAAGGCTTTGGCATAGTCAATAAAGCAGAAGTATATGCTTTTCTGNTATAAGAGACAGCTTTGGGTCTTCTTTGCTTTCTGCCATAAAAGTAGTGTCATCTGCATATCTGAGGTTATTATTTCTCCCAGAATACTTGATTCCAGCTTGTGCTTCATCCAGACAAGCATTTCTCAAGATGTACTCTGCATATAAGTTAAATAAGCAAGGTGGCAATATATAGCCTTGATGTACTCCTTTCCCGATTTGGAACCAGTCTGTTGTTCCATGTCCAGTTCTAACTGTTGCTTCTTGACTTGCATACAGATTTCTCAGGAGGCAGGTAAGGTGGTCTGGTATTCCCATCTCTTGAAGAATTTTTCACAGTTTGTGGTGATCCACACAGTCAAAGGCTTTGGCATAGTCAATAAAGCAGAAGTATATGCTTTTCTGGAACTCTCTTGCTTTTTCGATGATCCAACGAATGTTAGCAATTTGATCTCTGGTTCCCCTGCCTTTTTGAATCCAGCTTGAACATATGGAAGTTTACGGTTCACGTATTGTTGAAGCCTGGCTTGGAGCATTTTGAGCATTACTTTACTAGCGTGTGAGATGAGTACAATTGTGTCATAGTTTGAGCATTCTTTGGCATTGCCTTTATTTGGGACTGGAATGAAAACTGACATTTTCCAGTCCTGTGGCCACTGCTGAGTTTTCCAAATTTGCTGGTATATTGAGTGCAACACTTTCACAGCATCATCTTTGAGGATTTGAAATAGCTCAACTGGAATTCCACCACCTCCATTAGCTTTGTTTGTAGTGATGCTTTCTAAGGCCCATTTGACTTCACATTCCAGGATGTCTAGCTCTAGGTGAGTGACCACAGCATTGTGATTATCTGGGTCATGAAGATCTTTTTTGTATAGTTCTTTTGTCTATTCTTGCCATCTCTTCTTAATATCTTCTGCTTCTGGTAGGTCCATGCCATTTTTGTCCTTTATTGTGCCCTTCTTTGCATGAAAATTTCCCTTGGTAGCTCTAATTTTCTTGAAGGGATCTCTAGTCTTTCCCATTCTACAGTTTTCCTCTATTTCTTTGCATTGATCACTGAGGAAGGCTTTCTTAATTCTCCTTGCTATTCTTTGGAACTCAGATCTGAATATTTATCACTCTCTTTTTCCTTCCTATGGTGGACGCACCCTAAGGTGCCCCCCAAGGAGTCATACTCTCATGTCACTCCCTCCCCTTGAGTACAAGGAGGATCTGTAATTTATTTCTAACCAGTAGAATGCAGCAAAGGGAATGGGCTCTCATTCTCTTGATTACAGTATATTATGTAAGACTCCACATTAGCAGAGAAAAGAGATTCTTCTGCAGCCTTGAAGAAGCAAACAGCCATATCCTGAACTGCCTCTGCAGGGCCATGGGGCAGGGATTGGAAAGCAGCCTCCAGCTGACAGCCAATAAGAAACTAGGGTCCTCAGACCTGTAACTGCCAGGAAAGACATTCTGTTATCACACTGAAAGCACTTGGAAGTGGATTCTTTCCTACCTGAGCTTCTAGGTGACAATGCACCCGGGTCAACAAGACCCTGACTGTAGACTTGGGAGACCCTCAGCAGAGAATTTGGCTAAGTCATGCTCAGATTCCCAATGTATGCAAACTGTGGAATTATTAATGTGAGTTTGTTTAAGTCACTAGATTTGTGGTAATTTGTTATGCAGCTCCTTACTCTCAACCCCCAAACATATCAATCATTCCATGGCTTCCCATCACTCTTTAGATATATGTTTAAGAAATTACTAAAATAACCTGTGAAGCTATCAGTGACCTGGCCTCGCCCACATCTCCAGCTTCATATATTCTACCCTGCTCAGTACACCCATCATGCTTAAGGACCCAGACCAATTTAATGTCCTTCAACCAGGGGACATTTGTACCTCATGTTGCCTCTACCTTGAGGGTTTCCTTAAGGAAGCTTTCCTTAAATTTCCCTACCAAGATCAAACTCCTGGTTATAGCCACCTGCAGCATCATGTCTCTCTCGCTCATAGCACTTACCAACTATGACTTTACATAACTGTTTGCATCATTGTTTGGTCAAGGTCTGTCCCCCCAGTTAGTCTATAAGTGCCATGAAGGCTATGACTCCTTTGGGCTCATCATTTTTCTCCAGTACTTAGCATATTAACTAAAACATAATAGGCACTTAAATGTTCCCTGAATGAATGGACATAAATTGGATGTGACTTTTGTTTAGAGCACTGGCTCTAATTTCATCTCAATGCATCCCGATTAGATCAAAGTTTATAAGACTGACCTTCATTCCAGATTCAAGCGTGGGAGTTCTAGACATGCCATAGGCTTTGGGAAAAACCAACTACAACCAGACAAACAGCCAATAATTTTTACTCTTCAAGCAAGCTATTTTTAATGACAACCAACTGCACATAAGGTAATGTGTTAGTTATGGGGGCTGCCAAGAGGTACAATGCAATGCAAAGTCTCTGACTTCCTGTAACAGGGAAGAAAGCTGTTTTAGGGTCTCAGAAAAACCTGACGACATATTCCAGCTACTCTTTTAGTAAAGAAATAGTCCCTTAGATCTAATGGATGAAACTGAAAGACTCCTGTTTATGCTGATCCTAATTAAATGAGGGACAAGTTAGGAGAAAATAATCTGAAAGTACAGATATAGCATCATAAATTTAGGGTTCTAGAACTCTTGAATATCTAAGTTCTATTCAACACCTATGTTATACAATATGAGGCACAATAAATATTTTTGTAGCTTATATTTATCCCATAAAATACCTACTAATTGTTAAATGCAAAGCACTAATCAACTACTTTCTTAATTTGCATTCTAATACGCAAGAGTACACTCAGCAAGCATATCAACAAATACACACACAACCGATCAGGTAATAACAGTTACATGCAGACTAAAGCAGGACAAGGGGATAGGGGACACCAGTGAGGGTTGCTGTTTTATAAAGTTTTTTTTTTTTTATCTCTTCTGGTCTTAGGCTATACAAAGTTTGCCCTGAAAAAGTCACGAAAGGGACTTCCCTAGTGGCGCAGTGGTTAGGACTCCATGCTTCCAATGAAGGGGGCATGGATTGGATCCTTGGTCAGGGTACTAAGATCCCACATGCCACCTGGCATGGCCAAAAAATCACTGCAGATGGTGACTGCACCCATAAAACTAAAAGATGCTTGCTCCTTGGAAGAAAAGCTATGACCAACCTAGACAGTATATTCACAAGCAGAGACATCACTTTGCCAACAAAGGTCCATCTAGTCAAGGCTGTGGTTTTTCTAGTAGTCATGTACGGATGTGAGGGTTAGACCATAAGGAAGGCTGAGCACTGAAGAATTGATGCTTTCGAACTGTGGTGCTGGAGAAGACTCTTGAGAGTCCTTTGAACAACAAACAGATCAAACCAGCCAGTTCTAAAGGAAATCAACCCTCAATCACTGGACTGATGCTGAAGCTCCATTCTTTGGCCCACCAGATGCAAAAAGCCAACTCAATGGAAAAGACTGGGAAAGATTGAGGGCAGGAGGAGAAGGGGGCATCAGAGGATGAGATGGTTGGATGGCACCATCGATTCAATAGACATGAGTTTGAGCAAACTCCAGGAGATAGTGAAGGACAGGGAAGCCTGGTGTGCTGCAGTCCATGGGGTCACAAAGAGTCAGACACAACTGAGTGACTGAACAACAGCAACTACAGAAAATTGAGTGACAGGGTATTTGAACAAAGATTCAAAGCAAGTGAGGGCATTTCAGGATAAAAGCATGCCAGGCCCAGGCAACAGGGAGAGCAGCAGAAGCTCTCTTTGCCAGCTAGGGGAACAGCAAAGAGGCTGGAGTGGCTATAGCACCGAGAGGGGATGAGAAAGCAGGAAAATGGAAGGTCAGAGAGGTAACAGCCAACTAGATTGTCTAAGACTCTGTAAGGACTCGAGCTGAAATTTGAGTATAACATTCTGTTTACCAGTCTTGTTCCAGCTGCTCTATTGAGAGTAGCTTCTAGGATGCCCTGGGTGGAGCAGAGACCTGTTCAGAGGTCAGGACAATGGACCAGGCAAAAGATGATTACAGCTGTGGATATGGTGAAAAATGGTCAGATCTTCTCTATATCTCACACGTGGAGCCGTTGGTATGTACTGATGCATTGACTAGTTTGAGAGAATAAGGAAAAAAACAGGAATCTGGGCATGTTCTAGGATTCACTGCACTAAAAAATAAATATATAAAGTATCCTTAAATCTCTTTCTTATTCTGCTTTCATGCAACAACATCAACAAAACAATCTTGGGACATGCCTGCATCCCAAATTTCTCAATCTCAACAAAAACTTAAGAATCAGAATGCTAAGAAGGACTTTTTACCCTGAAAATGCTGTCATTTTTGTATCTCCCCCAAAGAAAGATGAGGGAGAGGGCTTCAGCTGAAGTGTGATGGAGAATTGATGAATACAAGGAAACCAGATCAGACGCTGTGAGCAATGATCTATGGGACTGAATCCTTAAAAGCTCTCATTCCGGTCTAAATGTCCTCATTCTGGGACATCTAGGCAAGGGATGGTGGCCCTCCAATCTCCTCTCATCTCTGTTGACTTGGGCTTTGGAGGAGTTGATGGTCAAAATGGTCCGACAGTCCTCTCTCCTGGTCCGATGCTGTGCAAATTTGCCCTTTAAAGGCAAACAGAAAAGTGCTCCCATGCATGTGGCCAAAGTCGGGAGCAGAAACCACTGCCCTGCTGTTAACGGGCCATTGATTTTCCTCATGCTTCTTCCTCCTGTCTCTGAGAGAACGATCATGCTGCCAAGACTAAAAGTTTGTGACTTCAACAATATAGTAAGCATGAAAGATCTTTATACATGCTTACTTATAACCCCCCATCCCTATCTTACA
This sequence comes from Oreotragus oreotragus, assembly GCA_006410675.1. Classification (NCBI taxonomy): domain Eukaryota; kingdom Metazoa; phylum Chordata; class Mammalia; order Artiodactyla; family Bovidae; genus Oreotragus; species Oreotragus oreotragus. The sequence continues at coordinate 363,132 of SJYX01016457.1, read as the reverse complement.
ATAAGAAAAATATCTAAGGGTGTTTTTTTTTTTTTTCTTTCCTAAAATATCACCTTAGGACCAAAACTAGGATACCACGTTCATGTGAATCTAGGTGTGTACGACGTGTTTGTAGACCTATGAGTGTACATTTCTTTTAGGATTAAGAAAGGGGATATCAGATGAAAAATGACAGAGAGAAGAAAATAAAAAATAACCATGACTTTTCTTTTGACTCAGAAACCTTCTAACTCACTGATTTAAAGGGTGTTTCACAGGGCTCATCTGATTCTCCCAGTACTGTGCTGATGTTGCTCCCTTGTGAACACATGTTCTTTCAAACTTCAGCTCTTGAGTGGCTGCATGAGCACATGCGATCTGGCAAAAAGGCTGGGGGGACCCCGGGGAGGACCAGTCTGCTTCCCTGGGGTCAGGACTCTTCTGGGCTCCCATGCTTTCCTCGCCAGCTTTTATACAGGGTAGGTCCCCGCCTGTCTTCTTAGAGGAGTTTTCTCCTCAGTTCCAAGGCTGTTCAACTCCCACAGTTACCCGTTCAGCCATGTCACCCCAATTTACACCTCGAGCCAAGGTCTCACACCTGAGCTCTAGAACCGCATGGATGTCTCTGCATGTGATCATTATTGGGTCTGTTAAAATATTAATTAGGGACTGCGTGCTCATCACAACAAGTATAATGCAAAGATATAAGGAAATAGTCATTATTTCTTCCTTCCCTCTCCAATTTCTCTAGTCTGAACAAGAAATATGAACAACTTACTGTGTGCATCTTTAAGCAACTTTCTCCCATCCATATTCATGTAAATCAGTATGTAGATCTGTTTATATGTTACACACATATATGTTTCTATATACATTTCCTATAGGCATCTTAATCTCAGTTCATCTTATATTTAAACTTTAGACCCAAATTTCTATGACTTTACGCTTACTTTGCTTTGAACCTGGAATGATGCAGGATTTTCCTAATGCGTCAATCTACCCCTTAAATCACCATATGCCTATCCATACACTTCTCTCCTGATAGTTAGTGTCCTAAAATGCAAATCTGATCTGCTTAAACTCAGTGGTTTGTCACTGCTCCTATGAAAAAGTGGAAACACATTTCTTCTACATACAAGGGCCTTCAGTATCTGACCTCAGTTCCTCAAGCCTTAGTTTTCATCACACATCATTCTCCATCCTGGGCCCCTTGTCCAACACCTTCTCTCTCCTCCTATTTATGTATGCTTTGGGAAATTTCAGGCTTTCTCTTATTTTTGCTGCTTGCCATACAATGTTCCCTCTTCCTGGGTGGAAGTATGTATTAGTCAGTGTGGGCTGCTATGATAGAATATCATAAGCTGAGTGGTTTAAAGAACAGAAATTTTAAATCTAAGATCAGAGTATCAGCATGGCTGGGTTCTGTTGAGAGGGCCCTTCCTGGCTGGCAGATGCCATCTTCTTTCTGTGTCCTCACATAGGGCAGAGAGAGAGGTTGGGGAGGGAGGGAAGGGAGAGAGGGAGGGAAGGAAGGATAAGGGAGATTTTTGTCTCTTCTTATAAGGCCACAGTCCTATGATATTAGAGCTCCACCCTATGACTTCATTTACTCTTAACTTCCTCCTAAAGATGTGAAGAATCGACTCATTGGAAAAGACCCTGATGCTGGGAAAGATTGAAGGCAGGAGGAGAAGGGGGCGACACAGGATGTGATGGTTGGATGGCATCGCCGACACGATCAACATGAGTCTGAGTAAGCTCCGGGAGTTGGTGATGGACAGGGAAGCCTGGCGTGCTGCAGTCCACTCGCAGAGTCAGACACGACTGAGCGACTGAACTGAACTGAAAGATGCTCTCTCCAGATATAGTCACATTAGGGGTTAAGATCTCAATGCATGAATTTGGGGAGGACACAGTTCAGTCCACTGTAGGACTGAGAATTTTGCTTTCAGCACAGAAATTAAGAGTAGGGACCCTGTGCCAGACCACCTGGCTATGAATCCTCCTGCCATTTAGTCTCTGAGTGACTCTGAGCAGGTTACTTAATCTGTATCTTAGTTTCCCTATGGCCGGAGTTCTCCAGAATGTAAGTGCCTCAGAATCAGCTGGAGGGCTTATTAAAACACAAGTTACTGAAGCACGCCCAGAGAACAGACCAGTGAATAGGTCTGGGTGGAAGGGGACTGAGAGCTTGCATTTCTTTCGAGGTCCATAGTGATACTCTGCTGCTGCTGTTGGAGGCACTGCATCTGGAAAAACCATTTCCCTATAATAAAATGGGGTGAATATTAGCACATACCTCCTAAGTTTGTCATCGGAATGATTGTGTGTGAGAAAGTCACTCAGTCATGTCCAACTCTTTGCAACCCCATGGACTATAGCCTGCCAGGCTCCTCTGTTCATGGAATTTTCCAGGAAAGAATACTGGAGTGGGTAGCCATTCCCTTCTCCAAGGGGTATCTTTCTGACCCAGGGATTGAACCCAGGTCTCCTGCATTGCAGGCAGATTACTAAGGGAGGTGGCAGGTGGATGTGCCGGGGGGTACTCAGAGGGATCCCTGGCTCTCAGGAAGGCGGCTCTGGGAGCCCAGGTCTATGGCTTGAGGCCAGGAAGCCTTGAACATGGGCCTGTTTGGTCAGGATGCATGTCCTCTTCCCAGGGGACGCCCTCCTTTTGCGGTGTCCTCCAGGTCTGTCCATGAGAGCCAGTAAGGCTGGTCCCCCCCAGAGCAGGGATCGAGTACCCGCACACATGTGGCCTTGGAGATGTGTGCAGAACTGGCATTCTGAGGCACCAGAGAAGCCCAAACTTAAGTTGTTCAGAGCAGTGACTGGTTATGCTAATTGCCCAATGAAGGCTGCTGCTGCTGCCGCTGCTGCTGCTAAGTCACTTCTGTCGTGTCCGACTCTGTGTGACCCCGTAGACGGCAGCCCACCAGGCTACCCCATTCCTGGGATTCTCCAGGCAAGAATACTGGAGTGGGTTGCCATTTCCTTCTCCAATGCATGAAAGAGAAAAGTGAAAGTGAAGTCGCTCAGTCTGTCCGACTGTTAGCGACCCCATGGACTGCAGCCCACCAGGCTACTCCGTCCATTGGATTTTCCAGGCAAGAGTACTGGGGTGGGGTGCCATTGCCTTCCCCGCAATGAAGGCTAGTTATCATAATTATTCTGTCTGGCAAAATTATACATGTTTCTCATCCCTCAGTTTCTGCTTCACACTTGCAGAAAGGCTTTCCTAATATTCCCTGGTAGAATGTGTAGTCTTACACCTGTAGCCTCCTTACCTCATCATAGAACTTATCACATGGAATCGTAACTATTTACAACGTACACGGAGGCCTATGTCTTCCATGGACTGAACTGCTTAAGGATGGGAATTTTGTATTATTTACCTTTGATTTCCCAGAATATGCATGACACAGAGCAGCTGCCCAGTGAATATATTTTTATTGAAGAAACTGATGCAGAGTCCTGTGCATCTGTGATAATCTATACAGGGTTCCCCAGAATCAGTAAGAATAGCTGTCTGGTTATCATTTAGGTTCTCCCCTCAATTCTAACACAGGAGACTTTCTCTTTTGGCAGAGGTTCTCAATTATGGCAACATATTAGAAGCACCTTTTATATCATGGTGCTACTTGAGCCCCTCCCCAGACGAAGCAGTGCAGAATCTCTGGGTGGAGGGTCTGGGCACTGGTAAAGCTTCAGAGTTCATCAGGTGATTCTAATGAATGGCCAGAGTTGGAAACAAACAAGCTGGGAGAATGCAATCTACTAAAATGTGCATTTCATTCACCATTATCAGTCTTCTACTCCTGACCATAAATTTCTTTCTTATCCCAATATAAATTGTCAGCTTTGAACAGTTTTGAAAAGGGGTAAATAGAGAAATTAGCATTTGTAGAGCACTTTACAGTTTTCAAAGCACTTTTATACTCAGTGTGTCATCAAAATCTTAAAATAACCCAGTGAGGAAGGTATCATTATTCTTTACAAATGCTTTGAGGCAACAGCCTAGAGAGGGGGGTACACACCAAGTCCTTTTAAAAGAAGCAACATATCAGCAAAATGCCATCTGCCGGGGTTGTGGGTTTTTTTTTTTTTTTTNACTTTTATACTCAGTGTGTCATCAAAATCTTAAAATAACCCAGTGAGGAAGGTATCATTATTCTTTACAAATGCTTTGAGGCAACAGCCTAGAGAGGGGGGTACACACCAAGTCCTTTTAAAAGAAGCAACATATCAGCAAAATGCCATCTGCCGGGGTTGTGTTTTTTTTTTTTTTTTTTTTTGCTCCTGGCCAATCTGCTATTAACAATGCTACCTATAAGCCATCTTTGCTGCTCATCTAGGACTTGGATTCCAAACATTTTTCTCCACGTGGCATTGGAGACACTCGTTCCATGGCTGGCCAGTGATGTCTGTTCTGTCCCTTGGCAACCCCAAGCTGGCATGTCTCTCTCCTAGGTGCTTTTCATGGATTAACCTCATCCCCTGCTCAACCCCTGGTGTTGGTTTGACTTCACTCTGCCCATAGTCAGCAACTCACAATTTCCTCAATAGTATGATTAAAGAAATTTCAATTAAGAGCAGTTAAATGACTTGCTTAGACAAAGTCAGTGAGGGAAGGACCAGGACTCAAACCCAGATCAAGTAGGAAACAACTTAGGGGGACTCAGTGCTTCGAGGGAAGGAGTGGGCACAGAAGAGGAGAGGATGTGGCAAGGGAAGAGACGGCATTGGACATCTGCTTTATCCTATGCAAGTCTGCCCAGGGCCACATCTGAGTATGTGGGCCAAAGACTAAACTATAAATAAATAACAATACTAGTTTTAAATGGGTGACAGAGGTCAAAAGGTTAAAAGAAAAGATGTCAATTAGTTGTCACCCAGCATAATTAAGCTTCCTTCATAGCTCAGTTGGTAAAGAATCCACCTGCGATGCAGGAGACCTTGGTTCAATCCCTGGGTCGGGAAGATCCCCTGGAGAAGGAAATGGCAACACACTCCAGTATTCTTGCCTCGAGAATCCCATGGATGGAGGAACCTGACGGGCTACAGTCCATAGGGTCGTAAGGAGTCAGACACAACTGAGTGATTTAGCACATAGCATAATTAAGGATTCATTATTAAGCAGTAAATCTAACTATTGGATGCTTATTTAGATATAGTTGTTAAGTGCTTAAATAAGAAAATATTATCAGCATAGAAAGAAATATAGCACAGAGATGGGGCAAATACAGAAAGAAAAAAGTCATTGTGGTACATCGATCACACTTTTCTTCACCTAGGAAGCAAGAATAGGGTAAAAACAGGGAAAGAAGCAATAGAAGCAATCCATTGATTGATAGATAATAAATAAAGAAGTACTACAAATGTGTAGTAAAGCTGTTTTTTAAGGTAATACTTGCAAGATACTTTGGAAGATTGTAAGTTTGGAGAATAAATGTGATAATTCTCTATTGTATTAGGGAAATGTTTAAATAATGTAATAAAAAATAATGACAGTGTCAGACTGAGTATCCTACACTGCAGTCAAGAGCCTCGAGTGGCCCATGAACTAAGTTGGTGGGTTATGTTAGGGCTTAAAAGAAGCAAAAAAGAAAAATATTGGAGAGCACCCATCCTTGTAAAGGTGAGTGTTGTCTCATGACCTGTTGGAATCAGTGTACACGTGTGCACTGTCAGCAGCTGAAGTTCGTACAGCAGAGTCAAAAAAGGACAAAAATCAATGATGTACATAAATATTTAAAGATATGAAATAGTTTAAAAAATAAGATAAAACGGTAACAACAGTTTGCTAAACATGCTAGAATTTAACCATCTAAAATGAGTATTTAGCTCATCAAATGGAAAAGGCAATGGCATCCCACTCCAGAACTCTTGCCTGGAAAATCCCACGGACAGAGGAGCCTGGCAGGCTGCAGTCCATGGAGTTGTGAAGAGTCAGAGATGACTGAGCGACTTTCCTTTCACTTTTCACGCATTGGATAAGGAAACGGCAACCCACTCCAGTGTTCTTGCCTGGAGAATCCCAGGGATGGAGGAGCCTGGTGGGCTGCCATCTGTGGGGTCACAAAGAGTCGGACACAACTGAAGTGACTTAGCAGCAGCTGCAACAGCTCATCAAAGAAATCCCTTAAGTACACTGCTTTATTCCAGGGATGTGGCAATGACCCAAAACATTTTTGGAAGTGCTTCCAAAACCTGAAGCACATCCTTGTAAATATAATTAATGGCAGCAAATATTTGTCCTTTGAGGAAATATTTTATATTTAAATAAAAAGTCACTTAGAATCAAATATGATGAAGAAAAAAGATGACAAAGAAGATGAATGGGATATGTTCAGCAAAGCCCTGGGCTGTAAACTCAATAACAGTGAGAATATCATTTCTAAATTTTATACCTTCAGATTCTTCCATTATTGCATGACATATGATCACTGACCAAAAAGTGTTTGATAAAACAGTGAACAAACGAACCAACTAGTAGAAAATATTTTGGTATGGGGCCCCAAATATGATATTTTTAAAAGGATATCCAAGATGTTCTAATTTAGTGGAGTTATCACTGGAGAGAGTGATGAGCCTCTCAAAGGAATCAGAGGCTGTTTGAGGGCATTTCAGATTGAGGAATATAATTCCCGATGCATAGATATATGCTGTATTCACACCCAGGTGTGCTCACACATACACATAACTTACCTTTTCTATCCATATGCAAATATGTACAAGACATCCCTATACGTATGGAAAGAAAGTTAAATCTTCTTAGTCATGCATAGCTGTTCAGGAGAGAGGGAAAAACGAAGGCTTATTGAAATCAAAAGGGGATAGAAGCAGATTTGATACACTAAGTGGGTAGACGTAAGATTCTGCCTGCAAATTGAGAATGTACCTTATCCCTATTGCCTGATATCCTGCAAATGATTATTTCTCAACTTCTTTGTGATCCAGTCCTGGATAGCCTGGTGAGGTGGAGTTGGACATAGCACAGTGTCCTCAGTCTTGACCTAGATTCTCAGAAACGTATTAGGGGAAAGAACCCCACTCTCTATCCTCTTTGAATTGTGGATGACAAAACAGAGGCAAAATATAATATTCTGTTTATGGAAAGAAGCAGGACTAAGTCATATGATAGAGAGATTTTTAGGGCATCAAGAAGAGTAGAAAATGTGTTTTCTACAAGTTACCACAAAAATGCTATTGGAGAAAACAGGAAAACAAACACAACCCTCCCATGTGTCTTCTGTTGAATAACAACAGGATTTTCCTTTCTGCATGGTCCAAACAATTAAGATACACAACTAAATATCTCACAAGCATCACTATATTCTTTACGTGTCAATCTCTGTCTAGGCCGAATACCAGCATTTCTATTGCAATAGTAGTATGGAAAAATCGAGGGTCATATCCTGGGAAGGGTGGGATCTGGGTTCTAGTTGCAGTTTTTATCCATAATTAACTCTGTGATCTTGAACAAGCTACTCCTCTGAGCTTTGGTAGCCTTCTGAATAAAATAGGGTGATTGGAGTGGATAGTAGCTGATTCTCCTTCCAGGATTGGCAGGCTAATACTTGTTAAACACAGTTTCACCATGTGATAGGAAAGACATGCATGCAATTCGTTCTACAACTGCCTCAAGAATGTCTGCTGAAAAGACCTTGCCTTTGTAGAGGGCACATGATGGACCTGGCCAGGTTCTCACTGTTATATTCTACCTGAGGGATGTTTTAGTGGCCTGGCTCAAGTTCAAGAAAGCACACACTTTCATCTCCTTCCTCATGCAAAGAGAGGCAGATAAAGCTTTTGCTAAACTGCCCAACAAAGAGAAACTACAAATTTCATGCAATTATATGGTTCCTGAACGTTCTTCTAATTGAATTAACATAGGCGCCTGTTGGGCATTCCTGGTCACATCCCCTATAATTCCATTAGTATTATTTCTGTGGATCCTATAAATGCCATTAACAAAAGGCAGATATTTGCTTTCAATAAGATAACACAGATGATTTTGTTTAATTCTCTTTCTAATCCCTCCCCCTCACAGCCCGTGTAATCACTTGCAATTGTTCAAATCCAGCCATTTGTTATTGTTGATCAAAACTCCTTTGGAAACATGACAGTTATCGAGGAGGTTTGGCCCCTTCACTTCACCCATCACACGCTCTTGTCTTCCAGGCGGGTGAAATGAACAGCTTGTACTAAGATCCATACTTTGAAACCTACGGGGAGGAAGGAAAAGGGTGGCCAGAACCTGCCCCATTTCTCACCGCACTGCATCTGAACACAAGACTGATCTTGTGAAGAGATTATACTTCACAGACTAGGTGGGTTTCTTCTCCTGAGATTCTTCTATCCTCCATGGGCAGTGGTTGGCTATTGCTGGGAAGTTACATCCTCTGGAATGGGCTCACCATACAGCCCTTACAGGCTGGCTCTTACCATTTCATCAAATCTTCATTATTCTTGGGTTTTGTGGTCTTAGATATCCCTAAATCTAATCAGCTTTTAAGCTATTCAAAGTCTTCACTTGCTTACCTTATAGTTTCAGTTATCTGATTGCTTATTCATTTCTGATTATTGGCTGAGTAGGGTAAAACCTGATCTCTTTTGATCCTGATCTGATAATTTCATGGCTCCAGTGAGATATCTGTAGGAAGGCTTGGGCAAAATAAGTTATTTTTGTGAATTGCATTTATTCATGTCAGACCCACCACTATAAATAATCCAAAGTGGAGCATAAGGTCCAGCCACTGGTCAGTGGTAGTAATAAAAGCTGAAACTCAGTTGGACCAGGGACATGAGTGATGTTCTTAATAAGAGCAGAGCTTGGATAGCCTCATTTCCTCTCCACAAAGCAATACATAAGCACAGACCCAGGCATTGCAGTTAGAGAAAAGAAAATGTTAGACTGAGTTTGGGACCAGACGGCTTTCACAGTGGGCCTCTCTAATCTCATCTCTATCTCTGCAAATCACTTCCCCCTTAGACTAATCCTTTGATAATTACCAGGCCCATCCATTCACAGCTGAAGTGGAGACGCATCAGTATACTGAGAGGCATGGTAATATATGCAGTGGGCTGTCAGTGAAAGAAACCAAGTCTCTTGTCTCAGCTGCAAAAAGTTTACCCTTTCCATGTTAAAGAAGGTTCAAATCAGAACACTCAACTTTGCAAGACTGGCGAGGAACCTCCATCAGAAATGAGAAGTAATGAGAAGAGATGAAGTTTGCAGGAGACCCCTATTATCTCTGCTCATAGCAGAGCAATTAGTGGAATAATTGCTCTACTGTGAACATGAATCCCACACTTAGAGTTGTTTCCCCATTATTTTCATTATTCCAGCTGATCGATGCCACTTCTAAAACTATTTGAAAGAAATATGGTCTTTCATTATAGTCTTCTATTTTTTAATGTAAGATTAAACCATGATATGCATTAAAGAAAATATAAGAAACGCTACTTATGTTTCATACCATAGAAAATAGACCTGATTGTTGTAAGGGTTACTCACTGTAAACTTGTTTGCTTCAAAATATACAGCTAGAGAACTGAAAATTTTTGGTGTTTCCAATTTGGGTTTCCTCTATACACATTAAAGGTGAAAGACACAGGAATCAAGCGAACCAGATGTAGAAAGGGGCCACCAGGCCATTAAGTCCTATGTCCCTAAGGACCACTGTAGCTTGTCCCCCTCCTCAGAGTTCTAGCCAGTTTAGTTTGAAATGTCTTAACCAATGTATCACCCAGAAGAAAGGTTCTGGATAACAAGAGTGTGCCATTAGAACACTTTCCTGATGACTGAAGCTCTGGCTCTTCTTTAAAATGTAGCCCCAGAAATGCTCTAAGTGCAAATGTTCAATTAGAACATAGTTTGATAGGGCTTCTTAGTAATGAGGTCCTTGGTTAGTAAATCAGCACTCTGTGGCTAAAAAGTCAGCAGAGACATCGTTTCCTGGAGGCACAACGCTCTCTGGAGACTGACACAGCCAGGGTCCTCTGCAATATGAAAGTGTTCAAAATTTCTCTCAGCTGTTGAGAGAAATACTTGACTTATCAGCGTGGGATGACATAAGAATAAGAGCAGGGGCTGCCCAGGTGGCGCAGTAGTAAAGAATCCACCTGTCAGTACAGGAGATGAACAGGACACAGGTTTAATCCCTGGATCAGGAAGACCCCTGGAGGAGGAAATGGTAACCCACTCCAGTACTCTTGCCTGAGAAATCCCATGGAGAGAGGAGCCTGGCGGGCTATCGCCCATGGAGTTGCAAAGAATCAGACATAACTGAGCACAGCATCACAGCACAAAAGTTAGAGCTAACATTTATTGGCCAGGCGACTGTGCTAAGTAAACTCTGAATTATCTCATTAACTCCTCACCATAAGCCCTATGAGGGAGACACATATACATTTTCTATATGAGGATGCTTAGATGTATTAAGTGAGTCATCCATGATCACAGGACTAGCAGAGCCCAGAACTGAACCCAAAACTGTCTGACCCTGGAGTCCATTCTCCTAACCCTGTGTGTATCTCTTCACCTGGTCTAAGTAGACAGACTGGTACCAGGGCTCACTTCCGATCCCGTGAAACTGCCATCATTAGTGAAGAAGGAACCATCAGATGGGTCCAATTTGCCTATAGCTGCTTCATAGGGGATCCACATGCTTTTCTTGACTGACTCCCACCAGGGGAAGAAAGAGAGGAGAGAACAGGAGCCTGCCAACCTCGACAGATGGTGTGTAGGCTGTTTTGGAGATGAGAAGAGAGAGATTTTTGCTGGCTGACAAAGAACAAGGGAAAGAGATTGGAGGGAAGTGTGACATAAGCAGAAAGAGCTAAACTTGAAATATACGTGGAAGAGAAGAAGATTGAGGGATGAGGACTGATCTAGGAGACAGATGGGTAAATAGACTTGAAAGAACATTTTTTAAAATGCCACATAACTCCAATCTAGTGAGGAAAAATGAGGGAGAACACACAATCAGAAATGAGAGAAGCTTCTCTCCATAGTGTTTTTGCAGTTTCCCAGTGGAAAGATTCAAAAGACTCCCCCTACAAGGAATTAAGGATCCAAATTTACGTCCAGGGAAAAACTTGCCCTAGTCACTCTAGTTTGGAGTTAGCCTCATGGAAGAACAGAAGCTCGAAACATCCTGAAGAAGCTTTATATATCAGTTTCTATCCATTGTCAACTGAATTCCAGAAGGAGGACAATAAGGTAAAATGGAATTTCTGTTCAGCTGAACCTCATGGATATATATCATCTATTACTAAGCTGCAAGGATCCTCCCAAACCTTGGCTGACAGACTACTGGTGGTGTGATCAGTGTCCCATATACCTGCCTTTCCTTTTCCCTCCTAAGCTAGCTTATTTATGCACATGACTTAGGATTAAGGTGGTTTATTCATGAGGTCACCTTGGGAGACAGGAGATAGACAACCTGCTTTTGTGAGGGTCTCTCCGGAGAGTGGCGGCTGTACAATGTGCTACTCCATCCGGCTCTATGAGGACAAAATATCTCAATGTAGAGGCCTCTGTTTAAAATAATGATCAATGTAGGTCCCAAGTTGAGAAGCATTTATATCGATATAGCTGCTTAGAGAGAGAGAGAGAAAAAAAAAAAAAAAAAAGGTTCCTCAGCACCAGACAGGGTAGGTCTGTGTTAAGGAGGACAGATCAGTACCTCTGACTGGTTGGATCTGCAACAAGGCAGAAGGTAATTTACCATCCTGAAGGTAATTTACCTTTGTCGGCCATGGTTCTTCTCTGGAAGAGATCAGGGACAACCAAATGAATCATTCTGCCATCTCTCTATACCATTTACTGTGGTCAGGAGCTTGGCCAGAGGGGAGGCTGGCTTGGGCCCTATTCTGGGAGGTTTGGTTGCTAAAGAACCTGATTACTGAATAGACTTTGTTGACAAATAGTCTCACCAGTCAGATAACTCTGGAAGAAAATCCTGATGATTTCATCATAAGAAAATCTTTTCTTTTTCAGGTATCTTTTTTTTCAGCTTTCTTAATATCATCCTTTGGTCATTTGTTTGCCTTTTTGGAATTAAATCTAACTGGAACTACTGCTTTCAATTAAGATCACATAACGTATAACTGCAATTCTCAACGTACAGCAAGACTTCAAAATGTTTTGTCATAGTTAAAACTGCATTAAAGACATCAGTTGTGTTTCTCCCTCCTTCTATATACCCTGACCTTTTCCACCTCCCTGAGAATTCTCTCGCACTACAGATTTCCCTACAATTAACCTGTGCTTTGTCCTGAGTTAGCGTAATTGAAAACATCAAGCCAATAAAACTTAGAAAAGATGAGTGTTTTATAAAGATACATGGGAAAGAGAAGGGTTTTATGTAAACCTATACACTTCAATTTCTGCTCTTAAAAAAAAAAAAATGTATTCTCAGGAAGAAAGGTGTGGGTTTATTTTCTACAAACAACCTACGCATAGTACTGAGTAGGCAGCTCTGAACTAGCACAGATGTAAAGTATAATGCATGCTCTAAGCAATCAAGGAGACTCCAGGGATAAGACATGCATATCTCAGATGCTAAGTGGTAATAAAAGAGTTAAATAGGTATCAAAGAGTTATTAGACAAAATGTATTCATTTCCCAATGTGTGGAACATTTTCCAGATATTCACAAGGCTCACTTCCTCACCTTCTTGCAGTCTTTCCTCAATGTCACCTCTTTATTGAGGCCCACCCTGACTATCCCACTTAATTTTGGAATGTTCCTTTGGTGTTCCAATCAGTTTTCCCATAGTGCTTTCTATCTTCTAACAAACAAAAACAAACAAAAAAGTTCATTAATTTATTAGGATGTGGGTTATTTTCTGTCTCTCCCACAAAAATATAAGTTCCATAAGGGGCAGGAATTTTAATTTTTGTCCATTTTGTTCACTGTTATATCTTTAGCTCCTAGAAAGTGAACAGCACTTTAGAGAAACAATAAATATATGTTATTTGTACTACATGACCTTGAAGTTGAGTTAGATAGAATGAATATAAAACTAAAGATTCATACACCATGATCTAGTGGGATTTATCCCAGGGATGCAAGGATTTTTCAATATCCACAAGTAAATCAGTATGATATACCTCATTAACAAATTGATGAATAAAAACCATATGGTTATCTCAACAGATGCATAAAAAGCTTTTGATAAAATTCAACATCCATCTATCAAAAATGGAAAGTGGGCATAGAGAGAACATACCTCAACATAACAGAAGTCCTATATGATGAACCCACATCTAACATCACACTCAGCAGTAAAAAACTGAAAGAATTTTCTCTAAGATCAGGAACAAAACAAGGATCTTCACTCTCACCACTTTTATTCCACGTAGTTTTGGGAGTCCTACACATGGTAATCAGAGAAGAAAAATAAATTTTTAAATCCAAGTAGGAAAAGAAGTAAAATTGTCACTGTTAGCTGATGACATGATACTATACACAGAAAAATCCTAAAGATGCTACCAGAAAGTTACTAGAGCTCATCAATAAATGCAATAAAGTTGCAGGATACAAAATTAATATACAGAAAAAGTCTGCAGCGTTTCTATACGCTAAGAGCAAAAGCCCATGCACTACAACCAGGGACGCCTGGGCGCTGCACCTACTGAGCGCATGAACTACAGCTAGACAAGCCCAAGCAACAGAATGAAGATCTGACACAGCCAGAAGGAAAGAGGAAGAGGGGGACCTAATTACATTTTAAAAGCTTTTACACAGCAAAGAAAACCACAAACAAAATGAGAAGACAATCCACATAATGGGAGAAAACACTTGTAAACAATGTGACCCACAAGAGATTAATTTCCAAAATATACAAACAACTCATGCAGCTCAATATTTAAAAACAACAGTCAAAAGGGGGTAGAAGTACCCTTCAATTAAAAAAAACTATTTTTTTTAAATGTGGGGAGATCTAAATAGACATCTCTTTAAAGAAGATATACAAATGGCCAAAAAGGACATGAAAAGATGCTCAACATCATTACTTATCAGAGAAACGCAAATCAAATCTACGATGATCTCACACCAGTCAGAATGGTAATCACTGAAAAATCTACAAACCTCTCTAATAAATGCTGAAGAGGATGTGGAGAAAAGGGAAACCTTCTATACTGTTGGTGGGAATGTAAATTGGTACAAGCCACTATGGAGAACAGGATGGATGTTCCTTAAAAAACTAAAAATAGAATTCCCATATGGTCCATCAATCTCAATCCTGGGCAGATATCCAGAGAAAACCATACTTCAAAAAGATACATGCACCCCAAAGTTCAAAGCAGCACTATTTACAATAGCTAAGACATGGAAGCCAGCTAAATATCCACTGATGGATGAGAGGATAAAGAAAATGTGGTACATATATATAAAGAAATATTATTCAGCCATAAAAAGAATGAAATAGTGACATTATGGATGGACCTAGAGATTTCATTCTAAGTGAAGTCAGAGGAAGACAAAAACATGTGATATCACTTATATGTGGAATCTAAAAATCATGATAGAAATGAACTTATTTACAAAATAGAAACAGACTCACAGATTTTGAAAGCAAACTTATGGTTACCAAAGGGGAAATGTTGGTGGGAGAATGAATGAGGAGTTTGGAATTAACATGTATACACTACTATATACAAAATAGATAAGCAACAAAGACCTACTATATAGTGAAAGTGAAGTCGCTCAGTCATGCCCGACACTTTGCGACCCCATGGACTGCAGCCCACCAGGCTCCTCCGTCCATGGGATTCTCCAGGCAAGAACACTGGAGTGGGTTGCCATTTCCTTCTCCAGAGGATCTTCCCGACCCAGGGATTGAACCTAGGTCTCCTGCAATGCAGGCAGACGCTTTAGCCTCTGAGCCACCAGGGAAGATATAGCACAAGGAACTCTACACATATTCCTTAATAACCTAAATGGGAAAATAATCTGAAAAAGAATAGATATATGTATAGATGAATCACTTTGCTGCACGTTTGAAACTAATAAAACATTGTAAATCAACTATAATTCAATATAAAATTTAAAAAATAAATAAAAAGAAAGGAAGAACGATTAGTTAATAGTACCTGCTGTAAGGAGCTCAGAATGACACTAACAACGAAGATAAACACTAATAACCACAACAGTGACAGCTGTTATTTATAGAGCACTTATCTGGGGTCTATCACTAAGCTAAGCTCATTATTTCACTTAATTTCCACAATAATCCTTTTAAATAGATATTTACTCCCTTATATTGATAAGAAAACAAAGCCTCAGAAAATTTAAATCATCGACCCCAGATAACATAGCAGGAAAGTGGCTATTGTGTTGGAGTTTCAGTACAAGACTCTTTCACCTTCAGAATCCATGACTTTTCTATTGTTTTAATTATAGAACTTTTCCAAACATATATAAAATTAGAATAATGTTATGAAACCCTCTGTATTCACTGCTCATCAACCAACAACCATAAATCCATTCCAACCTGGTTGTCAGAAGTCATGATCTTAACCACTTACTATATGAAGAAACAAGTGAAACAGAAATGTGACTCCTTATGAGCAGAGTCTACACGTGGGAGTGGTCAGGAAAGCCTCCAGAAGGTCCACTTTGGTTTAACCCCCCTCCTTTCCTTTCTCAACTCCTTCTCACTAGCTCATCATCCAGGCTTCATGTGAAGCCCCAGGGGATGGACTACCCCGTCTCTTCTCTGTTCCTAACCCTGTGCTCAGGATTCTTGAGGCCTCATCCAAAGGAAAGTGAGCACTCATTTGGGTGAGTATATACGCTTAGGTCGGCAAGAAAGAACTTTCCACTAAGCCTCATTACACAGGGTTCAGAGTCCAGAGGAACAAGTTCAGGAAAGGAGACCCTTGAAGCACCCAAGCACTAAGACCAGGTATCCCTTTGGGGTGCTGGTACTGGTGGTTGATGGTGAGCCTGGAGGCACCATCAGCATTTTGGGGCTAAGAGGCGGGTGCACAATACTACGGCTGGAGACAGAAGACTTAGGAAGTCACAGAACTTGAGTATAAAAGGGGTGCTGGGAAGGCTTACTTCCTAAAGATGCTGATGTAATTTTGAGCAGAGGATAAGGTGGTTGGATGGCATCACCGACTTGATGGACAGGCGTTAGAGCAAGCTCTGGGAGCTGGTGAAGGACAGGGAAGCCTAGCATGCTGCAGTCCGTGGGGCCACAGAGAGTCAGACACGACTGAGCGAGTGAGCTGAACATGATGCCTGGAACATGTTAGTTCTCTAGGAATCGGGGTTGGAATGGTCTCCCTTTCTGTCATGTGACACTTTAGCACTCGTTAATGAAGATAGGGTGGAGATCCCCAGTGAAATGTACCTATAACTGATATTATTCATATTTTTACAAAGAAGGAAACTGAAGTAACAAGGAATCCTGATTGGATTGTAAGTCCCAGTGACCCACATCCCACCCCCATTTTGGAAGAGAGCCAGGATCTTGAAGCCAATTCCCTCTCACTTCTCAGTTCTTTCTCACTCTCCAGGGTCATAACTCTGACCTTCTGTTATGTCCACATTAACACCTTTGAAGGTGCTGACCCATTCTCAGGGTTCTCCTACTGAACCATGCCATCCTCAGGCTATAATAATACAGGAACAAGAAACTGAACACCTTCCCTGTCCATAAGCACTGTAAGCCTGAGTACTCAGTTGCTAAGTAATGTCCCACTCTTTGTGATCCCATGGACTGTAGGCACCAGTGCCCTCTGTCCATGGGATTTCTCAGGCTAGAATACTGTAGTGGGTTGCCATTTCCTCCTCCAGGGGTTTCTTCCCTTCCTGACCCAGAGATCGAACCCACATCTTCTGCGTTGGCAGACAGATTCTCTACCACTGAGTCACCTGGAAAGCCCCAAGTACTGTATTTAGGTCTATAAATACATGTACACACACAGACATACAACGTATGTATAGATGTATATATACAGTGTATGTATATATTTCATATATGTGTGTGCTCAATCACTACAGTCGTGTCCCACTCTTTGAAACTCCATGGACTGTAGCCCACCAGGCTCCTCTGTCTGTGGAATTCTCCAGGCAAGAATACTGGAGAGGGTTGCCATTTCCTTCTCCAATATCATATCATATCTATCTATATATATATATACACACACATATATATTGCTTATAGCAATGTAGGTATCATTAGTCTCTCTTCTCCTTTCTTTCTGTTAATATTAGAACCAAGAGCCAAGAAGGTGTTGTAACTTGCCAAAAGCCAGTGTTGGAATTGTGTCATCCAGCCAGCCCACCTTGCCCCTTCAGGGGTACTTCTCATGCTCAGGAACAATGAGGGAGTTGAGAGTAGAGTAGAGACACAAGGGCCAAGTTATTGCATTCCATACCAAGGTGTCAGCAGGATGGTCAGAACTTCAACTCAGTCTGACATTCCATAGATACAAAATTCTACACCTAATTGCTCTCCATGAATCACCATTGTCAGGTTGTTTTGCTAAGCATATTTTGTGTTTAAGTACAGCAAAATCTTTCAGAGGTTCAGGCGGTCATTATAATAAATTCTCTGATGAATAAGGGCAATGATCACAGGCCCTCATATATAGGAGAGAATCCTCAGGGACTGAGGCATCATGGCTCCTGAACAGGCTATGTCTGCTGGAGCTGTTGTTCCTCCCAGAAATAAATTTCCAGAGCCTCATTACTGGAGGAGAAGCTGTCTGATAGAGTGGATAACAGGGTAGGCTCTAGCCTGGGTTCAAATCCCACTCCACCACTTTCAAACTCTGGGATCATGAGCAAATTATTAGCCTCTCAGTATGTCAGTTTCATCTTCCATGAATGGGGATAATAAAAATATCTGATTCATGGCTTGTTCTGAGAAGTAAATGAGTTAGTGCATATTAAAAACAAAATGTAGAGTCATGCCTGGGAAATAGTAAATGCTTAACAAATAATGGCTATTATACCAAACACATCTCCAGACTATGAGATATTCCCCACGTTTAGTGATTCCCTCAACTCCACACTAAACTTTGTTCATTCTCTCCTTGAGGAATTTGTAGTTGAGCTGGGCTGCAATATCACTCTTGCTCAGAAGGTATCAGTCACTCCCACATGGCAATGTTCTCCATACCAAATTCGTCACAATAAGCTGTTAGCAATAAAATAAACTTAAGGTCCAGACATACTGGAAATATTTGGTTAAACAAAACTGAAACTATTTCTTTATTGCAGAACTTTTCAGAACATCTAACATGTTACATATATTGTAAACCTATAATCGTGAAGGAGGGGATGGGCATAAGAGGGGAAGAATATTGGGTTCCCCAACTTTTCCAAGCCCAGAACATTTTCTTCTACATGACATTCATTCACTGCTTAAGGGACATTAATGTTCTACCAAACTGAGTTGGAAAACACTTCACCTATGTGTGCTAAGTCACTTCGGTCGTGTCCAGCTATTTGTGACCCCATGGACTGTAGCCCACTAGGCTCCTCTGTCTATGGGATTCTCCAGGTAAGAGTACTGGAGTGGGTTGCCATGCCCTCCCTTGCCTCAAAGTGTAGTTTTTATATCATCTGCTTGTTAAAAATGCAGTTTTCTGAATTTCACACAAGCCCTACAGAATCAGACTCTGAAGGAAGGGCTGAAGATTCTGCATTTTAACAAGCTCCCCAGGTGCACATTAAATTTTGAGAATGACGACCTTAAAGAAAACACAGCCCTAATTTTGGAATTCTATACATCTGAAATCTTGAATACTAAATTTTCCTTAATAGGAAGAATACTCATTAACTTCCCAGAAACCCCTATTTTAATAAAAAGTAGGTACAGTGGGATAACTAGTGAGGTTTGTCTGTTGGTTTAATTGCATAAACAGTAAAGGTTTTCCCTGTGCTCGGTATTGTGCCAAGGAGCTGGAAATACAATGCCCAGACCCTGCCTTCAAGGTGTTTACAGTCTATAATTATGAAGGGAACTGGGGACGCTTAGGGGCCCCCAAGTGGCTTTCGTGGTAAAGAACCCACCTGCCAACGCAGGAGATGTAAGAGACAAGGGTTTGCTCCCTGAGTTGGGAAGAGTCCCTGGAGGAGGGCATGCAACGTCCTCTAGTATTCTTGCCTGGAGAACCCTGTGGCTGGAGGAGCCTGGCAAGCTATAGTTCATAGGGTTGCACAGAGTCAGACACGACTGAAGCAACTTAGCATGCACACACGGAGACACTCAGCCTCCTGCCTGGAATCACTGTAGGGCTTTGGCTGCAGTCACTCAGTAGTCACGTTCACATGGGATACAAGGGACTCATCTCAGCAATTAAAGTAGGGAGTATGCGCATGTGCTCAGTTGTATCTGACTCCTTGTGACCCCACGGACTGTAGCCTGCCAGGCTCCCCTGTTCATGGGATTTCCCCAACAAGAATACTGGAGTGGGTTTCCATTTCCTAATCCAGGGAATCTTCCCGACCCAGGGATCGAACTCTTGCATCTCCTGCATTGGCAGGCAGATTCTTTACTGCTGCACCACCTGGGAAGCCTCAAGTAGGAAGAAAAAGAATTAATTTCTCTCTTAAATGGCTCAGTCACAAATGAAGATTGGGAGGAGGGTCTGTTTTTGATATCCTGGAGGAAAATGGAGTAGGAAACAGAACAAAGAAAGCAAATGAAGTAAACGATGAGAGTGGGAAGTAATGGGCAAGGAAACCTAACAGGGAGATGAGTTCGGGGAAGGAAAAAAAACAAAACAAAAAACACACACACACACAACAAAAACTCTGCTGACTCTGTTCGGTTTAAGGTGAGAAATAACAGGAATAGAATGTCAAATTGCTGAGTCCTGCAGACCTAAACCATAAGCCTTCTCTGAGCTGTTCAGCTTTTTCCCTCTATAGTCACTAATTAACTATTGTCTAAAAATAAAGAAAAAAAATTACAAAGGCTTTTTTGAGTCAAACAGAATGCATATCCTGAGACTATAATGGGGTTGGGTATCTGGCTGACTTACACAGGCATGAATGTGAAGCAGGTCAATAGAGGGCTTATCTCTGTTTTAAACTTTTCATAATCACTCCTAAATTCATGTGTAATTTTTAGAGCATTTTATTTTCCTATGTAGTCTCTTTGCCCTAACTAGCAATAAACAAAAATATATGGAATTTTCCTTTCAGTGTGGTTTATCCAGAACTATAAACCAGAGGATCAGATGATTCTAAAGGACATCCTAAGTAGTATTTGATATCCAAAAATCATCTACGTGTACAACAGGAGAACTGAGCAGGCAAAGCTCAGGAGTTTCCCCAAATCAGGGCAGCTCAACAATTCAGTGTCCTTTGCACTATTCTACTCCTTTATCCAGGTGACATCTTTATAATAAGCTGTTCACTCTCTTGCACATGAAGCTTGCTATATCGCTAGGTTCCTAAGTCTCTTCCTAGTCCTGTCATCACAACAGTGTCTGTGTCCCCAGCTCAGTCATAGGTATCTTTATGATCAAATATCTGACTCCAGCATCTGAGGCCACAGTGAGTCCATTTTCCTTTTTCCCTCTGTTCTCTGTGGAGCAAGGCTGCCACTAAATAAGAATTTAACCGTCTGAAGCTTAAGTCATTGGTTAACCAGTGAGCTATCACTGGCCCTGTGCTCTTCTGTTGTTTGCCTGAGCAAAATCTATCACGACTCTACATGCATATGGCATATGTCAACTGTTTTAAAATTAGCCAATTTTCCTAAGCATAAAAATGGATTTTTGTCATATCACACGCACCATATATCACAGAAACAAACCGGTTTTTGTTGTGGCTTTTTTTTTCTTTCCAAAATGCATTAAGTCTTTTTAAGTCACTGCCAAATCCATTCCGCTCACTGCATTTTTGAGATACATTTAAAGAAACCAAGCAGAGGGGCAGAAAAAAAAAAAAAAATCATACAGTGCTGTCACCTGGAGAGAAATCTAGTTCATTATCAAGCCAACCATGCCTAGGAGGCTGGGTTGCTACACCTGCTTTTTAGTAATAAATACCGCATATGTATGCTGCCCTGCACTGAAAGTTTGGGATAGGGCAAAAATAATTAAAATGGTAAAAAAAAAAAAAATATATATATATANAAAAAAAAAAAAAAAAAATCATACAGTGCTGTCACCTGGAGAGAAATCTAGTTCATTATCAAGCCAACCATGCCTAGGAGGCTGGGTTGCTACACCTGCTTTTTAGTAATAAATACCGCATATGTATGCTGCCCTGCACTGAAAGTTTGGGATAGGGCAAAAATAATTAAAATGGTAAAAAAAAAAAAAATATATATATATATATATATATATGGTGATTAAGAAAAAGAACTGTTACTTATTGAGCACTATTCTGCATTATTTCATTTCATACTCAAAACTATCCTATGAGTACACAATACATCCATTTTACAGATGTGGAAACTGAGGCTTACATAGGTAACTTGGGAAGGCCACATACTTAGCACATGGCAAGGTTTACCAATGACTTAAACCCAAGTTAGAAGTCCCTGAGCCTATTCTCTTGATAACTAGGTCATCTTATCTGTAAGTGAGAGCATATTCAACTTCTGGAGAGATAATACTGAGATATCAGTAAGCATCTAGGCAATTCTTATGCTGCAGCTTTCTCTTCTAAACAAAGGTTATAGGGGTGTTGTCATGGGCTGAGTTGCCTTAGGTTCCATCAAATAAATCCCCACTTAGCTTGGCAAGAGGAAGAGAAGGAGATGAGGCGTCCTATGTCTTCCCACCGGCAGCACAAGGCACTGTTTTGAAGGACTGTGGATTAGAGCAAGCCTCTGGAAAATTCTGTGTGAGGCCCTGCATAGTATTTCCAAACCTTGCTGAAGTCAAGAGTGAGGTAGCAAATGTACTGAATAGGCAGCTGTCAGTGTGGGCCCTTTTAAGGGGCCTCCAGTTCCTCTCAAAAGGGGGGAAAAAAAAAAAAAACTCACCAAGTCTCCTACTTAGGTTAAAATCTGTGAATTTCTCTTTCAAAATGCTCAAGTGTTAATTGAGAGGGCAGCACATTAAATCGTTATTAGTCATTAATACTTCAGCACAAATTAGTTGATCAGGTTACTGAGAGGTGTGAAGGGCCCTGAGGAAAAGATATCATTTTGATGGAGGTGGTGGGGAGTTGAATGGGTGGGGCAGAGAGGGAGGGAAGGAGGAAGGGCCATAGGATGTCTCACTCACACCCACTCACATCCACACACACACATACATACACATCCACACACACCTTCTGCTTTCCCTTTGGAGCCTGCCGGGACTGTACTCACAGGTAAGGCTTTTAAGAAAGGTTCCAGCCACTCCTCAGCATCTTCCAGGCAAGAATCTTGCCTGCGCCTCCACGGCCAAAGGGCGTGTAACACAGCCGTCTGCCTCTAGGGGTCTCCAGTGCCCCGAGGCTTCAGGAGGATGCTGCCCTTGCTCTGTTATCCCGCAGGGCTCATATCCCAAAGGGCGAAGACTGCGGAAAGGGAAAGCGGCGCGGGCTGGGAGCACCCCCTACTACCCCCTCACCCGCCGGGAACAGCGCTCCTCTACCTCCCCAGCTCCTGCCTGTCGGCGCATTTATAATATGCTAAATGGCTGAACACAGAGTGAGGCGGAGGCAGACATTAACTGCCCCCGCACTCCGTACTGAGTGCTTAAGCGCTCTTATACCTCAAGGGGATTCCAAGGACTTCCCTCTGCAGCCCCACCCCGCACTCTTCCCGGAAGCCCCATCTCAGCTATCCGACTACTCCAGCGCGGGAATCGCCGCAGGCTCAGCCTGGATTCGGCTGCTGCCCCCAGAGTGAGGGTCGGGTCAGGGCAGGGCTCCCCACCCATCCTTGCTGTTGGGGCTGGACTCTGAGGGCCAGATCCTCTCTGAGGTTGGGTCTGAGGGAGGGAAAGGACAGATAATGGGCGAGGACCACACCCTGGCTCCTGGGATACCTGCGTGTCCTATGAAAGCAGAGTCACTGAAGGCCAGAGGATCCAGAGATTTTTTTTGGAAAATCTCACAACTGAAGAGCATCAGGAAAAGTAAGAAACTTTGAGAGAGGCACTATTCTTCCCCATCCATGCTTGAACAGGCTGCAGGGTTGGCAGCAAGACTCCGGCTCTCTAACCCATCCCGTGTCTTAGGTTTGAATCCCAGCTCCACTAGTCACTCTAGATGTGAGATCTTGGGTAACTGACTTAACCTCTAAGTACTCTTTTTTTTTTTCATCTTTATAATGGGAATAGTGATATCTATTGCATGTGCAGGCTCAGTCACTCAGTCGTGTCTCACTCTTGGTCACCTCATGAACTGCAGCCTGTCGGGCTTTTTTGCACATGGGATTTTCCAAGCAAGAAGACTGGAGTGGGTTGCCATTTCCTCCCCCTCCATTGACATGCGGATTCTTTATCACTGAGCCACCTGGGAAGGCCATCTATTGCAAAGGAAGTAATTATAACTAAAAGATGGCACAGCTGGTACATTTGGTGCCTAGCACTGTGTGTGACACACCACAGGCATTTTTAGGCACTGAATTTCACACATCTTCAATGACCGAGAAAAGAGGAATTCATCCTAGGCTCCCTTCACAGGTGTGTCAGCATTAATGATAATCTTATATTTTAAAATCAATTTTAGTAAATGAATCATAAGCCCGGTGTTTTAAAGGAACTCTGTAGCATGGTGATTTTCAACGTGTTTTCGAACAGCCTTTAGGTTCCAAGGAGGTGTCTCAAGGATCACTTGCAGGTGAAGAAAGAGAACTGACAGGTGGGGAAGCTCTGGGCCCCCAGATCTGCTCCAGTCAAAGACTTCTGCTTTTAACTGTTTCACATATTGAGGTTCTGGGTAAGGATCTATTTGATTAGTCTTCTGCTGCTTTTAAAAAAGGTTAAAACCGCTGGCAATATACCTTTGTGTAATTCAGGGAAACTTTTCCTCCAAGCATAAGGACACTCACCTCTTATTTCATTTGAACATGGAGTGCACCTGTACCCAGAAGCAGAGGCACTTACATTCCGCCCACACTTCTTAAGTGCCCAAGATGTGTAAAGCATTAGCACTTAAAACTTTGTGACCTTGTGACCTGCTGCAGAAATACCCCGAGGGTTTAACAATGCTTCCATCCCACTCCTAACCGATTTAGCCTTGTCCTCAGAGCAGCTAACCCGACCTTAACCACAAAGGCGCCCTTTCCCCTTCATGTTACCTAAGACAATGATCACATTGAAAGTCCAGTGTCGAAGAGCATGGGCCTTGGGATCTCACAAATCTGAGTTCAAACCTGAGCTCTGCCACTTCTAAGCTGAGTGACCTCAGGTTATTTTATGTCCCTGAACTTAAATTTCTTCAACTATAAACCGAAGATAACAACCCTTCTCAAAGTGTTGTTAGGTGATTAAGTGAGCAGTGCCTGGCAAGCACTTCACATGGTAACTGCTGCCAGGTAGGTCTGGATGCTCTGGCATCCAATAGCAAATCCAGAGGCTAGTACTTGACCCTCACTGACCATAGCTAAGTGCCATTTCTGTTCTCGAAGGAAGTCAACGTCCTGTGAGATCTAATACTTAGGGACACAAAACCAGCAGCTGTCATTTTCTCAATGCCCATTGTGTGGCAGGTACATTGCTCATGTTTTTCAAACATTGTCTTTAATCTTCATAATGTTTGTACTTCATGATATAAGGGGATATCCTCTCCATCTTACTATATGAAGCTCAGAGAGGTTGTGTAATATATCCAAGGTCACACAGCTAGAGAGTGACCAGGACTGGATCAAAGTCCAATTTGTCTGACCCCGAAATCAGGAGCCTTTTCTCCCCACCTTGCTGACTCTCAGAACTTTTCCTGTGAGGAAAGCAGAGGGCATGGCACAGGAGCAAGAGTCTCCGGGTTTTGCCTTCCCCAGTTTCAGTCTGTAAACAGGACTGGTACTTCATAAGGTTATAGTAAAAGATTAAATGAGAAAATATAGGTTTCAAAAAAAGCCTAGTACAGTGTTTATCAAGTATGCTTCAGATGTATATTAAATAGGTGTGAACTTGCCCCCTCCCAGGGTTTATCTGCTCTCCAAATCATTTATTTTTTAATCTTTTTACCAAAAAGATTTATAGAAAAGATACATATGATGTGTGTGTATCTATGTGGAGTGCTGCATGTGAACATGTATGTATATATGCATATATATGAAAAATGATGGCACAGACTACCATCCAGGTCAACTGGCAGCATCTCAGAAGCACTGCCCTCTGTATACCCCACCCTGGTCAAATTCCCATTTCTCCCTCCAGTCCAATTCACTTTTTGTCTTGTTAAAAAATAATTTTCCTTCCCCCTTTCACTCATGCCACTGGCTCATCTCCAGCCTTTTTGCTGTGCCCGTGCCTGTCACTTAAGGCGCTGAGTGACACGTCGTTCACAGGAGAGACACGAAACCAAGTGGCTCGGCAGAGCAGGGACACACACGCGTGTGAATGTGTGTGTCCGCACCCCCCACCTCTGTGGAGAGCAGGCAACCAGACATCCTGTGAGATATGTCTTAACCCCGAAGATCAGAAGGACAAGTGGACTGATGGGAGAGAGCTTTGCGAACATGTGGGCCATGTGCTGCTTCCTAGCACTTGCACTGTATGCCCCCTCCCCCAGCCCTGGACCAAAGCTGGTACCTTCAGTGGTGGTGGATGGTCATTACATTACAGCCACCAGAACTTGATTACTGAGTCCACGATTTCTTTTCTTTAGACCCCAGATTCTATCCCACCTGGAATTTCCAGGTGGCGCTAGTGGTAAAGAACCTGCCTGCCCATGCAGGAGACATAAGAGATACAAGTTCCATTCCTGGATCAGGAAGAACCCCTGGAGGAGGGCATGGCACCCCGTTCCAGTATTCTTGCCTGGAAAATCCCATGGATGGAGGAACCTGGTGGGCTACAGTCCATGGGATCTCAAAGAGGCAGACATAAGTGAAGCAACTTAGCACGCACACACGCAACTGATAGAGCCATTTCCAATTTAAATGTTCCCTTCTCAAAGACACCTTCCCTGACCACCTCAATCACTCTCTCCTACTGTACTCCACTTTGATGCTTTTCTTCATTATCAGCACTGAAAATATCTCATTTATTTGTCTACATATTTCTCTTTATGGATATATAATAATAAGCAATATAGACTGAGTATCTAAACTGGGTTAGAATGTCAGCCACCTCTTACTAGCTGTGTGACTTTGGAAAAATTATTTAACCTCCCTGGGCTTCCAATTCATCATCTGTAAAATGGGAATATAAGATTTATTAAAATGAGAATGATAGAATCATGACATGAAGGCAGTAAGTTAATATATGTAAAACCTTCAGTATAGGGCCTGATGCATAAGTCCTACTAAAGTGTAAGTACTTCTGTGTAAGATAGATAAGGACCACACATAAAGTACCACTATTATCAGCCATGTCAATGGTAATCATTATTATGATTATCATTCTCTAGAGTGTAAGCATCTTGATGGCAGGGTTTTTATTTGTTATTCACTGCAGAACTCCCAGTGCCTAAGAAGAGTACATGACACTTACAGTATCCATAATATTCTGAATAAGTAGTTCCTGACAAATGCATCTTAGAACTCCAACCCCAGCCGTGCCTCTGAGTGCAGCAGAGGGCCATATGAACAGATCACTGTAGTGTGCCTGGTATGGTACAAAACAGAGTTTGAGTGAGACGTGCAAGGGTGTAGAAGAGGAGACAGTTAATTCCTTGTCTTGGGCAAATCTTCTCTTCCACAAGGAGAGTATCCTTACGGAGTGTTAAAGCTCAGTAACCCTCAGGAAACAGACCACAGGGAAAGGGAAGGTTCCCCACAAAAGACACAGCACATCTAACAGCTTGGGATACTGAGGAAACTGCCTGTGGTTCAGGTAGCTGGACTGAGAAGGAGGAAGGAAACAGAGACGTGGAGAGGCTGCTGGACCAGATCGTGAAGGGCCTCCTCTTTGTGATGCTAACAAACTTGGGTTTTTCTCCTGATAGCAGTGAGGAGCCACAGGAGAACCATACTAAAGGAAAGAGCATAATGGCATTTACCAGTTTGAAAGATCACTCCAACCAAATGAGAGGCTGGATTGGCTAGTCCTTAAAAAAGGGAGATAGGGCGACCAAGTACAGGGCAAGTCCAGGTGAGAGGGATGACAGCCAGACAAATAGGGGTGGAGGAGGAGGGAAGGGGAGGATGGCTTTGAGAGATCACCAGGAGGTAGATCTCCTTAAGTCCGAATTGATGGAATTGATTGGGTGTGGGGGTGGTCCAAATGAGAGGCTGGATTGGCTAGTCCTTAAAAAAGGGAGATAGGGCGACCAAGTACAGGGCAAGTCCAGGTGAGAGGGATGACAGCCAGACAAATAGGGGTGGAGGAGGAGGGAAGGGGAGGATGGCTTTGAGAGATCACCAGGAGGTAGATCTCCTTAAGTCCGAATTGATGGAATTGATTGGGTGTGGGGGTGGATTCAGATGGGTATATCTTTCCTTTTCTCCTTTGCCTTTCACTTCTCTTTTCTCAGCTATTTGTAAGGCCTCCTCAAATAACCATTTTGCCTTTTTGCATTTCTTTTTCTTGGAGATGGTCTTGATCACTGCTTCCTGTGCAATGTCACGAACCTCCATCTATAGTTCTTCAGACCATCTATCAGATCTAATCCCTTGAATCTGTTTGTCACTTTCATTGTATAATCATAAGGGATTTGATTTAGGTTGTACCTGAATGGTCTACTGGTTTTCCCTACTTTCTTCAATTTAAGTGTGAATTTGGCAATAAGTGATCTGTTCATGATCTGAGCCACAGTCAGCTCCCAGTCTTGTTTTTGGTGATTGTATAGAGCTTCTCCATCTTTGACTACAAAGAATATAACCAATCTCATTTTGGTATTGACCATCTGGTGATGTCCATGTGTAGTCGAGTTTCCTTTTGTGTTGTTGGAAGAAGGTGTTTGCTATGATCAGTGCATTCTCTTGGCAAAACTCTATTAGCCTTTGCCATGCTTCATTTTCGGAGAAGGCAATGGCACCCCACTCCAGTACTCTTGCCTGGAAACTTCCATGGAAGGAGGAGCCTAGTAGGCTGCAGTCCGTGGGGTCACTGAGTCAGACACGACTGAGCGACTTCACTTTCACTTTTCACTTTCATGCATTGGAGAAGGAAATGGCGACCCACTCCAGTGTTCTTGCCTGGAGAATCCCAGGGATGGCAGAGCCCAATGGGCTGCCCTCTGTGGGGTCGCACAGAGTCGGACACGACTGAAGCGACTTAGCAGCAGCAGCAGCAGCATGCTTCATTTTGTACTCCAAGGCCAAATTTGCCTGTTACTCCAGTATCTCTTGACTTCCTACTTTTGCATTCCAGTCCCCTATGATGAAAATGACATCTTTTTCGGGTGTTAGTTGTAGAAGGGTGTTAGTTGTAGATCTTCATGCTGCTGCTGCTAAGGCGCTTCACTCGTGTCCAACTCTGTGCAACCCCATAGACGGCAGCCCACCGGGCTCCCCTGTCCCTGGGATTCTCCAGGCAAGAACACTGGAGTGGGTTGCCATTTCCTTCTCCAATGCATGAAAGTGAAAAGTGAAAGTGAAGTTGCTCAGTCGTGTCCGACTCTTAGCAACCACATGGACTGCAGCCTACCAGGCTCCTCCATCCATGGGATTTTCCAGGCGAGAGTACTGGAGTGGGTGTAGATCTTCATAGATCTCCATTGAACAAGCTGTTCAATTTCAGCTTCTTCAGCATTACTGGGTGGGACATAGACTTGGATTACTGTGATACTGAATGGCTTGCTTTGAAAACGAAGAGATGATTCTGTCATTTTTGAGACTGAACACACATACTGCATTTCAGACTCTTTTTTGTTGACTGTGTAAGTAAGTGAAGTCACTCAGTCGTGTCTGACTCTTTGCAAGCCCATGGACTATAGCCTACCAGGCTCCTCTGTCCATGAGATTTTCCAGGCAATAGCACTGGAGTGGATTGCCATTTCCTTCTCCAGTGGATCTTCCTGACTCAGGGATTGAACCTGGGTCTCCCACATTGTAGACAGATGCTTTGCCATCTGAGCCACCAGGGAAGTCCTATGTTGACTATGAGGGCTACTCCATGTCTTGTAAAGGATTCTTGCCCACAGTATTAGATATAATGGTCATATGAAGTAAATTCGCCCATTCCAGCCCATTTTAGTTTGCTGATTCCTAAAATGTCAATGTTCACTCTTGCCATCTCCTGTTTGACCACTTTCAATTTGCCTTGATTCATGAGCCTAACATTCCAGTTTCCTATGTAATATTGCTTTCTGGAGCATCAGACTTTACTTCCACCACCAGTCACATCTACAACTGGGCATTGTTTTCGCTTTGGCTCTGCCTCTTCATTCTTTCTGGAGTTGTTTCTCCACTCTTCTCCAGTAGCATATTGGGCACCTACCTAGCTGGGGAGTTCATCTTTCAGTGTCATATCTTTTTGCCTTTTCATACTGTCCATGGGGTTCTCAAGGCAAGAATACTGAAGTGGTTTGCCATTCCCTTCTCCAGTGGACCACGTTTGGTCAGAACTATTCACCATGACTCATCCGTCTTGGGTGGCCCTACATGGAATGGATCATAGTTTCACTGAGTTAGATAATGCTGTGGTCCACCAACTTGATGGACATGAATTTGAGCAAGTTCCAGGAGCTGGTGATGGACAGGGAAGCCTGGCATGCTTCAGTCCATGGAGTCGCAAAGAGTCAGACACGACTGAGTGAATGAACTGAACTGGGGGTGAAGGGAGGAGCTGTGTGAAAGAAAGCAGAGCTCAGGACAACCTGTACTTCTTAATTTTGCCCCTGGGGTATTGGTCGTCCCATTAACCAAAGCAGGGAATTTGGAGAGAGGAATCATTGTGTGTGAAACAGGTATATAATGTGTTCGCCTATGAACATTTTAATCTTGGCAATCATCAAAGTGAAAGATGTTTGGTTGGAAAGAATGCTGACATTTGCCATGTGCCTGGAACTGTGTTTGGCTTCTTATGTATTTCATCTCACTTAATACTTAGAACAGATCGAGAGATGGCGCATTATTTTTTTTATATATAAATGATAAAACTGAGGTTCAGTTAAGATCCCTGCTTTACACAGTGAACACTGAAGAACAGTAAGTAAACCAGTTTGATTAAGCAAGATTGAAGTGCACATGAAGAGAGGGATCAGAAAATAAAGTTTAGGGGCAGATCATGGAAAAAATTGAATTGAGATATTAACCACCCTACAGGGATGTTGTGAAAATTGGTTGAGAGAAAGCTTATAAAGCATTTCGTAAACTATAGAAGGCTGAGTAAATATGAGGCATTCCAGTTGTGGCCAAACCTTATTGCAGCAAATAATAATAAAGAACATAACAATGAGTGGACTTTAGTGTTCAAATCTGTACTTATTAAATAAAATTCAGCAATTATGTCTTCTCCCCATTCTTCTTACTGATAGGTCCGCAAAAGAATAACACATAGCAGTGACTTTTCTTTCTCCCCACCACCCATCAACATATCTTGTTTGAAGGAAAACTCTCCCAAGGAAAGATGATGATATGGTAGGCATGAGAAGGAAGAAGGGGATTTGAAAGTCAAACAGACCCAGCTGATCCCAACTACTGTGTCCTCACACTTTAGAGTGAGACTCTAAAGATACTTAACTTGGATATTTCTACTGTCAGGCAGAAACACACAAAAATTAGGATAAAATTCCTAGGCCTCCTACCTGCTAATTGTTTCCATGTGAACTGGGAGTAGCAAAACTGCAAATGCTTGAGCCTGGGCTGAGTCACAGTTGATAAGGTCACCATCAAACAAGCCAACTTCAGCTATCTGTACCCTCCTTGACTTTCAGTTTTGGAAATACATGACAAACACTCTCTGGGCTGCTCACCATCCTTCCATCCAAGTTCTCTCTCTTTATGTTTCTGGCCCCTCTTGTCTTAAGCCTCTTTCTCCACATTAGCTGTCACTGCTCCGCAAAACTAGAGCAGCACTGCCCAAAAGAAACAGAATGTGAGCCACATTCGAAAGTAAAGGGAAATGGGTGAAACTAATCATATCTTATTTAACCCCAATATTAAAAGAAACTGTGGTATTTGACATTCTTTTTCTTTAAGCCATGTCTTAAAAATTCAGTGTGCATTTTTACACTTTCGACACTCATTGCAAGTGCTCAAGAGTTACACGTGGCCGGTGGCCGCCATATGAGTACTACAGTGTGGGGCAGAGCTCAGTCCTGGGAGGTATCAGATTGCCCACCCTTCACCTAATCCAGCATGCCAGGTATATTTATGTTTCATGTGAGCTTCAGTGAAAGGAAGGATGGAGCATTTGGCTGTTGAGAATTCCATACTCTAATGCTGTTCCTCAATCTTACTTCCATCTGCACGGCAGAGCAATAGTTTCCAGAGACAGCAGCCTGCATCCTAGTCGGTAAAATGAGACCCATCCCTTGCAGCCCCCAGGCTGAAGGACAGCTGGGCTGCCTCTCTTCACCCCCAAAATGGAAGGGGCTTTGGCCCACAGTCACTAACCACATGCCCATGGGCCTGGACCTCTAGGTTAGTCCCCAAACATGGCAGGCAATAATCGAGAATAAAATAAAGGGCCTCTGTCCCACCAACCAGCTCATGGTCACTTAACATAGGAAACAAAGGTGACAACAAGGCCTAAGGGAGAATTATCAGGAGAAAGCACATATCCCTGAGGACTTGTCCTCAGAGTGAAACTCCTGGGGCCAAGCAATCACACACCCACCAGGCTCCTGGGGACCTTTCTTTTGACCTGAGAGCCATGATGAAGTGACTTTAGGTAAGTCATTCCATTCTCAGTGCCCCACTAGAATTTTGTCCATGTCAGAATGGGGCCACCCAAGTAACCAGTGATAGGTAGAGTGAATGAAGGTCTCAAACCAAGTGAAGGCTGACAATAAGGTTTCAGCAGTTCTGGGTTTGCCTTGACCCCTTCGCTAGAAAACAAGGCTCATGACTGGAGCCAGTGTGTGTGGCTGTCAGGTCAGAGCCATCTCCGGGTGCTAGGCAGCCCTTGGTCCTTCCTTGGCTCGCAGATTGATTCCCCCCTGTGGTGTCCAGCTGAGCAATCACAGTTCTTCGTGGTACAGCTGCGGGCAATACTGCACCCACCCTCTTGCTTTTGTGGTCTCCTTGCTGACTGCTACAGCATATGTTTTATTAAAAAGGAAAAGGAGGGAAGATGAGAGGTTATGTACATGGGCACGCTCAGGAATCTTAAGATGGAAAGTCTCCTCCTCAATGCTAAATGCCTGAGGGCTTTGGCATTTCGCTGGCTCCAAGTAAACCCCAATAGGGATATTTGGGTGGGGAAACAGGAAATGAAGGAAAATCAAGGCTTTCGCTCTCAGGAGATTCTCAGTCTAAAAAAAATATATATATATATATGAGAAGATTTTCTCATATTCTCTTGAAATTTGCCTACTCCCCCTGCCCCCAATATCTTTCTCCAAAATTTTTGATATGCTGTTGATAAGCTCTCTGACCTTGAGCACTATTTTTCCCATAATATATGGATTAGACTTGAGGGTGGGTAGAAGGCTTAGGTAATTTTCAGTGTCTAATGAGATGTCCAACATTTCAAATCCCTCTGTCTCATGTGAGGGCAGCTTCCCCTAGGCCACTCTATGCTTCAAGTAATTAATCCAGATGTATGCAGTTACCAGGACCCAAGTGGAGAAGTGGCTTAGAGCAAATCCCATGGAAACATGCAAGCTTTGAAGTTTCCAGCTTCCTCAACTGTGCTGCAGTGAGCCTCTCTGTCAACTGGGATCTTTTTACCATCTCTCCCTCTCCAAACAAATCCCACTCTATCCCCCAAGGCACAGTTCAAATTTTCCTTGCTTGGAATACTGAGAGCTCTTGTTATCTGTACAAATCGATCGTAGATGAATTAGGTCAGCCTTGTGAATTTTTTGTATTGAACGGCTGTTTAGAATGTATGTTGCCATTTACCTTTTCCCCAGATGTAAGCCTATTTTCCTAACTAGAATGTAAGATCACTGAGGGCAAAGACAAGGTCTTATAAGACTTTGTATCCCTCATAGCTCTTAGGTCAGTGCTAGAGGCGAAGTCCTAGATTACTGCAGCCTCCCATTCCTGCAAATTATAGAACAGCTGAGTCAAATCATGGCTACCACAATTAAACCATTCCCTAGGAGATATCTGGAGAGCCTGGGGGTGATTTAGGAGTGACGAGACCCCGTTCCATAGTTTCCCTGAAACTGGTTCATCTTTCCAAGATCTGCTGCCCTCCTTTTTCCAAGGAGGAGGCTAAACTCATTCTAGCTCTACTTGTTAGGGTAATCGAAGATAAATGAGACCATAAGGCATGTGAAGATTAATTAGATGAACTCCCTAAAATACCTCTAGCCCTTTGGAAAAGTATGCCATTGTAAAATGTACATACAAGGTCTTATTATTTAAGAGAAAGAGTTGAATCACCAAAAATAGTCTGCACAGTGGAGAAAACAAAGACACTAACCAGGAACCCTCAACACTAAGCATCCCACTCAGCAGAAAGTGCCCATACAGATGTCTCCAGTCCCTCCAGATTACTTCTTGTTTGTGAGCTGGGGAGGGATTTTGGAGCACCGTCTCAGAGGGGATGGTTTTTGTGCCAGTCTCCCCAGTGGCCAGCCTGTGTCTTGGGAAAGGGGATCAGAAGGGGTTGATGACGCAGGTATGTTCTTTGCCCTCTGGTCTTGCTCAGTAAACAACCTGTTAGAAGGCCAGAAGGGAAAACCCAGAAGATGATCTTAAGGGCCTAAATTGGGGAAGACATGCCCCATCCCTGAGTCTGGCCCAATGCTAACAGAGCAGGAACCCTCCTCACTCCCCAGCCCATCCCTCCTTTCCTCCTTTCTTGTGGCCACACTGCAGCACACATCATTCCATTCTTGGAGACAAAGCCAGCCCCATTTTTGGGGAGGAGTGAGAAGCAAGAGTCCAGGATGTTACTGTCTTCTCCATGGCTGCAGAACAGCTGTTAAACCCTTTGGTGCCAGCTGCCCTCCAGCAGGGAAAACCATGGTCTGATATTTACTTCTTCCTCAAACATTTCACAGTATCCAGGCTCTCTATCAACTCAAAACATATCCCTCCTCGAAGGAACAAAGCATGCGTTTTTCCCCACAGTAGGCAAGTAGTCAGAAGCTAAAAAGAAGGTATGCACACACACATATATGTATAGCAGCAGCTGTGATAGAAAATTTCAGGATCACTGTGACAGCAGTGTTTGGTCATGCCCCCAGTGCTGCAAAGCAACTTATTTTGGATGGAAGGGAACTCCAGAGGGTCCTGCCGTCAACAAATAACATACACATAACTGTGTGAAACCAAGGGGGAAAACACACAAACTCCAGAATCACTTTGCTGTTGTCTGATGTCATCAGACTGCCCCCCAGGGGATTTTGTAAAATACTTTAGCTTCTTGGTTAACACTGGCAATTGCACGTATTCTAGGAAGCATGGTCAGAAAGAGAATCTCTTCACCCTGCACATGTCTGGAGAAGACAGATACAGAAATACTTGACTTCCAATACACCTTTTATTCTCCTGATGGCTCTATGCTGACAGATCATTGTCCCTGCTGGACGAGGCTCAGATTGCCCAGCTAGAAGCCTGGCCTGTTGTAATTGCTCTCCTTTTAACAAAAACATTTGCTTCTGCTCAGGGCACCTGACTCCCAGAGCAAGGAAGAGCACACACAGTTCTTTATGGATGGGGTCTGTTCAATCATGTTACAGTGCATTAGATTATTAGTTAATATTTCGCTTAAGTCTATATACCCTGGATAAATATGTACCATGCAGAGGGACTGCTTGGTGAGCAGAAAACTCCTCTGGGCTGGAAGAGCAGCTCCCAAGTTCATGTTCCTAGTAGGCAGGAACACTCCAGGCATCTGGGGCCTGGGCAGGGAGTTGCACATGCATGCTGCTTCTAGAGGCAGCCTGCTCCCTTCATATAGCTGTTAACAGGCGCGCGCGCGCACACGCGCACACACACACACACACACGCACGCACACACCATAGGCAGCATTAGATGTGTACCCAGAAAGATGGCCAGATAATCTCAGCATGCCCCTCCTTCCAACATAGCAATTCTCTCCCCAGTGTCCCCAGCAAGCTACCAGTTTCCACTCGATCAGTGGGGTTCCTGCTGCCACCCTGGGGAGACTATTTGCAACCCACAGGGTTCACTCTTCAATCTTTATTTGTTCCTGGCTGTATGTGCGTGGGAGAAAGAGACAGGCCTCTACAGACATGCCAGGGAGCTCTATGGACATGTGAATAGAGCTCTAGGAATGTGTGAATATCTGTGAATATACGGATCATGTATGCCGACCTCAGCTCTTGAGGGGCCGTCCCAAACACAGGGAACCATATACAGTCCAATCCAGCATCCGCTGGGCAGGCAGAAGTCCTTGTCATCTTCTGCAATTATGCAGCCTGACAGGTTTTCTGAAGCTAATGGGAGTTGCACTAACTTTGAGGACTTAAACCAAGCAAAAGCAATATAGGTCAGGCAGAGTGCCCAAGTCGTGTGACAGCCATGAAACCAACACCAGGAGGCAATAACAGGACGGTCTCAAGCTAAACCCCAAAGTCCACTGCTCAGCTCCACAAGACAGAAACTAAGAGGCGAGGGGGATCATTCCCTCTGCCTGCAACTGCCAGGCACCAGGACAAGAGGGCTGAAGGAGAGCAAAAGCATCCCCTTACCAAGAGACACACCAAAAAGACAACGAAAAAGGCGGGTGGAGAAAAACCACCAACCCCCCTGCACTGTTACCTTGAGTAGTCCTGCAAGAGCCTTCCGTGCTCTATCAGCTGCTCCCCAAACCTCCACCGCCTGGGAGGAGACTCCTGAAAGGTTCCAGGGTGTTGTGCGACATCTCCAGTGGCAGCTTTCCAAAGTTTTTACTTCATGATGTCTCGTGGCTCCTTCTCATTTAGGGAAAACGTGAATGCCTCCCCCTCAGCGTGTGAAAGGGAGCGGATGTCTCTTTTCAAATCTTGCTCCCCGCTTTGCTGCTGCCGCTGCCGCCGCCGCGCCGCCGTCAGACCACTTGCCTGCTGCCTTCTTCCAGCTGAGCAGCCAGGATGCCCGGCATCCACAGCATGTTTGAAGTGGGGCTCAGACGCTGGGTCGGGGCGCTCGCTGGTGGAGAGGGAAGGAAAGTACCAACCCCGACCCGGGGAGTCCTCTATCCCTGCACCGAAGAGAAAGCCAAGCTCGTGCCTTCCTCCCAACTCTGTAGAGACTCACTCGCCCTGTCTCTCTCCCGGAATTACTGCCTTGCCCATGGGTAGAGACGGTTCTTCCAGCTTCACTGCTCCCTCGGCTGCCTGCAGACCTGCCCGGACGCTCGCCGCGCACGGCAGGTGCACATCCCTGGGCAAATGCTAACGGTGTCCTCCGAGCTCAGAGAAGACGCTGCCCGAGCAGCTGCGGGCAGAGCAGCTTCCGAGGCTGGCGGATTCCATCCCAGGCTGTAGCCCAGCGTGTCCCCGCTCCGACTCCGCGCTTTTCACCTAAGCAGTTTCACCTGCAGACTCACACACCAGATGAGTGTCTTAAGATAACAATGCTCCCCTGCCTGCCTCTCGCCTTCTTTCTTATGCACGTAGGTGGGCAGCCAATGAGACGCAGCGCCACACTCCCCACGGGCGCCCATTGGCTGGGAGGCTTGACTGGGGGAGGGCTCGGGGCCTCGCCGGCTGTCTTCTTTGGTTAGCTGGCTGGCTGGGGTACCAGCTCTGTTAACCCTCCCAGTTTTGCAGCAGAGACTTTTTTTTTTTTTTTTGGTATGGATAAGGGAGCTTTGGATAAATTCATGACTGCGAAGCTGGATAGTCGAAGAAGGCTGAGGAACAGGAAGAAGCTTGGAAGTTAATTACATTTTCTTCTATTTTTCTGAGTTTCCATAATCATTTGTCCCAGACCATTTTGTTTGCTTGCTTAACTAGAACTTGCAGAGATAAGGACCCATTTGAGCCATTTTCCTTCTAATCTGAGGTTTTATTTGATTGTTTTGTGCATTTTAGCCTCCTGGTCACGGTCCTGAATTACTTAATCATAAATCGCTCCCCAGGTGAGAATATTTATCTTAGTGTATTTTCTCCCTCTCTCACATACATGTACACACATCATAGATCAAGGAGAGAGAGAGAGGCAAAAGACAGCAGGAACTCAGTGAACAGACAGAGAAAGAGATCTAGAGACTCTGAACAGCTAAATCAAGAAACATTATGGGCCCAAACCAGGACTGTGAAGACAAAGGCAAAGAAAAGAACTTCAGGTTTCTGGGGCGAAATCAAGAGGAAAAAATGTCCTGCTTCCCCCAGAGTGAATTGTTTTGCCTGTGGTGTTTTCCTTGTGCGTGCCTCTTTTTACTTTAGTGTGTGTCAGGAAGAGGGAATCTCCACTTGGTTTTTAAAGGAACACTAGAGAAGTCAGAGGAGAAGGCAATGGCATCCCACTCCAGTACTCTTGCCTGGAAAACCCCATGGATGGAGGAGCCTGGTAGGCTGCAGTACATGTGGTTGCTAAGAGTCGGACACGACTGAGCGACTTCATTTTCACTTTTCACTTTCATGCACTGGAGAAGGAAATGGCAACCCACTCCAGTATTCTTGCCTGGAGAATCCCAGGGACGGGGGAGCCCGGTAGGCTGCCGTCTATGGGGTCGCACAGAGTCGGACACGACTGAAGTGACTTAGCAGCAGCAGAGAAGTCAGAACAGGAACAGCCTTGTTTCTGTGAAGCAGGTGCTGTTGCTGAGCCTGTGAATTGAGAGAAGAGAGAGAAAAAGGAAGAATGAAAGCTAGAGAGAGAGATGGGGGTGGGAAGGAAAGAGTAAAGGAAAAAAAATATTAACTTTGAATCAAAAAATGTGAAATATAGTTCTAAATGTCCTAATGATGGTGCAAAACTGAATTAATATTTCCAGCTAACTAGCATACTGCACTAAATTTTGGCAGAGCATGGGAGTGTAATAGTTGAAGAAAGAATCCAATTCAACAGAAGAGCTGGGGGTTGGAGCTGGCAAAGGGATGTGAGGGGTTCACACTAACTTGTGTGATGGGGGAAATATGGAGAGGAAAATATGAAGTCAGAAAGGGAGAAAAGTGTTTTGATTTAGTTTCACTTAAAAATGGAAAGCAACATTAAGGATTATTTTCATAAAGAAGCAGAAAAAAGAAAAGCAGGCAGAGGTTTATCAAATGTTGAAGTAGTATATATACCAGGATTATCTAAAAAGCATCAGGAAGCCAGCTGTTCTGAGTGAATGGGGAAAATGAGAAATATTCCTCCCATACATACCCCTTAGTTCCACTCATCTCTTTCACCTCTACTCCCTCCTCTGCATCTTTTATAGCTTTGACCTTCCCTCTCTGGATTGTAGGTGTATTTTTGCCTTAAGCTACAAAACATGTCAGAGAGCAGTCCCCAGGATAAAACATGGAAGTGGACCAGTGAAAGTCTAAATCTGTTACTGTTCAACTGCTGAGTTATTTACTCCTGTGCTTTCTAGAGACAGAGGCCCCGTGAACTTTCCCTGGTGAAAAGACACCAAATATTGAGACTCCTATAAAAAAATTAGTAGAAAGGAGTGGGTAAAGGAAAGGGGAAGTTGAACAAATGACTACCAATCTTGAGGGAAGAAAAGTTAAAATTTCCAAAACCTCTAAAGAAGAAGGAAAGAGGATACAGAGTTGGGAGACAATAAAACAACTTGTAGAAAGAAAAAAAGTTGCATCTGCTTTCTTCTCCTATAGGGTCCAACACCATGTAAAAAGCAGCTTAGTGAGGTATACTAGACATTACTAGACCACAAAGAAAGCTGAGCACTGAAGAATTGATGCTTTTGAACTGTGGTGTTGGAGAAGACTCTTGAGAGTCCCTTGGACTGCAAGGATATCAAACCAGACCATTCTAAAGGAAATCAGTCCTGAATACTCATTGGAAGGACTGATGCTGAAGCTGAAGCCCCAATACTTTGGCCACCTGATGTGAAGAACTAACTTATTGGAAAAGACCCTGATGCTGGGAAAGATTGAAGTCAGGAGAAGGGGACGGCAGAGGACGAAATGGTTGGATGGCATCACCAACTTGATGGATATGAGTTTGAGCAAGCTCTGGAAGTTGGTGATGGACATGGAGGCCTGGAATGCTGCAGTCCATGGAGTTACATAGAGTCAGACACAACTGAGCAACTGAACTGAACTAGACATTACAAATTCCATGAGTGTAGTTTGATATATTTTTGCCTATACATGCATCCATGTGATCGCTACCCACAGTATTTCCAGGAAGCTTGTCCTGACATTCTCAGCCCAAACTCCCCTCCCTGCAGAGATAACCACTATTCTGACTTCCAGCATTAAAAAATAATGTTACCTGGTCATGAATTTCATAAATATTGTACCTTAGAGGATAACTTCTTCTGTGTCTGGTTTCATTCCCTTATGTCTGCAAAATTCATCCATGTTGTTGCACAATATTTTTTATTGCTGTGTAGTATTCCATCACATGACTATGCTATTTATTCATTCTCCTATTGATGGATAGTTGAGTTGTTTCCATTTTTGTTTTACATGAGTAAACATGCAATTAATGTTCTTGTACATTCTTTTGGTGGACATATCGTTCAATCTGGGTATATGCCAAAGAGAGTCACTTGATTTGCTTTTGGTTACTACATGGGAAAAAAATCTCATGAAAAAAGTTCTGAAGCCTATTTTCTTTCTGAAATAATTGAAGAGTGGCAATGAGCACCAACTGTCTAAAATGTTAGATCCTTTATATACATAGTCTCATTTCCTTCTCATACCTTTCCTAAAAAGCATGCGTTGTTGTTTCTGTTTTGCTAATAAAAATGTAAAACACTATGTTGGGAAATGGCCATTGACCTTCTAAGGTTGTGTGTGTGTGTGTGTGCACATGTGTGTGCATGTGTACACGCACATAAGGACTCTGTGAAGGGACCTATGGGTAAAGGGAGTGATGGAATGTCTCACTTCATAGCTAAGGGCTGAGATTTGTCTGCAGATAAGAGAGAATCTGGAGAACTGAGTGGTGGACAGAATGGCATGGGAGGAGTAAAAATGTATTGCGGACTTTAATTTGGTGGGGATGTGTTTGTGTGTTGCGGGGGAATGGGAACGGGAGAGCGTAGTAAGCATAACATCTAACAGAATAAATAGTATGAAATTTGAAACAGGTTTTGAATTTCCAAACTATGGTGTTTGAACTTTATCCTCTGGGAAAAGAAAAACTAGAAAGGCATGAGGAAAGTAAGATTTCATGAAGATCAACCTGGTAGCTGTCTAAGAAAGAGTTTAAAAGCAGGAGAAGCATTCAAAAGCTAATATGAGTCAGGGAGCAAGGCCATTGGAGCTGGAATATGGAAGTTGAACCTCAGGAAGAAAGTCAGAATTGGAGATGACAGAACCTGCTATTTTAGAGTGTCTTAGTCAATATAAGTATTTGTACTTATATAACCTGTGGGATGGGCAGAGATCAGTGGCCCCATTTTATTGAGGGGGACAATAAAGATAATAGTCCAGGTTCAAACTGATTTGTCTCTAGGATGATATGCTTGCTTAAAGTGGTATTAAAAGCTGCACTGATGGATATGCAACATAAACATATCTGTTATTAATATGCAAAATAATAATGTTCCAGGCTCACCTCCAAATAAGCAAATTATGGAGTTGAGACTTCAAGTCTATTGCTTCACTACATCATGTTGCCTGTATACAAAGCTAGTCATTTAGATGTATACACATTTCTCCCAGTCCCATTTAAAAGTAAAACATCATACAGAAGAGATGATCTAGTTCCCTTGAACTTCAACTTCTCCCCATCTCAAGGTGTTTACTTCCCTAAGAGAAGGCCACGTGACAGTGTATGCATATTTACAGGAATCCAGTGCCCTGGCAATATACTATCTCTTTTCATTTGCATAGTCTCTTGCTCGACCCTTCCACAAATTCCAAGTCTTTCCAATTCAATTTGTTGTTGTTCAGTCACTCAGTTGTGTCCGATCCCATGACTGCAGCACGCCAGGCTTCCCTGTCCTTCCCTATGTCCTGGAGCTTGCTCAAATTCATATCCATTGAGTCGGCAATGCTATTTAACCATCTCATCTTCTGCCATCCTCTTCTAAATGGACATTTAATCCATGTACCCTTTCTCTTGTGATTGTGAATGAGAAAGTATGTAAAAATGTAATCATGTAAAAACGAT
This sequence comes from Oreotragus oreotragus, assembly GCA_006410675.1. Taxonomy (NCBI): domain Eukaryota; kingdom Metazoa; phylum Chordata; class Mammalia; order Artiodactyla; family Bovidae; genus Oreotragus; species Oreotragus oreotragus. Next base: position 321,801 of record SJYX01016457.1, on the reverse strand, counting down.
AGGCAAAGTAAAGTCAATATTGACTTATCAGAAAATCAAATGGTTCACTTGGGTTCTCTAAAATGACTCGATACACTTCAGAAAATGAGGAAGAAAGATTTCAAAACAATAATAGATTATATGCTACTCAAAAGCAAGAAGAGTATTTTTCCTAGAATCTGCTCATGCTTAGTCTAATGCACAGCATATGGTAGGTATGCAAATGTTTACTGAATGAATTACTGGGAGCCATTAAAGTCCAAAAATTATCCATGGGTGTACCTAGATGTCCTATAACTGTTTAGTGGAAAGAGCCCTAGGCAAAATCTTGTTTGTGGTCTTCACTCCCCCACTCCTTCTTGGCAGATTGATCTTGGGTAAACTGCGTCATTGGGGCTTCCCCCACTGGTTCAGAGGTAAAGAGTCAGCTGGCAATGCATGAAGATTCCCTGGAGGAGGGCATGGCAACCCACTTCAGTATTCTTGCCTGGAGAATCCCATGGACAGAGGAGCCTGGCAGGCTGCAGTCCATGGGGTCGCACAGAGTCGGACACAACTGAAGTGACTTAGCATGCATGCATGCTTTGGAGAAGGAAATGGCAACCCACTCCAGTGTTCTTACCTGGAGAATCCCAGGGACAGAGGAGCCTGGTGGGCTGCCATCTATGGGGTCGCATAGAGTCACAACTGAAGCGACTTAGCAGCAGCAGCAGCAGAAGCGACTGACCACAGGCAAGCATGCAAACTGCTTCACTATTACACTGTCCTCAACTTCCTTATCTGTCAAATGAGAAACTGGACTAATAGATGATCTGGTAGTTTCATGCTATGTCTCACATTCTAAGACCAAGTGTATTTTCTCGTTATCACTCTAATTTTTCAATGGGAAACCTTGAGTAACAAAGTTAATACTGGTTTTTATGCTAGAGAGAGTAGGCAAAAGAGACACCATGGGGTCTTTATCTCAGTATCTCCTATAAAGATGAGTTTTAAAAAGTCATTAGCTGATAAATGCTTTTTTCAGTAATTTGCAATGCTACATGGTAATAGTTCTCAGATATGTTAAAAAAAAAAACTATTATAAAGTCTTTATCTCTTTTCTTAAAGCAAGACTTTCACTCCTTAAATGTGACCTTAAATATATGACTCATTTTCTTTATTCCCATTCATCAACTAAAGTAACCTTGTCAAATATATGGCAAAAGATTTATTTGTTGTTTCTTTAAAAGGACATACATTCAGAGATGCCAATAAACTGACAGTAGGTAGAATGAGAATGAAATTGTTATAAAGTGGAAATCTTCTTTAAAAATGGTGGTGTGTTAAATTCCCAGAGATTAGAAATTATTTATAACATAGTCTTACAGCACCTAGTATTTAAGTCAGCATTGAATAAATGTTTAAGCGCAAACTTTTTTTTTAATTGAAGTATAGTTCATTTACAGTGTTGTGTTAGTTTCAGCAAACTTTTGAAATGAGTTAAAGGTTATCCTGTAAGAGAAAGTTCAGTTAATCATCAGATACTAGCACATACAAAAATCACTTTTCCACCAGTTTATTGTATACTATCATCATTGTGTTAAGACTTACGGCATTACTGTCAGCACTAATGGAAACAAAACTTTCAAGGGTTTTTGTTGTTAGTGGTATTTTTATTATCTACCCTGTTCTACTCTTGATTGGACTGGGTTTGACCTGGCCCATGCCCAAGGATATTTTTTATTCCTTTTCCATTTGTTAAGGGTGTCTAGAAACTTTTTCTCACATTTTCTTCCAGCTCTGTTTTGTTTACTGGATTCTGTATAACTAAAGGCTCAACAATTCTTTGAGCTAGCTCTACTTCTTCTATCAATTATAGTCAGCTCCAAATGATCTTTATATTACTTATCATAGATAAGATTGGTAACAAAAATGAAACGGAAAAGGGAGAAATAGCAAATTAAAGTTCTAATTCCCTGCTTAACTGTATGCAATACACTGACTTTGTTATTTGTCATTCACACAATCTATCTATATATATGTACATACAAAATATTCCCTCTAAACATATTTCTGCACCGTTAGTGCTGAGTAATAACACACACGTGTATTTATTCCAGCACACGCTTATCCAGTATAAAAATCCAATTTTAGTGGGTAAAAAAAGACAAGAATGGAACCACTACAAAACAACTGGGGGAGTATTTGCATCTAGAAACCCCTCATTACTGGCTCTGAGGAAGCACATTTAAAGGGGTGTGCGCGCGCGCCCTTCCCAAGCCATCAGGAAGATAATGCGGGAGGGAAGATTTTGCATTGGAAAAACGGTTGGGGAAAAAAAAAAATGCTGTGCAGGTAGTTAATAGCCAAGAGCGTGCTCCTGCTGGGGGGATGCAAAGGAGGAAGTCGGCAGCACCGGCTGCCCACTGGGGGCTGACCTGATTCCCCAGAATCTTCAGCTCCCTTCCTCTTTCCTCCGACGTCCTTCCTTCTCCTTTCTTCTCTCCCCACTTCCCCCCCTACACCTCCCCTCTTGCCTTCCCCAGATAAGCAGCTCCTGGAAACAAAGAGCGCGCGGGCTCTCCTTAGCCCTGCACCAGGCCAGCGGCATCTCTGTCCGGGGGACCCGGGCTTTCCCGGCTCCGCATCCCCTCCCCAACCTCCCCCGCCTCCCGCGCTCGCTCGCTCGCTCGCTCGCTCCCTCCCCGCTCGCTGCCTCCCCCACCTTCGCAGCGCTGGGAGGAAGGCGGCCGGGGCTCAAGATGGCTTTAGCCGGGCTCTGCGCCCTGCTCGCCTGCTGCTGGGGGCCGGCGACGGTGCTGGCCACGGCCGCCGGCGACGTGGATCCTTCCAAGGAGTTGGAGTGCAAGCTCAAGAGCATCACGGTGTCGGCGCTGCCCTTCCTGCGCGAGAACGACCTGAACATCATGCACAGCCCCTCGGCCTCCGAACCCAAGCTCCTCTTCTCCGTACGCAACGACTTCCCGGGAGAAATGGTCGTGGTGGACGACCTGGAGAACACGGAGCTGCCCTACTTCGTGTTGGGTGAGTCCCGGGGGAGGTCGAGGCGGCCCGAGGCGCTGGCCCGGCGCCCCCAGCCCCCCCCACTCCGGCTCGCTCTCCACACCCACTCGCCGACTACCTCCCCTCCCCCACCCTACCTCCCCGGATCCGCCCGGTACCCAGACCGTTCTTCGAGCCGACCTACAGGCGGGCGCTTCAGTGCACCTGACTTCTCCCCCGAATCCGACCCGGATGCTGGGCCTCCCACCTCCCCTGCGCTGCCTCGGCCCCCAAGGAACAGGTTGCCCGAGTCCCTGTGAAACCGTCCCCGGCTTTCATTCATAAGCACACGCACCTGAGCACTTCTTTGCTGCTCCCTGCTCAACTCCCAGAAGCCCTTTTCCTGCTCCCAGGCCACAAGCTCAGTTCTTGGCTTCAAGCCCCCTGGACCACCCCACCCCCTGTCTTACAGCACCTAGTATTTAAGTCAGCATTGAATAAATGTTTAAGCGCAAACTTTTTTTTTAATTGAAGTATAGTTCATTTACAGTGTTGTGTTAGTTTCAGCAAACTTTTGAAATGAGTTAAAGGTTATCCTGTAAGAGAAAGTTCAGTTAATCATCAGATACTAGCACATACAAAAATCACTTTTCCACCAGTTTATTGTATACTATCATCATTGTGTTAAGACTTACGGCATTACTGTCAGCACTAATGGAAACAAAACTTTCAAGGGTTTTTGTTGTTAGTGGTATTTTTATTATCTACCCTGTTCTACTCTTGATTGGACTGGGTTTGACCTGGCCCATGCCCAAGGATATTTTTTATTCCTTTTCCATTTGTTAAGGGTGTCTAGAAACTTTTTCTCACATTTTCTTCCAGCTCTGTTTTGTTTACTGGATTCTGTATAACTAAAGGCTCAACAATTCTTTGAGCTAGCTCTACTTCTTCTATCAATTATAGTCAGCTCCAAATGATCTTTATATTACTTATCATAGATAAGATTGGTAACAAAAATGAAACGGAAAAGGGAGAAATAGCAAATTAAAGTTCTAATTCCCTGCTTAACTGTATGCAATACACTGACTTTGTTATTTGTCATTCACACAATCTATCTATATATATGTACATACAAAATATTCCCTCTAAACATATTTCTGCACCGTTAGTGCTGAGTAATAACACACACGTGTATTTATTCCAGCACACGCTTATCCAGTATAAAAATCCAATTTTAGTGGGTAAAAAAAGACAAGAATGGAACCACTACAAAACAACTGGGGGAGTATTTGCATCTAGAAACCCCTCATTACTGGCTCTGAGGAAGCACATTTAAAGGGGTGTGCGCGCGCGCCCTTCCCAAGCCATCAGGAAGATAATGCGGGAGGGAAGATTTTGCATTGGAAAAACGGTTGGGGAAAAAAAAAAATGCTGTGCAGGTAGTTAATAGCCAAGAGCGTGCTCCTGCTGGGGGGATGCAAAGGAGGAAGTCGGCAGCACCGGCTGCCCACTGGGGGCTGACCTGATTCCCCAGAATCTTCAGCTCCCTTCCTCTTTCCTCCGACGTCCTTCCTTCTCCTTTCTTCTCTCCCCACTTCCCCCCCTACACCTCCCCTCTTGCCTTCCCCAGATAAGCAGCTCCTGGAAACAAAGAGCGCGCGGGCTCTCCTTAGCCCTGCACCAGGCCAGCGGCATCTCTGTCCGGGGGACCCGGGCTTTCCCGGCTCCGCATCCCCTCCCCAACCTCCCCCGCCTCCCGCGCTCGCTCGCTCGCTCGCTCCCTCCCCGCTCGCTGCCTCCCCCACCTTCGCAGCGCTGGGAGGAAGGCGGCCGGGGCTCAAGATGGCTTTAGCCGGGCTCTGCGCCCTGCTCGCCTGCTGCTGGGGGCCGGCGACGGTGCTGGCCACGGCCGCCGGCGACGTGGATCCTTCCAAGGAGTTGGAGTGCAAGCTCAAGAGCATCACGGTGTCGGCGCTGCCCTTCCTGCGCGAGAACGACCTGAACATCATGCACAGCCCCTCGGCCTCCGAACCCAAGCTCCTCTTCTCCGTACGCAACGACTTCCCGGGAGAAATGGTCGTGGTGGACGACCTGGAGAACACGGAGCTGCCCTACTTCGTGTTGGGTGAGTCCCGGGGGAGGTCGAGGCGGCCCGAGGCGCTGGCCCGGCGCCCCCAGCCCCCCCCACTCCGGCTCGCTCTCCACACCCACTCGCCGACTACCTCCCCTCCCCCACCCTACCTCCCCGGATCCGCCCGGTACCCAGACCGTTCTTCGAGCCGACCTACAGGCGGGCGCTTCAGTGCACCTGACTTCTCCCCCGAATCCGACCCGGATGCTGGGCCTCCCACCTCCCCTGCGCTGCCTCGGCCCCCAAGGAACAGGTTGCCCGAGTCCCTGTGAAACCGTCCCCGGCTTTCATTCATAAGCACACGCACCTGAGCACTTCTTTGCTGCTCCCTGCTCAACTCCCAGAAGCCCTTTTCCTGCTCCCAGGCCACAAGCTCAGTTCTTGGCTTCAAGCCCCCTGGACCACCCCACCCCCACCCCGCCCACAGAATCTCCTCGGGACAGTTAAAAATAGGTATCTAGTGTTCACCTAGCCAGGCCTGTGCAGGGCAGATTGGGTGATTCTCAAGAATTCTCTGTGAGAGCTCTTTATCTGTCACTAGGCTGCTGACCCTGGGTTCCATCCCTGGGTTGGGAAGATTCCCCTGGAGGAGGACATGGCAACGCACTCCAGTATTCTTGCCTGGAGAATCCCATGGGCAGAGGAGCCTTGGCGGGCTGCAGTCCAGGGGGTCGCAAAGAGTCAGACAGGACTAAGCACACACAGGCTGCTGACACTCAGGCCTTCCTTTGGAACACAAGTTTCTTACACCCCTGGTGTCCAATCTGCCAAGTCCTACCTCCATGCTTTCGTGTAACAGATGCCTCCAAATCTCCAACTCCTTGAATAAAGAAATCATCCGTTCTGTGGTCTGTTAACATTGGCATCTTTGTTCTCAAGTTCCGTTAGAGAGACAGACACAGGCATTCCTGCACAAAGAATGGCTTCCCTGGTCAAGAAGCTCTTCCTTCCTTTGTTTATATCTCTCTCTTGGGATCCTATTTTAATTTTCTTAGGCCACAAAACTCCTTCAGATACTAGAACTTCTACATAACTTCTAGTCCAGTCCTCTTTTTTCACTACTGAGCTGCAAAAGATACTCTAGTCCTACTTCTGCAGCTTGCAGAGTACCACAGGTGCATGTGACTTTGTTATCCAAAATTTCCTTCACTTCTCCTCGTGCAGATCCACCTCACCTTGCTGTGCAGGCCAGCCATGCAGTCTGTGTCTTTAGTGCTGCTATAAACCACCATTCTTATTTTGCCAAGGAGAGAATTAATAGACAGATACCAGTAAGTTTCTAGATCCAAGGAAAAAATGTAAAAATGTCCAGGAACCTGTTCCATCCATTTGACTGCCCTACCAACTAAAGTTCAGTTTGTAGGGACATGGCTTCTTGATGGCTGTATGTAGGTTAGACCACAAATGAAATGGTATTTCACATCCTTTTCATGCTCTTTCCTATGAGACATGAAACATTGAGTAAACCCCCACTCTCCAGTCTATGGAAAAACAATTTCAAAAACTGCCTGGTCCTTTGAAAAGTTGGTTTATAGTTCCTGGAGTACGGCTCGGTAGACCTCACTAAGCCCAACCTACAGTCTTGATGGTGTTTATTTTTGCATTAGAAATGTACTAATAACACAAAAACTGGGGGCTGTCTGGGAATGGTGACATTGTGGATATGCTGTTCAGTAAAATGTACAATTGCTGGGTTATTTGGTGGATGTAAATTTTGTGTTGGAAGTCATGCTGATGTGCAAGTACACAATCTGTTCATCATCCAGTGTAAGAATGAGTGCAGGGAATTATATGTTTCTAAAGGGCCTATTTTGGGGCTCTACCTGCAGTCATTGTTTACTGTGCATGAGAAGGGACATGTGTGGGACATGAAAAAAGGAAGATTGGATGAGCAGATATTCAACGTTCCACTTCCTTTTATGCAGAATCCCGAAGGCACGGCCCGAAGCCATGATGTGCCTGCTCAGATCCAATGTGCACAGCAAAAGCCCACATGTTAAAGAATGGGTTTTCTGCACCTCTGTGCAAAGCTGCCCACTGCAGCATCCTGCTGGAGTTGCTATGGTAACCCCCTGCAACTTGGCATTGACACACAGGAGCAGACACACACTCTTATTTCAGGGGCAGATGCATTTGCTAAATGCATTGATTGTCCCCTGCCCTCCCAGTCAGTGGGAGTATGTTCAGAGCCAGAGATATGCTGGTACCTCCCCTTTTGGCTCTGAATTCCCAGGGGAAGTAGGAGTGAATCTCAGCTGGGGCAGTGGGCCAAAGCAGGGGACGAAGGAGAGGAGTCCAAGTTCACGGAAGTCAAGTGTGGTTGCCTTTGAACTTAATTTTTGCAGGCCTGGATCCTGTTACTCGTGGTCAATAGGAAGGTCTGTAGTGACCTTGATTTATAGAGTTTTTCCTACTCTTATCTCTAGAACCTGGCTTGTTTAATCCACCCCCAGATGAATTTGAATCAGTCAGTTCTGGGAATTTACTGAGCATTTACTTGCTAAGCACTTTTACGTGCTGTTAGGGTATAGAAGTAAAAAAAAAAAAAAAAGGTTCCTACCCTGAGAGCTGAGAGTAATAACACCCGATTGTGTGGTTCTTAAAGGTTCTTAAGTTCAGTTCAGTTCAGTCGCTCAGTCGTGTCCGACTCTTTGCGACCCCATGAATAACAGCACGCCAGGCCTCCCTATCCATCACCATCTCCCGGAGTTCACTCAGACTCACGTCCATCGAGTCCGTGATGCCATCCAGCCATCTCATCCTCGGT
>SJYX01016457.1:220125-310409 GCA_006410675.1 Oreotragus oreotragus | reverse complement strand
TTGATTCATGGACCTGACATTCCAGGTTCCTATGCAATATTGTTCTTTACAGCATCGGATCTTGCTTTTATCACCAGTGACATGCACAGCTGGGTATTGTTTTTGCTGTGGCTCCATCCCTTCATTTTTTCTGGAGTTATTTCTCCACTGATCTCCAGTAGCATATTGGGCACCTAACGACCTGGGGAGATTCTCTTTTGATATCCTATCATTTTGCCTTTTCATACTGTTCATGGGGTTCTCAAGGCAAGAATACTGAAGTGCCTTGCCATTCCCTTCGGAATTTGGAGGAAGACACTTGCATGGCAAGAACAGACTTCATGGAAGATATGGGCTTGACTAGGGTCTTGATCAGATCCTTCTGTCTCCAGGATAAGGTCCTATCACTTCACTGAGGCTTCCGGGGTCTTCTGACCATAGCCTTCTCCAGCCTTTTATCTCTGCAAGCCTGCTCTGGCTCTCGGGACTCTATACATGCTCTTCCCTTTCCTCCACCTGGCAGCCTTCTTCCTTCTATACCCTGCTCACATGTCCCCTTTCTATGAAGGCTTCCCTACCCCCACCAAAGTAGTTTGGGTTCATTCATCCCTTTTCTGTACTCTTTGCATGAATTGAAAAAAGTGCACGTGTGCGCACACACATACACACGCACACAAACAAAATTAAAGATAGGTTAAATTTGGCTTGGCCTAGAAATGGTGAAGCCATTTGAGGTCATGGAAAGGATGAGCCAAGGATGGTGGCAGGAATAAGTGTGGGACTAGCATGCCTATGGAGTAGTATGGAGATTAGCCTAGTGGTCTGAGAGTATAGATAACCATGTCTGGCTCTGAGAGGGGAATGTGGCCCATGGCTTAAAAGCCAGGCAGGGGAGGGTTGACTTAACATAGGACACAGTGAAGCCTGATTTGCAGAGGTTGTCTCAGCTATCAAAACTTGTCAATTTTGCTTGCAGAATAACTCTGAGGGACAGTGAAGGGGGTGGCATTATCTCCTGTTCTCTGAATTTGCAAATAGGATTTGCAAATTCTGGTGAAAGGGCCATATGTAACTTTCAGATGTGTTTTGTTTGGCTACACCTAGTTTTGAATTTGAATGTTGTTGGTCAAGCCACTCCATCTCTAGATTGCCATACTTCCTAGGGATATTGGTTGTACTATGGCTGCACCTCTTTTTTATGGCACCTATCTGGCACCTCTTAGGTCCTCTAAACCCCTGTTTCAGAAATGCTGTAAACTTTCTATAATATGCAAAATAACTGCAGTTCCTAATTCAAGATATTTAGATACAGAAGTCTTAATATCCTCTGAGGAGACTATAAAATTTTGCTGAACTAGCCAATTAAAATTTCATATCTTAACTAAAATCTTGCATCTTCATCTTTCAAAACAGTAGACTTTCCAGCTTTGGAGGCGTATCAGATTTTGAGACAACTGGTTAACCTGAAGTATGGCTTCTGTACTGAAGTGTGGTTTTCTGTGATGTGAACAGAACATATTTATCAGTCTCATTACTGTTTGAAAGGGATGCTTCTCTGTTTCAGACCCAGCTATTGAGTGTGTGTAAAACTTAGTGAAGAAAGCTGTTTCTCTTGTGCCTGGGAGTTTCGCTTTAGCTGTCATGGCTTTTGATTGAAGAAGGTATGCCTCAGGATAAATCAATCAGCCTGCAGAGATGTAGTGAGTTCCTGCATGCAAGGTGCTATTTAAAGTGTCTGGAGCAGGCCAGTATGGTGGTTAAAAGAACAGGCTTTGAAGACAGATCTGGTGTCAACTCGGGAGGATTTTCCACTTATTCCATAGTGGAGAAAAAGGAAAGGATGGAGAGGTTAAGTAGCTTACTCAGTGTCACATAGCTAATAGCTGATGGATCCATAACTCGAACTCAGGTCAATGTGACATTTAAGTCTTTCTCTTAGTTACTATTTCATAAGCCTTCAAAGTTTTAAAAATCTCTTCTTTTTCATGGTTGAATAAAAGGAGCCCTGGCAATGGATAGAGTAGGAAAATATATTCAGTTTGTATAAAGGAGTCCTTTGTGGCTTCTATGTAAATACCTTTTGAGTATCCTTGTCCATTGAGTGATTTCTCACATAAGCCTTAATGCTGAAGAGGGTGAACTTCATCAAAAAGTATTTATCTAAGTAGGTATACTTACTTAAGCAGAATCGAGGAATTCTTGCTTCATTCATAGTTTCCAGGTCTGAGTAGTCATGTTGTATGGCATGCAGTGGCATCCATAGTCATGATGAACATGGTAGAGTAGGTAGGGATTAAGAGAACACGCTCTGTGCTCTTCTGAGAAAGGCCCAACAGAAATATAAACTGGGGAGCCCAGAGAGCAGGCTCCACTGTGAAATGGAGCCATCCAGGAGGCACTGTGCCTTCAGCTTCTTGACCAAGGCCACTGAAGTTTGTAGTGGGCGATCTTGTGCTTAGAATTCACCGTCAGAGCTCAGTGATGCTGCTTGAATAGCAGTCACTGAGCTTTTTGATTGGCTTCAAATATAACATCAGACATAGTTTTCTACTTACTTTTGAGCTTTGCCTGATAGGAAGAATCTCACTGTTTTTTCACATATCCGTCCATCTTCTCATTCAAGAAGAAACTTGGAAATTTGTTCCTTTTCCTTTTTTTTTGCTCTCTGCTACAGTGAGCTGCCTAGGTAAACAGCAAACACATTCATACAGAGTGGCAGCCCCATCTAAAACATGGAAGAGTGACTGGTAGCAATCCCAAGGTAGGGAATTCAGCACTCATATAACTCATACTAGCAGAATGCACTAATTTATGGTATAGAGAGGGTTACTATTTACTGTTTCTCTATAGAACTGTGGATTTTACATCGAGGGAATTTTGAATGCAAGAGTGATGAATTTTACAGTGCTTCAAATGCTCTTCTAGATATACTGAGCTGGTCTGAATTCAAGGTTTTGAAAGAAAAGTAAAATGCAAGCTTAATTTCTTTATATATCTTTGAAGGCAAGATTGAAGTCTTGTTTTACAGTATATATATATATTTTATATACATATATTTTATACTTTCTTTTTAAGGAATGTAATCAAACCTAAAGTATAGTAGTTTCTCAGATTAAGGCCAGTTTATAGAAACAGAACTTGGCACCTTTTCAGCAGGAATATACCAAGTCTTTATTTCTTCACTTTTATACCAAGTTCAAATACATGTATACAGATAGCAGAAAAAGCTCTATTTTGAGCAAGTTAATTTCCAAGAACAAGTTAAAGCCTATGGTAAATTTTAATATACCAAAACTTTCCATTTATCATCACTGTTACTATAAATATTAGTTAATATTTTTAAAATCATATACACTTTAAAGACTGAGAGAGAAAAAAAAAAGTGCCTCTATTCCTCTCCAAGTTTCCAGGGAACAAAATTTGGAAAAATTAAATTGTTCCTGATGGCAATCTGAATTGACATGATGACTTTTGTAAAACAATTTGGTATATATTACATAGTAAAGTTGAAAATATACATGCTTCATGACCCAGAAATTCCACTTCTCAGTTTTTATTACACAGGACTTCTTACATGTATTTACAAGAACATTTGTGGTGGCATTGTTGGTAGTAGCAAAACCTGGAAGCAACCCAACATCTGTTAATAGAAGGCTAGACGTATATAAGGTGTATAGTCACTCAATAGTGTATTATCTAGCCCCATTTACCAATAATGAGTTGCAGCTACATATACCAACATGGGGAAACCTCACAAATTGAGCTTTAAGTGAAAATAGCAACTAGCTTAAAAATACAAATGGTACAATTTCATTTGTATAAAATTGAAAATAACAACACGTTTAAGTATACATGCACATGTATACTTGTATGAAAAGCAAGGTATCAGAAAAACACAAAGGATGGGCGTTACTTCTGGTGAAAAGGTGGATGATGTGAAGGAAGAGGGAAAGAAAAGGGGCTTCAAACATTCTGCCAGTTCTTTTGTAATTAATTTTTATTGGAATATTGTTTATTTGCAATGTTGTGTTACTTTTAATTGTGCAGCAAAGTGAGTCTATATATGTACTTATAGTGAAGTGAAGTCACTCAGTTGTGTCCGACTGTTTGCGACCCCATGGACTGCAGCCTACCAGGCTCCTCCGTCCATGGGATTTTCCAGGCAAGAGTGCTGGAGTGGGGTGCCATTGCCTTCTCCAGGAATACATACACCGATATCCACTCATTTTATAGTCTATGCCCATATAGGTCATTACAGAGCGCTGATAGAGTTCCCTGTGCTTTACAGCAGGTTCTTTTCAGTTCTCTCTNCAGGCTCCTCCGTCCATGGGATTTTCCAGGCAAGAGTGCTGGAGTGGGGTGCCATTGCCTTCTCCAGGAATACATACACCGATATCCACTCATTTTATAGTCTATGCCCATATAGGTCATTACAGAGCGCTGATAGAGTTCCCTGTGCTTTACAGCAGGTTCTTTTCAGTTCTCTCTATGTCTAGTAGTGTGTGCGTGTCAGTCCCAGTCTCCCAGTTTATCCCTCCCCATCCTTTCCCCCTTGGCGACCACAAGTTTCTTGTCTACATCTGTGACTCAATTTCTGTAATTTCTATTTTGTAAATAGGTTCGTTTGTACCAGTTTTTAGGTTACACATATAAGCAATATCATGTATTTGTCTTTCTCTGACTGACTTCACTCAGCATGACAGTCTCTAGGTCCATCATGTCGCTCTGCAAGTGGCATTCTTTCTTTCTTTTTAATGGCTGAGTGATATTCCAGTGTGTGTCTGTGTGTGTGTGTCTGTGTGTCTGTGGTGGTGTGTGGGTACCACACTATCTTTATCCATTCCTCTGTGATATTCCTGTGTGTGTGTGTCTGTGTGTGTGTGTGTCTGTGTGTGTGTGTGTGTGGTGTGGGTACCACACTATCTTTATCCATTCCTCCGTGATATTCCAGTGTGTGTGTGTGTGTGTGTGTGTGGTGTGGTACCACACTATCTTTATCCATTCCTCCGTGATATTCCAGTGTGTATGTGTGTGTCTGTGTGTGTGTGTGTGTCTGTGTGTGTGTGTCTGTGTGTGTGTGGTGTGGGTACCACACTATCTTTATCCATTCCTCCGTGATATTCCAGTGTGTGTGTGTGTGTGTGTGTGTGTGTGTGTGTGTGGTGTGGGTACCACACTATCTTTATCCATTCCTCCGTGATATTCCAGTGTGTGTGTGTGTGTGTGTGTGTGTGTGTGTGTGTGTCTGTGTGTGTGTGTGTGTGTGTGGTGTGGGTACCACACTATCTTTATCCATTCCTCCATGATATTCCACTGTGTGTGTGTGTGTGTGTGGTGTGGGTACCACACTATCTTTATCCATTCCTCCATGATATTCCACTGTGTGTGTGTGTGTGTGTGCGGTGTGGGTACCACACTATCTTTATCCATTCCTCCGTCAATAGACATTTAGATTCTTCCATGCTGTGGCTCTTGTAAGTAGTGCCACAGTGAACACTCGGGTGCATGTATCCTTTCGAAATAAGTTTTTCTTCAATATATGGCAGTTCTCAATTTTTTTTTCCTTTTTGAAAGAAATTTTTATAGCAGTTTTAGATTTAGAGAAAAATTATAAAGACCATACAGAGGTCCCATATACCCTGCACCCAGCTCCTCCTGTTCTTAACATCTTTATTAGTATGATACATTTATTACAGTTAAAGAACCAATATTGACATGTCACTATTAACTGAAGTCTATACTTTATTCAGAGTTCCTTAATTTTTACCTAGTTTTTATCTTTAAAAACTAAGTTTCCTTAGTTTTTATCTTCTTTCTGCCCCAAGATCCTACCTGAATCTTACATTGAATCATCACATCTCTTTAGACATCTTTTTACTATAAGAGTTTCTCAGACTTCTTTTTGATGACTTTGGCAGTTTTGAGGAGTATTCCTCAGGTGTTTTGTAGACTGTCCCTTTATTTTTTTGGATTGTCTAATGTTTGGATATGTCTAATGTTTTCTTATGCTTAGATTCGAACTTTGAGTTTGGGGGAGGAAGCTGTAAAGTGTCATTTTCATTGCATCATGTCAAGGGTACATTTCATCATTATGACCTGTTGACCTTGATCACCTGGCTGAATTTGTCAGTTTTCTCCACTGAGAAGTTACTTTTCTTTCCCCATTTCCATGTTGTTCTCTTTGAAGGGAGTTCATTACAGATATCCCATACAAAAGAATGGGGAAGTTATGGATCTACCTTTTTGAAGGCCAAGAATCTATATAAATTATTTTGAATTATTCTAGGAGAGAATTTTCCCTTATGTCTTATTAATGTATTGATTTAATCATTTATTTATATCATATGAACTCATGAATATTTATTTTATACTTTGGATTATAACCCAATACTATTTTATTGATTTTATTGCTCAAATTGTTTGAGCTTTAGCTAATGTGAGCTTTTTCAGTTGCCTTCTGTGTTTCTTTGACATAACCCCATTAATACATATAGATTTTTGGTTTTTTTATTTTTATTTTTAAGCACTTTGCTATTTCTGTCACTACAAGCTGCTCCAAGCTCATCTTGTATATTGCTTCCCCATCCCACCAATGTCCATTCCTAGAATCAGCTATTTCTCCAATGAGCCCCAAGTTTGTTCACTGGAGAAATGATATTAAAAACCAAGATCTAGGGACTAGGTATACTGATGTATACTGAGTGTTAGTTGCTTCTAGGCCCTCTCAATTAACAGAATGAAGAAATATATGGGTTACTAAGTTATAGGGATTCCCTGGGGACTTGGACAGTAAAGAATCCGCTGGCAATGCAGGAGGTCCAGGTTTAATCCCTGGGTTGGGAAGATCCCCTGGAGAAGGGAATGGCTACCCATTCCACTTATTCTTGCCTGGAGAATTCTATGGACAGAGGAGCCTGACTGGCTGCAGTCCATGGGATTGCAAAGAGTCGGACATGACCAAGCGACTTAACACTTCCACTTTCCTTTCACTTTGCTAATTCATATGTATACACATACCTATAAATATTTCCATATGTACCCATCTGTGTGCATAGTAAGCATAACTTCATACTGATGTCTGCAGCTATAATCCATTATCTAATTATATAATAACATCTAATATGTGTATCTAATCTGTGGATCATTCTAGCCCCCTTCCCTTGTTTATTCCACTCCAGTAGTGAGAAAACCTGGTTCCCACTGTCTTCCATCCATTTATTTAATTGTTCTACTCCACTATACATGCATGGACGTATCAGAATTTCACTTATATTCCCATAGGGAAAAACTTTACCAGCTAGAGTACAACTCCTGTGTACAGTTCCTTTAATCTTGCAGATCCTACTCATTTCTTTTGGTCACTTAGTTACTTAGATCCCTCCCCTACTCCTGCAGAGAAGTTGTTTCATTTATTTATGAAACGGCACATCCTTTGTCACATTCTGCATTCCATTCTGGGATCACCCCACCTCCTAAATGATTTCTCTTAATTTGTACACAAATTTCTCTTAATTTGTGCTTTTCTCTTAATTTGTCATTTCTTTTCTCTGAACTGTCACAAAAAGTTCTATGGGGTTTTAACAAATATACAGTGTCATATATCCACAATTATATTATCATACAAAGTAGTTTTACTGCCCCTCAAAATCCTTCACCTTTCACCTATTCAGCCCTTTCTTCATTATCCCCAAATTCTGGCAACCACTGATCTTTTAGTCTCACTTGGTTTTGCCTCTTCTAGAATGTCTTATAATTGAAATTACACAGTATGTGGCCTTTTCAGACTTGCTCCTTTTACTTAGCATTATACATTTAAGATTCATTCATCTATATTTTTTATGGCTTGTTAGTTCGTTTTAGTGCTGAGTAATATTACATTGTGCGGATATGCCACTGTTTGTTTATCTGCTCACCTAGTGAAAGGCATTTTGGTTGCTTCCAGTTTTTAACAATTAAGAATAATACTGCTATGAATATTAGCAGGTGGTTTTCTTGAATGTTGCCGCTGTTTTTGGTTTGTCTTGCTTTTGTAATCTCAAAGGAGAGGTTTGAGTTGATTGTACTCCCTAATCCAAAATGCATTTTATCATAGATCTGAGAGAGGCCCCCTCCTGCAGTGGCTCACTTGTCTTTTTGGTTCTCTTTATCCCTGGCAGGCCACAGTCCATAGGGTCACAAAGAGTGGGACATGACTGAACACACATACGCAGCAGATCCCTACTTCCAATTTACAGCTACTGTTTCTCACAGGCCAGCATTCTAATTTTTTAATGTGTATCTTTTGTTAAATTTGTTCTTGTGAAATGTGAATAGTTTTGTGTGGTCGTGTATTTTTAATTTAACTAAATGGTGACGTGATAGAGTGACATTCTGATTCTTACTTTTTTCAGTCAACACTATATTTTAAGACCTACTCGTGTTACTGTGTGTGAATACAGCCCAACACTCTACTCTGTAACTCAATTTCTGCAATAATGATAATGTTCTATACCTGCCTTATTCAATATGGTAGTCCGTAGCCTATGTGTGGCTTTTTAGCATTTGAAATTTAGCTAGTGCTGCTAAGGAACCAATTTTTTCTTAAAAAATTAAGTAATTAATGTTTAAATAACCTTATGATAGGCTGGTGCTGCTAAGTCGCTTCCATAGTGTCCGACTCTGTGCGACCCCATAGACGGCAGCCCACCAGGCTCCGCTGTCCCTGGGAGTCTCCAGGCAAGAACACTGGAGTGGGTTGCCGTTTCCTTCTCCAATGCATGCAAGTGAAAAGTGAAAGTGGAGTCGCTCAGTCGTTAGCGACCCCATGGACTGCAGCCCACCAGGCTCTTCCAGCCATGGGATTTTCCAGGCAAGAGTACTGGAGTGGGGTGCCACTGACCATCATATTGAAAGTGCATATATAGAATATTTCCATCATTGCAGAAAGGCTAATTGGACAGCATAGGTCTAGCAATCCATGATGGCCATCCACCAGATTTTACCAGTCCATTCAGTGCTGTATGTCCAGACTGCCTCCAGCTTCTCATCACTGTAAATAATGCTGCAGTAGCCATTTCTATGCACATTTCCTCGGAGATCATTGTGAAATTTCTCTGGGATATCCAGCAGGAGTGGCGTTGCTGGCTCGTGAAGATTATATACACTTAATTTGACTAAGTGCTGTCAGATTGTGCTCAGAACGGCTGCCCCAATGTATGTTCTCATGAGTAGTGTTTGAGAGTTCCTACATCCCCACACTCCTGCCAACACTTGGCATTGTCCACTGTTCTAATGTTTGTCAATCTACTAAGTATAAAGTGATACGTCATTATTATTTCACTTTGCCTTTTTAGCAGCATTTTAAAATCCTGAGGCACTTATCTCTTTGATTATAATATGGATTACAGAGAAATTGTTTTCTCAAGTGGATGCATATGTATGTCTTCTGATATCACCTATGTTTTTGTTTAGTTGTCTGGTTTTCCAGAAGCTTTTGAATTTTATGTAATTTAATGATTATTTATTTTTGGCTTCTACACCTTAGGTCTTAGGGGAAGTTTATCAAGTGGTCAAAGTACTGGAGTTTCAGCTTCATCAGTCCTTCTGATGAGTATTCAAGGTTGATTTTATTTAGGATTGACTGGTTTGATCTCCTTGGTGTCCAAGGGACTCTCAAGTCTTCTCCAGTACTACAGTTCAAAAGCATCGATTTTTTGGTAATCTGCCTTTTTATGGTCGAATTCTCAATCTGTACATGACTACTGGAAAGTCCATAGCTTTGACTATATGTGTGTGTGTATGTGTGTGTATTTTTCAACAATTATGTTTGTATATCTGAAAGCTACGAATGTTTGTGTTAATTTTCAACCCCCATTACATTACTAAGTCTCTAATCATAGTAGTGTTTCAGTTGCTTCTTCTGAATATTTTAGCTTCCTAGACATATCATACACAAATACTGATAATTTTATATCCTTTCCTTCAGTTTCTTTACCTCTAGTTTCATTCTGTTATCTAATTGCACTGGTTGTAACTCCAATATAAGGTCAAAAAAGAACCTGATGATGTGAATTCTTGTCCTTTCCTGACGTTAATGGCAACGGCACTGCCGTCTCGCGATTATGTTAATGGCTCTTGGATTAAGGTGAGTGAAAATTACCATATTAAGGAAGAATTAAGTGTTTTTTCCCTACTGATAATTTTTTTAAAAGTTATATTTTCTGTATCTAGAGAGATAATCATATTTTCTCCTTAGATTTATTAAAAGGATACATTATATAAATAAACTTTCTAATACTGACCTATCTTTGCATTCATGAAATAATTCTTCCTTGGTAAATGATGCATTATCCCTTTAATGTGCTCTTGGATTCTGTTTGCTTATATTTTATTATGAGTATTTGGCCACCTGATGCGAAGAACTGGCTCATTAGAAAAGACCCTGATGCTGGGAAAGACTGAAGGCAGGAGGAGAAGGGGATGACAGAGGATGAGATGGTTGGATGGCATCACCGACTCAATGGACATGAGTTTGAGTAAGCTCTGGGAATTGGTGATGGACAGGGAAGCCTGGCATGCTGCAGTCCATGGGGTTGCAAAGAATCAGCCAAAACTGAGCAACTGAACTGAACTGACTTGCATCAGTATTCCTAAGTGAGATAGGTTTTCTTGTCTTTGTGTGTATAACCTTTTTCAGGATTGGTCATCAGTTTTATGATGGGTTTCCCTGGTGGCTCAGATGGTAAAGAGTATGCCCAAATCTGAGAGGCACAGGTTTGATCCCTGGGTTGGAGAGATCCCCTGGAGAAAGAAATGGCAACCCACTCCAGTATTCTTGCCTGGAAAATCCCATGGATGGAGGAGCCTGGTGGGATACATTCAGGTGGATCCATACTTTGGATGGATGGTGGATACATTCTTTGTGACCATGGAGTCACAAAGATTTGGATGCGACTGATTGACTAATAGACACATCAATTTTATATTTGATATATTTACACTTTTCATAAAAATAATTTTCAAATTTCCCATCTTTGTTTGCTCTAGAATAATTTAAACAGCATTGAAATTATCTGTGGAATTTGTAATCTTAATCACTGTACCACAAAGTATGGTGAGTTTAATGAAAGAATCAAGAACTGACTACTTTGTTAGTAAATAATGAATAACTTTATCAGACAGGATAATAGGGAACTCCTTCTAGAGACAATGCTCTAAGTTGAGATTCAGAGAATGGTGGGAGTTAGTCTGCTGACTGGGTATTCTGAGTTTGGAAAAGAAATTACAAGCCCTAGAAAATAGAAAGGCTGAAGTGCCAATGCTTTGGCCACCTGATGTGAAGAGCCTACTCATTGGAAAAGACCCTGATGTTGGGAAAGACTGAAGGCAGGAGGAGAAGGGGGCGACAGAGGATGAGATGGTTGGATGGCATCATTGACTCAATGGACATGAGTTTTAGCAAACTCTGGGAGATGGTGAAGGACAGGAAAGCCTGGCGTGCTACAGTCCATGAGGTTTGCAAACATGCAACTGAGCAACTGAGCAACAAAACCAAAGTGGGTGAAAGGAAGTACAGGGTCACATTTGGCACTTATGTCAACGTTGAGAGTCTTTGATTGAGTGCTATGAACTGAGCATGTAAACCAAAGAAGTATCCAGGGAATTCTTTTACTCTTGCCATATAAAAACTAGGCAGTTTTTATAATTCTAGGTAGTGGGGGAATAGTCACAGTAAATCCACTTATATAGCTCCATGAGGCACCATTCCCACTGAAATTCACATCCACGCAGCATCACCTGGAGTTGTGCAAAGTCTATGTACCTTTAGTGGCCTTGACTGATTACTACAGATTGTCCTGTCCTCCTCTAGATATCTTCTTTTCCCCAGTTATGAATTCTAAGGCTTAAAATGCTCTTACTTATTTTCCTCCATCATAATCTATCCTGTGCCTTGACCTTATTCTCCTTCCCATATCCCTTCTCCTTTCCTTCCCAGTGTCCTCTAGATGACTCTTTTCAGTAGCACTAATCAGAGATATAACCTAAAAGGGTGCAATGACAAACAGTGGCAATTTTATCGAAAAGTAGGTACTTCCTGGATAGTTTCTCAGAATAGTCCCCAAACAAATGGGAGGAGTGGGCATTTCCTATTTTCTTCACTGATGCCTCTGTATAGCCTTAGGACCATTTTTGGTCCAGAGTCTATTGTGTATAGATCTTAAGTGCAGTTTCTTTGAAAGTGAGTGTGTGCTCAGTTGCATCTGACTCTTTGCCACCTTATGGACTGGAGCCAACCAGGCTAGAGAAAGAAATGGCAACCCACTCCAGTATTCTTGCCTGGAAAATCCCATGGATGGAGGAGCCTGGTGGGATACATTCAGGTGGATCCATACTTTGGATGGATGGTGGATACATTCTTTGTGACCATGGAGTCACAAAGATTTGGATGCGACTGATTGACTAATAGACACATCAATTTTATATTTGATATATTTACACTTTTCATAAAAATAATTTTCAAATTTCCCATCTTTGTTTGCTCTAGAATAATTTAAACAGCATTGAAATTATCTGTGGAATTTGTAATCTTAATCACTGTACCACAAAGTATGGTGAGTTTAATGAAAGAATCAAGAACTGACTACTTTGTTAGTAAATAATGAATAACTTTATCAGACAGGATAATAGGGAACTCCTTCTAGAGACAATGCTCTAAGTTGAGATTCAGAGAATGGTGGGAGTTAGTCTGCTGACTGGGTATTCTGAGTTTGGAAAAGAAATTACAAGCCCTAGAAAATAGAAAGGCTGAAGTGCCAATGCTTTGGCCACCTGATGTGAAGAGCCTACTCATTGGAAAAGACCCTGATGTTGGGAAAGACTGAAGGCAGGAGGAGAAGGGGGCGACAGAGGATGAGATGGTTGGATGGCATCATTGACTCAATGGACATGAGTTTTAGCAAACTCTGGGAGATGGTGAAGGACAGGAAAGCCTGGCGTGCTACAGTCCATGAGGTTTGCAAACATGCAACTGAGCAACTGAGCAACAAAACCAAAGTGGGTGAAAGGAAGTACAGGGTCACATTTGGCACTTATGTCAACGTTGAGAGTCTTTGATTGAGTGCTATGAACTGAGCATGTAAACCAAAGAAGTATCCAGGGAATTCTTTTACTCTTGCCATATAAAAACTAGGCAGTTTTTATAATTCTAGGTAGTGGGGGAATAGTCACAGTAAATCCACTTATATAGCTCCATGAGGCACCATTCCCACTGAAATTCACATCCACGCAGCATCACCTGGAGTTGTGCAAAGTCTATGTACCTTTAGTGGCCTTGACTGATTACTACAGATTGTCCTGTCCTCCTCTAGATATCTTCTTTTCCCCAGTTATGAATTCTAAGGCTTAAAATGCTCTTACTTATTTTCCTCCATCATAATCTATCCTGTGCCTTGACCTTATTCTCCTTCCCATATCCCTTCTCCTTTCCTTCCCAGTGTCCTCTAGATGACTCTTTTCAGTAGCACTAATCAGAGATATAACCTAAAAGGGTGCAATGACAAACAGTGGCAATTTTATCGAAAAGTAGGTACTTCCTGGATAGTTTCTCAGAATAGTCCCCAAACAAATGGGAGGAGTGGGCATTTCCTATTTTCTTCACTGATGCCTCTGTATAGCCTTAGGACCATTTTTGGTCCAGAGTCTATTGTGTATAGATCTTAAGTGCAGTTTCTTTGAAAGTGAGTGTGTGCTCAGTTGCATCTGACTCTTTGCCACCTTATGGACTGGAGCCAACCAGGCTCCTCTATCCATGGGAGTTTTCAGGCAAGAATACTGGAGTAGACTGCCATTTCCTTTTCCAGAGGATCTTTCGGACCCAGGGATTGAACTTGCATCTCCTGAGTCTCCTGCATTGGCAGACAAATTCTTTACCACCGATTCTTTACCAGGTGCCACCTGGGAAGCCCCTGGAAAGTGAGTCTATAGCTTAAATCAGATTTTAAAGGGGGTACTGTAAGTAGTCATGTATGGATGTGAGAGTTGGACTGTGAAGAAGGCTGAGTGCTTAAGAATTGATGCTTTTGAACTGTGGTGTTGGAGAAGACTCTTGAGAGTCCCTTGGACTGCAAGGAGATCCAACCAGTCCATCCTGAAGGAGATCAGTCCTGGGTGTTCTTTGGAAGGAATGATGCTAAAGCTGAAACTCCAGTACTTTGGCCACCTCATGCGAAGAGTTGACTCATTGAAAAAGACTCTGATGCTGGGAGGGATTGGGGGCAGGAGGAGAAGGGGACGACAGAGGATGAGATGGCTGGATGGCATCACGGACTCGATGGACATGAGTCTGAGTGAACTCCGGGTGTTGGTGATGGACAAGGAGGCCTAGCATGCTGAGATTCATGGGGTCGCAAAGAGTCAGACACAACTGAGCGACTGAACTGAACGGTAAGTAGGGAAGGAGTTAACCTTCTGGAACAAAGACCTTACAAACATGACTTAAGGAAGAAAAGTTTACTGTCAGATGATGACAGTTCCAAGATGAGTGGGAAAGGGCAGCTCCCCTCCGTGCAGTTGTGCAGAAATCCAGAATCCTTTCCTCTTGTTGCTCTTTAAATCCCCAGGTCTTTGTCTTTTCTATATATGAAAGCAGGCTCACCAGCTTGTGTGTTTTAGCTCACACAAAGGAGAAGGGCATGAATTCAGAGTAACAATTTTCTTAGTGTATTTTTTTTTTTTAATTTAAGCAAACGAAGCAAAAACTGCACATATCTAGCCTTTTCCCATGTCATTGTTTGAAGGTGAAGGTGAAGTTGCTCAGTCATGTCCAACTCTTTGCGACCCCGTGGACTGTTGCCTACCAGGCTTCTACGTCCATGGGATTCTCCAGGCAAGAATACTGGAGTGGGTTACCATTTCCTTCTCCAGGGGATCTTCCCGACCCAGGGATCGAACCCAGGTCTCCTGCATTGGAGGCAGACGCTTTAACCTCTGAGCCACGAGGGAAGCCCATTGTCATTGTTTACATGAATCAAATCTTGGGAAATGATGCTGGGAAATGCGGTCTTAGGTGGGTGGCTCTGTGCTTGAGTTAAATGAGAGAGAGAAGTTAAATGAGAGAGAGAGAGACAGAGGGAGAGAGAGAAGGAGGAGGGAAGGGAAGGAGGAGAAGCAGGGGTGAGCAGGGAAGGGAAGGCAAGACAAGGCAAAGATTTTGTGGGGAAAAAAGCAGTCTTCGGCAAAAGGATCTCAAAAACAGTTAACTACCATCCTTCTAAACCCATATAATTCCACGCTGCTTTCAGGAAGCACCTCCTTTTTGGAAGGACACATCTTCAGGTTCATCACTGTCTGCCCCTCCTAGCTGTTTCCACTTAGCAGCTTCCTAGACTTCCACCACTGGTTTTGCCCCTCTGGTTTTGCTCTCTTTACCCAAGAACATGTCATTAACCATGTAGACCCAGGTCAACAAACCTATTCTTAGAGGGCAAGACAGTAAATATTTTGGGTTTTTCAGGCCATGTAGTCTCCATTGCAACTACTCAAATTTATCTCTGTAGGAGAAAAGCAGCCACAGACAATATGTAAATGAGTGGGCGTGGCCGTGTTCCAGGAAAGCTTTATTTTTCAAAGTAAACAAGTAACTCCCAGACCATAGTTTGTCCACGCCTGATGTGGACAGTACATCCAATATCCTATTTTATAATTCCTTGACTCCTACAACTCCACTGACCATCAAAACTCCCACTGTATTCATCCATGACAATGGTCACAACCCCTTGTCCCTAGAACTCAACTCTGAAACCGGCCCTGTTCAGACCACAGCATCTTCTTTTCAGCTCTCATGTGCTCCTTTTCGCTATGGCTGATATTTCTTCTTTGAAACTCACCATTTCATTGATCTTTTTATTGTCTCCATGTCTATTAGCATGTTTCTGGCATCTCCTCCTCTTCCTGAAGTACCTTTTGATCAGAACCCTCAGTTTCAGCGCTTCTTGTTATTCTGTACCATCTACCAATTAAGTGTCCAAATGTGGATCAGTTTCTCTGATCCACATGCTTTACTTCTGCCCCCGCACCGAGCGCTGAGATCTCTGTATAAATATTCCCATTTGCATGGATTTGTGGTACTATAAATATCTAGGTTCTAATCTAGTTTGGTTCTAAACATTGCTTACTTTTTATCGTCCTTGATAAACTTCCTTCATTGCCCTCAGTGACTATTTCAAACCTTTAATAACACAGTTAAGCTCCCAACTTAATATATACATCTTTATACTTAGCATAAGATGTTGCCTAATGCTTTACCTAAAAAAAATTCAGGCTATCAGACATAATCTCTGTACACCTCAACTCTCAAATGTGTAGACCTACTTCCATATTCATTCTTAGCTTCTCATCTCCGACCTCCAGAATTTTCTGAGCAGCTATTAAGTACCAGTCATGATATTAGGTTCTCAGGATGCAAGGAGAAATGAAAAAGACACAATCCTGTCCTTATGGAACCTAGAATTCTGCCTCTTCTGGGGCCTCACTGTATTTTTCATTTGTCGCTTATAGCGTTTTACTTTTTCTTTCTCCTTTTTCCTCGAGCTTTCCCTCCAGCCTATCAATATGTTCATGTCTCTCCTATCTTAAAAAAAAATCATCCATTTACTTGTGTATCCTCTTAGTGAGTACCTTATCAGTCTCTCCCTGATCACAGTGGCTTTTGGCTTCTTGTCTGCTTCATTGTATTGTAGTTGCCATTGACCGCTAACGTTTAATCCAAGGAATACTCTGCTGTTCTCATCTTGATGGCCCACTGTTGCATTTGCCACTGCTGATCTTCAATGAAATTGTCTCTTCCTTTCCATGGATACTGTACAAGCTCCTTACAGATAGAAAGGTGCCTTGTAAAACTTAAAGAAAGCCTGTGAAGCCTGGGGATAAAAGTAGAAAGAGTTTTTCCAAAATCAGCTGGTGGTAACTTCAAAAGCCTTATTATTTCCCAGCTTGCAATACTGTAATAACTCCTAGAATTTACTGGAGATGCTCGGGATTCTTAGCAAGGCATGCAAAGTACTCCTTGACCTGGTTCTTCTATCACTAGCACCATCTCAAATTAACCTCATATTAATTTAGAACTTTTCCATTGCAAGTAAGAGAAAATGGAAATTGATGTAAATGATAAAAAGGATCCATAGACGTAGGTCAATAAAAGTGGCCACCAGGCTTACTTCTTTCAGGGCTCCAGGTGTGTGTCTTTGCAGTTCTGTGGGCTCCGGCCTCCTGGGTGGATACGTCCTTAGACTGGTGGTTAGAGAGTGCAGCAGTTCTGGGCATCACATTCATATGGAAAAGTATGGAAATATGTCTGGAGGAAGAGTCAGGGTTGCTCCTGAGAGTTCTTTCATAAGAGGGAGAAGGCTGTTGTCTCCTGACAGCCCCCTGCAAGCCTCTCCTTGCAATTCCTTGGCATGAGTTGATTCAGACCCGCCTAGCCCTGGACCAATCTCCTGTATCAAGACGGGAACAATAAACCAGTCAATGACAGCTAATCAGGGCCCATTCCTGGAGCTGGAATCAAAATTCTAGACTGGATGGGGAGAAGAAAATTGAGGAGGACACCTCAAAGTTACCTCAACAACTCTACTTCCTTCTTTGGGAATGGTGACCTACTTTTATCTCTTTAAAATTTCCCCCTAATTTTTTTCAGTATTCTGTATACATCTGAGATACCACCTCCTCTTCTGAGGGTTCTTTACTTTTTTTTTTCAAACTTTTTATTTTGGGGTATAGCTGATTAACAGCATTGTCATAGTTTCAGGTGAACAGTGAAGGGACTGAGTCATACATATACATGCATCCATTCTCCCCCAAACTCCTCTCCCATGCAGCCTGCCACATAACACTGAGCAGAATTCCCTGTGCTATACAATAGGTCCTCGTTGACTATCCGTTTTCAATATAGCAGTGTGTACTTGTCCATTGCAAACTCCCTAACTATCCCTTCCTCACATCCTTACTCCCGGCAATCATAACTTCCTTCTCTAAGTTTGTTTCTGTAAATAAGCTCATTTGTATAATTTCCTTTTAGATTCCACATATAAAGGGGTGCCATACAATATTTCTCCTTCTCTGTCTGACTTACTTCACTCAGTATGATAATCTCTAGTTCCATCCATGTTGCTGTAAATGACATTATTTCATTCTTTTAAATTCTTTGCCCTTTTCCTGTATTCTCACATGCATACCTATAATACACTATTATTCTAAATTACTTTCTTCCCTGTTTGCTTATCCCATGATATGATAAGCTCCTTAAAGGCAGGCAACTTCTTATTCAGCTCAGTATCCTCGGCTTCTTGCACAGTGCTGGTTTGGCATGGAATATGTCCTTTGTGAATGTGTGTTGAACTTGGTTCCTCTGAACTTCATGGGCTAATTCCTGTGGAGCCTTCAAGTCCAGCTCAGTGGTTCTCAAAGTGTTCCACAGATCTTCCCATGGATTGATGAGGTCCTTTCCAGAGGCTTTTTGAAGTGGAAACTACTTTCCTTATAATATAAAGATATTATTTGTCTTTTCCAGTGAGTGATGATGGTATATAAGCAGTGGTGGGAAAAACTGCAGACTGCAGATGCTTTAACAGGAATCGATTCATTGACACCAAACCATGCTAACTGTCACTGCACTTGTCACCACACCTATAGGGTTTTTTTTTTTTTTTAAATCTGGTTTTGCTAGGGGTATCCTAGATGTAGCAATTTATGAAACAGTGACCCTTGAGTACATATCCTCTTAATATTCTAACTTGAAAATAGGAAGTATGAATATAGCACTTAGGCTCCAAGCTGAAGCGCGATTGTTTTGAGTTGGAAGCTAAACTATTTCCCTTTGTCTTGTACCACAATTTTTGCCTGAAAGAACAGGAAAGCTATATTTATTGAGAGTTGGGTATCTGTAGTAGAAATTGTAATAGATATTTGGCTGCCATTTTCTTGAAAATGAACAAAGTGTGCTTGGAAAATGACTGACAATATTTGTAGCTAATGGTAAAGTCCAAGCTTTCAAGAGAAAAAATATTTTAAAAACACTCGTAAATGCCACAGTGAACTTGACAGCTTTCCAATACTTATAGACTTTTCTCTGGAGACCAGCACTGCTATTAATGAATGAGAGTTTTTGAAATTGTGTAATGAAATGTGCCAACAGTTGGAAGATCTGTGTAAATCCATTAGCCAATATTTTCGAAATGACCAGTACCTAATGTTTCAAAACCATGAATGAGTAAAAACAGTATGTTCAGATTTCAGCATGGGAAGGAATGGGTTTTGCTGAAGCATGAATACAATGTTCAAAGTATTGTTTCTATTTCCAAACTGCAGCACACCTTTAAGATACTATATAGCGTTTTAGTAATATTTTACTGAGTTTTGGTATAGTATCAGAGACTGTCCACAATCTTTTTAAGTGGCTATGAAAATACTTTTCTCTTTTCTAACTTTGTCTCTGTGTGGGTAAGATTTTCTTCATATACTTTAGCCAAAATAATATGCCATGGTACCTTTAATGCAGAAGTATAGATGAGAAGCTTCTTTTATTAAGCTTGATAGTTTAAAAAGTTGCAAAAAAATATACGACAGTGTCACTCCTCTCACTGTTCCTTTTATCACAATATTGTTTTCCATAAAATATATTATGTTAACATATAGTGAGTTTCTTATTTTCAAATGAGCTAATAAATACTCAAGATATTTCTTAGACTGGCTTCAAATATGGTAAACATTGATAGATTTAACCCACTAAACAAAAAGCTCTTTGTTGTTCTCAATAATTTTTAAGAATGAAAAGGGTTGCTGAGACAAGATGTTTGAGAACCATTGATCTACCTCACAGGGCACCTCAGCTGGGAACTGACCCTGGCTTCCTAGGGAGAATTAATTGCCTTTCATGTGAGTGGGACAGTGCTTGTTTTACAATTTCTGTTCTACTTCTGTTACCGTCCTTCCTATAGAGTAACATATTAGTTTGTACGCCTGTTTTTTCTAGCCTGTGAGCCTAGTGCTGGTACAGGTCGATACTTTAGTGCTTGATGAATGAATGAAAGAAGTTTCCTGGTCTCCCTCTTCTACTCCAGCTGTTTGTTACTGAATTTCAAAGAGTATTCTGTGGTTCCTTTGGAGGGCAGAGCTGTACACCCATTATGCATGCGTGCTCAGTTGTGTCCAGCTCTTTGCAGTCCTATAGACTGTAGCCTACCAGGCTCCTCTGTCCATGGGATTATCCAGGGACCACTGCTGGAGTGGGTTGCTATTGCCTTCTCCAGACACACAGTATAACCAATTAGGGCTGCTATGCTTGGCCGCTGTGCCTTTCGGCCACGCAGGGAGTTTCTAGAGATCTGGAAGGAAAAGTGGTCAGGGGACATATGTATACTAATGGCTGATTCACATTGTTGTATGGCAGAAACCAACACAACATTGTACATTACCCTGCAAATTAAAAAAAAAAAAAAAAAGAATCTCTGAATCATGGTGCCTCAGTTGTTTTCAAAGGTGCATTTGTTTAGCCACTTTCTTTGGAGTTTTGGATGTACAGTGAGCCTGGAAGATACACTGTTATCATTACCTACAGGTCACAGGGGAGGCTGATTGAGAGACTGACATTTAAAGCAATTTAGGCTTATTTCCCAGGGGTCTTGCGACTAAATGCAAGGGGCATGGTTATTGTTTTAGAGTCACATGGAAGAGTTCAAGTCACTTTAAGACACAGACTCTAAATCCAAGGTGTTTTCAACTTCATTTGCCACCAGAGAAATAGCTGAAAGTTGGTTTCAGATTAAAGCAATCTGGTGAACAATCCAGCTTTCTTAAATCTTGGTCCTGGACTACTCAATCCTGGGGATTAGATACTTGGAGACTCAGAGAGGTGGGGATTTAAGGCATTCTGAAAGATTCTAGATCAGAGCTTCACAAACTTTTCCATGGCAGGAGATCTCTAAAAATGATGATACATGTCTTCTCATGGCTACAGGTGATGGCTTAGGGACTGTGGCTTATACTAGACCCCATCANTTTTTTTTTTTTTTTAAATCTGGTTTTGCTAGGGGTATCCTAGATGTAGCAATTTATGAAACAGTGACCCTTGAGTACATATCCTCTTAATATTCTAACTTGAAAATAGGAAGTATGAATATAGCACTTAGGCTCCAAGCTGAAGCGCGATTGTTTTGAGTTGGAAGCTAAACTATTTCCCTTTGTCTTGTACCACAATTTTTGCCTGAAAGAACAGGAAAGCTATATTTATTGAGAGTTGGGTATCTGTAGTAGAAATTGTAATAGATATTTGGCTGCCATTTTCTTGAAAATGAACAAAGTGTGCTTGGAAAATGACTGACAATATTTGTAGCTAATGGTAAAGTCCAAGCTTTCAAGAGAAAAAATATTTTAAAAACACTCGTAAATGCCACAGTGAACTTGACAGCTTTCCAATACTTATAGACTTTTCTCTGGAGACCAGCACTGCTATTAATGAATGAGAGTTTTTGAAATTGTGTAATGAAATGTGCCAACAGTTGGAAGATCTGTGTAAATCCATTAGCCAATATTTTCGAAATGACCAGTACCTAATGTTTCAAAACCATGAATGAGTAAAAACAGTATGTTCAGATTTCAGCATGGGAAGGAATGGGTTTTGCTGAAGCATGAATACAATGTTCAAAGTATTGTTTCTATTTCCAAACTGCAGCACACCTTTAAGATACTATATAGCGTTTTAGTAATATTTTACTGAGTTTTGGTATAGTATCAGAGACTGTCCACAATCTTTTTAAGTGGCTATGAAAATACTTTTCTCTTTTCTAACTTTGTCTCTGTGTGGGTAAGATTTTCTTCATATACTTTAGCCAAAATAATATGCCATGGTACCTTTAATGCAGAAGTATAGATGAGAAGCTTCTTTTATTAAGCTTGATAGTTTAAAAAGTTGCAAAAAAATATACGACAGTGTCACTCCTCTCACTGTTCCTTTTATCACAATATTGTTTTCCATAAAATATATTATGTTAACATATAGTGAGTTTCTTATTTTCAAATGAGCTAATAAATACTCAAGATATTTCTTAGACTGGCTTCAAATATGGTAAACATTGATAGATTTAACCCACTAAACAAAAAGCTCTTTGTTGTTCTCAATAATTTTTAAGAATGAAAAGGGTTGCTGAGACAAGATGTTTGAGAACCATTGATCTACCTCACAGGGCACCTCAGCTGGGAACTGACCCTGGCTTCCTAGGGAGAATTAATTGCCTTTCATGTGAGTGGGACAGTGCTTGTTTTACAATTTCTGTTCTACTTCTGTTACCGTCCTTCCTATAGAGTAACATATTAGTTTGTACGCCTGTTTTTTCTAGCCTGTGAGCCTAGTGCTGGTACAGGTCGATACTTTAGTGCTTGATGAATGAATGAAAGAAGTTTCCTGGTCTCCCTCTTCTACTCCAGCTGTTTGTTACTGAATTTCAAAGAGTATTCTGTGGTTCCTTTGGAGGGCAGAGCTGTACACCCATTATGCATGCGTGCTCAGTTGTGTCCAGCTCTTTGCAGTCCTATAGACTGTAGCCTACCAGGCTCCTCTGTCCATGGGATTATCCAGGGACCACTGCTGGAGTGGGTTGCTATTGCCTTCTCCAGACACACAGTATAACCAATTAGGGCTGCTATGCTTGGCCGCTGTGCCTTTCGGCCACGCAGGGAGTTTCTAGAGATCTGGAAGGAAAAGTGGTCAGGGGACATATGTATACTAATGGCTGATTCACATTGTTGTATGGCAGAAACCAACACAACATTGTACATTACCCTGCAAATTAAAAAAAAAAAAAAAAAGAATCTCTGAATCATGGTGCCTCAGTTGTTTTCAAAGGTGCATTTGTTTAGCCACTTTCTTTGGAGTTTTGGATGTACAGTGAGCCTGGAAGATACACTGTTATCATTACCTACAGGTCACAGGGGAGGCTGATTGAGAGACTGACATTTAAAGCAATTTAGGCTTATTTCCCAGGGGTCTTGCGACTAAATGCAAGGGGCATGGTTATTGTTTTAGAGTCACATGGAAGAGTTCAAGTCACTTTAAGACACAGACTCTAAATCCAAGGTGTTTTCAACTTCATTTGCCACCAGAGAAATAGCTGAAAGTTGGTTTCAGATTAAAGCAATCTGGTGAACAATCCAGCTTTCTTAAATCTTGGTCCTGGACTACTCAATCCTGGGGATTAGATACTTGGAGACTCAGAGAGGTGGGGATTTAAGGCATTCTGAAAGATTCTAGATCAGAGCTTCACAAACTTTTCCATGGCAGGAGATCTCTAAAAATGATGATACATGTCTTCTCATGGCTACAGGTGATGGCTTAGGGACTGTGGCTTATACTAGACCCCATCAGTTACCCTAAGGGTTACAGCTGAACATCACAGCACATCTGTAATCCATGTGTGAAGTGAAGTGAAGTGAAGTCGCTCAGTCGTGTCCGACTCTTTGCGACCCCATGGACTGTAGCCTACCAGGCTCTTCTGTCCATGGGATTTTCCAGGCAATAGTCCTGGAGTGAATTGCCATTTCCTTCTCCAGGGGATCTTCCCAACCCAGGGATCGAACCCGGGTCTCCTGCATTGTAGACAGACGCTTTACCGTCTGAGCCACCAGGGAACCAATATGATATGAAGGCTTCACAGGTGGCGCAAGTGGTAAAGAACCCGTCTGCCAGGTAAGAGACGCAGATTCTTTCCCTGGGTTGGGAAGATCCCATGGAGGAGGGCATGGCAATCCACTCTAGTATGTTTTGCCTGGAGAATCCCATGGACAGAGGAGCCTGGTGGGCTACAGTCCATAGGATCACAAAGAGTTGGACATGATTGAACTGGGAAATTCTTTTCTAATTTAAAATGTCTTTGTGGGAAGGAAGCACAATCTCATTATACCCTTTATGGATTCCTTATGTGGAGTGAGAGATCAATAACCTTCCTAAGATCTTCCCTGGTGACTCAGACGGTAAAGAAATTTGCTTGCAATGCAGACCTGGGTTTGATCCCTAGGTTGGGAAGATTCTCTGGAGAAGGGAATGGCTACTCACTCCAGTATTCTTACCTGGAGAATTCTATGGATAGAGGAGCCTGGTGGGCTAGAGACCATAGGTTTGCAAAAAGTCGAACACCACTGAGTGACTAACGTGCGCACACACACCCCTCCAGACTGAACCAGTTGCCCCTAAACCACTGGCTGTTATCCACTGGGTTAAACCAGCTCAGAGATAACACCAAACCTCTGGACTCTTCTGCTGCTCCTG
Organism: Oreotragus oreotragus; assembly: GCA_006410675.1. NCBI lineage: Eukaryota > Metazoa > Chordata > Mammalia > Artiodactyla > Bovidae > Oreotragus > Oreotragus oreotragus. The sequence goes on along the minus strand of SJYX01016457.1, from coordinate 286,138 downwards.
ACCTGTTTTGGTCTCAGCTTTAGGTACTGTTCATATTTAGTCCAGTAATCTAGTTCCAGAATTTTTCAAAACCTCATCAACAGTAAGTTATACTCTGTGGAAACTTGTAATAACCCATAATTTCCACGGGGACTTTAAAAAGTTCTAGCCAAACCTAAAGGAAAAGAAACTTGACATTTTGTTTACCTGTGGGACTTTGTTCATCAGCACTGCCCAATAAATGATAACTTATTTTTGGGAAATAATGTTAGGCTTGCAGAATAGTTGCAAAAATATTAATAATTCAGAGAATGCTCATACACCCTTCACTCAGCTTCTCCTAATTTACATGTTGCTCAAGTGTAATGAATGATCAAAATTAAGAAATTAGCATTCATTGGTATGAGAATATTTTTAGGTGGTACACAGCCTATTGTTTAAAAATATAATATTTATGCATATATTAGAAAATATGCATATTAGAAAATAAAATGCATTTCAAACTCATAATTTCATTGATTTTTGTGACAAAAATTCAGATTAAGCAAAAAATATCAAAGTAAATTTTAGTTTAAAAACATGAAAGTGACTAACACTTTAGGTGGTTGGTGGACATGGCAAAATTAAACCAGGAAGATATTACTTGAATGAGTGACATTGGGACTCTCTGTCAAAGTAACTGCATGACTTAGACATTTTAAGAATTTACTTCTGTCTTCCTACTATCTTGGGAGTCACTCCTTGGATGCTGGCTTCCCAGGGCAGACTTTATGGCTTCTGAGTGCCACCCCTGAGTGATTTGCATTCTCCATCCAGTAAGCTGACGATGGTCAAGACTAGAATAATGTCCCTGCCCATCTCCATAGCAAAGCTGATTTCCCTAGAATCCTCACATTACAATATAGATTGATGATTATGGTGGTGATGACGGAAGTTAATGTTCTTCCTAAGACTGGACATTGACAAAAACTTGGAAATGTTCATACCAGAGGGAGATTGGAGAGGGAAATGTAAATTATCCAGTTAATGGGTTTTCCCCAATATAAATGCAAAAACTGCCTTCATCTTCAGGTCGCCATCTAAATCACATAGCTGCCTGGCAGTTTTATGTTCTCCCAGGTTCTCTGCCGAGGTGATTACTAAGAACTCTGGAGCTGGGTAGCTATTTGAGGAGTTTAGACAGTCATGAGGCCATGCGGAAGGCTGGGAAGACTTGTGTTGAATCTGGAAGGGAATTTGCTGACCATGTCTCTCTTCTAAAGTTCAGCCTTTCTTCTCCCTTAGGAGTCAAACTCACTTTAACTAATTTGTTCTGAAGCTCAGCCTTCCCTTTGGTATTTCCTCCTTCCTTTCTCCCTGCTTTCCCAGGTATGTTCTCTTTGGTAGTGAGTGAAAGTTAGTGAGACATAGGGGTTAAATAAATCCCCCACTTTCCTTGTCTTTAGAGAAGTCAGGAATCTGTTCAATTACATCATGACCTCCAGATATGCAAAAGTACTTTTTGTTACATGGTGTATTTTTGAATTTTTTTTTTTAACCAAAAGGAAAATAGACTCAGTTTCACTGACTTTCAAATGCCCTTGCTTTCCCTCATTTTTATTTTTTATAGAACATCTGGACATGAAGAGTGACAGTGATGTATAATGGGATACTTGATTGGTAGCTGCCACTTGGCAGCCTTCTGTATTTTTTTTTTTTTTTTCTGTTTATATTTGCCTGGCTTTCCAGACCATTCCACATCTTTCAAAGTAACCCTGACTCCTGAGGTGTTCAGGAATAACAGAAGGGTTCTGATTTCTAAACGTCTGGTCTTCCAAAGTAACCCTGACTCCTGAGGTGTTCAGGAATAACAGAAGGGTTCTGATTTCTAAACATCAAACATATGTACTGCTGGTCCTCTGTTTCTGCTAGGACTCTTATTTATTAATTAAAAAAATATTTTTTCAATTTAAATTATTAAAAAATAAATTCTTTTATTAAAATTTTTTTAAATTCATATTTTAACGTGTAACTTATCACATTACATACAACCACTGGCATTACAAGTGTCATTTTAAAAGAGACAATGGAAATTTGATGATCGGGCCACATGCTGACTACCTTGCCCAGAATTTGTAAATTTGCCGGCAATGTGTAATGATTATTTTTATTGCCTCAAACAACAATTGCTACAGAATAAATACGACCAAAGGGAGCTGTCTGCAGAGCATATCTGCATAACCATTAGAGCCGGGGTTCGGGCGATAATGAGGTGCACTGTCTCCTATCGCTGCTGTTAGTCGGGTAGACGCTGATACTGCCCCCGGGACCCATGTGGGGCATCCAGGAAACTGGCTTATTTATTCACACAAACATGGCAGGTAAGCCACTACACTTATGTGCCCTGTAATGTCTTGTAACCACTGACACAAAGTGTTACGTCATTTCCTGCCAGCAAGTGAGACATACTGCACGCAGCTAGGCTCTGGTTATACCTCCAGGTGCCATGTGTGAAATACTTACTGTTGGGGGTGAGTGGACCCAGTGAATGACCCTCCTCTTCTCCACCCAAGTTCAGGACCAACTGAGAAGCAGAGATGGGAGATAAGGCAGTTGACTATGAAAGTACCACCATTTGGTTCAGTCGCTTAGTCCTGTCTGACCCTTGGCGACCCCATGGGCTGCAGCACACCAGGCTTCCCTGTCCATGAACTCCCGGAGCTTGCTCAAACTCATGTCCATCAAGTTGGTGATGACGTCCAACCATCTCATCCTCTGTCATCCCCTTCTTCTCCTACCTTCAATCTTTCTCAGCATCAGGGTCTTTTCCAATGAGTCAGTACTTTGCATCAGTGGCCAAAGTACCACCTTTATTACTGATAAAACTATGCTGGGGGACATGGGTTAGAGATGGTCAAAAGGCTTGCCTGACATTCTTTCCAGCTAAACTTTCATTCCTAAGTGTCAGAAGTGAAGTGAAGTCGCTCAGTCATGTCCGACTCTTTGTGACCCCATGGACTGTAGCCTACCAGGCTTCTCCATCCATGGGATTTTCCAGGCAAGGGTACTGGAGTGGGTTGCCATTTCCTTCTCCAGGGGGATCTTCCTGACCCAGGAATCGAACCTGGGTCTCCTGCATTGCAGGCAGATGCTTTACCCTCTGAGCCACCAGGGAAGCCTGGAAATAGAACTGGCCTTGCTGGAAAGCACAGCAGAGGGTGCGCTTTTCTCAGGCCTGCAGACATCAAACACACACACAGCGAGGCCTGGCGGGGCTGAGTCCTGGCGGCTCAGCTCTTTCCCTGTACTCACCACTCACACAGGGAGTGCTCGGGCAGAGAGAGACCAGCAGTACTGCCTGATGGAGACCTCTCCCACGTGGAAGAACAGATCCAGTGGCAAAGAGGGTCCCCACCATCCCAGACACTCAACTGTGCACCAGGGTCTGTGCTTAATCTGCCACCTCCATGATCTCAATGATCCTATGAAGTAACTGCTACTTTACTACGGCAGAAACTAAGGCTTCGCAAGGGTAGTTTCCCCAAGGTCACACAGCTGGAAAATGTGGACACAATTCATTCTTCAGCCTTGTTGTTGTTTGGTAGCTCAGTCGTGTCCGACTCTTTGCGACCCCATGGACTGCACCCCACCAGGCTCTTACATCAGTGGGATTCTCCAGGCAAGAATACCGGAGTGGGTTACCGTTTCCTCCTCCAGGGGATCTTCCCAACCCAGGGATCGAACCTGTGTCTCCTCCATTGGCAGACAGATTCTGTACCACTGAGCTACCAGAGAGGCATTCTTCAGCCTATCTGACCCCAAACCTATGCTCATAACCAAAGTTATGAGAAGCCTCAAACATTTTACATTTAATAGGACTTCTCACCTTAGCATGTCTGGACACAGAGTTGCACTGTTTCAAGGTTTCACTATTTGCTCAATGGGGAAAACAATCCTGACTTTGATGAAAGAAGTCATATAAGGAATAGAGAGTATAGGATGGTTGTAGACTATAGTTAGCTGGCCTACCTGTGGATGCTCATGGACCCCCATGTATGGAGGAAGGACACACATTTTAGATGGGGGAGTGAAGGGTGACCATGCTCTTTGCAAAATGTTCTTTATCTGAGAGCTGACACATGCTGGGTAAAGGAGGTTAGCCTTGCTTCCCATAAAGTGGTAAACTGGGGCACTTGTGCTTGTGAGATTCTTTCATGCACTTGTCCATAAAATATTTATAAGGGATCCACTCTGTACCACTGACTCAATGGACATGAGTTTAAGCAAGCTCTGGGAGATGGTAAAGGACAGGGAAGCCTGGCATGCTGCAGTCCATGAGGTCACAGAGTCAGACAGGACTGAGTGACTGAACGACAACCTTCTGTACCAGGAGGCTTGGGGCTATGTTAGGGGGATAGGGGGATGGGAGCAAGGATGCTCACATGACCTAGAATTATGAGGCTCTAGACACACCCATAAAAGGGAAGGTTGTTTAAAAGGCCAGGTGGCACAGCGGTAAAGAATCTGTCTGCCAATGAAGGAGACATGGGTTCAATCCCTGGGTCAGGAAGATCCCCTGGAGAAGGAAATGCAACCCATTGCAGTATTCTTGTCTTGGAAATCCCATGGACAGGGGAACTGGGTGGGCTATAGCCCACGGGGTTACAAAAGAGTCGGATGTGACTTAGCGACTAAACACCACCACCAATAGTGTATATATGTCAATCCCAATCTCCCAATCCCTCTCACCCTCCCTTTTCCCTCTTGGCATCCATATATTTGTTCTCTATGTCTGTGTCTCTATTTCTGCTTTGCAAATAAGATCATCTATACCATCTTTTCTAGATTCCATATATATGCGTTAATATACTATGTTTTTCACTCTGTACAACACTCTCTAGATCCATCCACATCTCTACACATGACCCAATTTCATTCCTTTATATGGCTGAGTAATATTCCATTGTATATATGCAAGTTATGGTGGATTCTTGACAGACCTGTTTTCAGCTAGCTTGATTCTCATTCTTCTCAAAAACACTCTCATTGAATTAAATGATAAAACAAGTTTTATCCTACTCACAACACTAATGCTAAATGTGTGGGTATTTTTCCCCACATTGACCAGTTTTTCAACTCCCTGGACACCAGCTGGATATCCTGCAGTCTAATTATGACACTGACTACGTGGAGTTAGTGGAAACTCCATCAGTTGAGGGCTCAGCCCTGTAAGATTGGCCCCCACAGATGCAGTCAGAAGCCCCAGGTCGCCACTGGTACTTCTGAACAACCAGCTATAGATTGGGCTTCCCAAAGCCCCCTCCTCGGTTTCAATAATTCATTCTAATAGCTCACAGAATTCAGGGAAACACTAAAATGTGCCTACTTATTGTGAAGAATAGAGGAAACAGGTGAACACCCAGAGGAAGAGGTACACAAGGTGGAACTTGAAGGGTCCCAAGCCCAGGGGTGCCTGTTCCTGTCAAAGTGTGGCGCACCTCTCTCCTGACACATGAATGCTCACCATCCACGAGCTCCTCCAGTGTTGTACTTTGAAGTGAAGTCGCTCAGTCGTGTCCGACTCTTTGCGACCCCATGGACTGTAGCCTACCAGGCTCTTCTGTCCATGGGATTTTCCAGGTAACAGTCCTGGAGTGGATTGCCATTTCCTTCTCCAGGGGATCTTCCCAACCCAGGGATGGAACCTGGGTCTCCCACATTGTGGACAGATGCTTTACCGTCTGAGCCACTAGGGAAGTCCATGTTGTACTTTAGGGATTAAAAAAATTTATATTTATTTGGCAGAACTGGGTCTTAGTTGCAGCATGTGAGCTGCTAGTTGTGGCATGTGGGGTCTAGCTCCCTGACCAGGGAATGAACCCAGAACCCTTGCATTGGGAGCCACAGTCTTACCCTTGGACCACCACAGAAGCCCCACTTTAGAGATTCTTTAAACGGAGGCTTCACCATGTGGACATCATTGATAATTAACCCAGTCTGCAGGTCCTCTCCCTTTGCCAGAAGACAAGGAGTAGGGCTGAAAGTGCCCAGCACCGAATCATGGCCTCCTCTTTTTAGTGGCCAGTTCCCACGCAGGAGCCCACACAGGAGACCACCAAGAGTCACCTCACTAGAACAAAACCTAGAAAATTCCAAAGGATTTAGGAGTTCTGCGTGACATTCCTGTTACCCTCATCACTCAGGAGATCATAAGAATTTTAGGAGCTCTGGTTCAGGAACGAGTGGCAGAGACCAACACATATTTCTTATTATGACACAGGTACCTCTAGCATCACCACAGTGATGGAATTCATTCACTCATTCATTTGTTCAGTTACATGCTTAAAGGTGACAGTGGAGTTATATGTTTATGTCTCGTGATTCTGCCTGACTGGGGCCAACTGGGACAAAAATTGGAGCTTCTGCAATGGCTTAGCAGGTCAAGAATCCACTTGCAATGCAGGAGACATAGGAGCTGCATGTTCAATTCCTGGGTCATGAAGATCCCTGGGAGAAGGGCATGGTAACCCACTCCAGTATTCTTGTCTGGGAAATCCCATGGACAAAGGAACCTGGTGGGCTACAGTCCTAATGATCGCAAAGAGTCAACATGACTGAGTGACAAAAAATGAGCTTAAGATGGCAGTGTTTTGGAGACACTCTCACTCACTTGGTGGTTAGTGAACTTTAGCTTATTTACAAGTATATTGTCTCCTTCCTAGGGACTTTCCAGGTAGCTCAGTGGTATAGAATCCGCGACCAATGCAGAAAACTCGGGTTCAGTCCCTGGCTTGGGAAGATCCCTTGGAGAAGCAAATGGCAACCTGCTCCAGTACTCTTGTCTGGGAAATCCCAGGAACAGAGGAGCCTGGTGGGCTATCATCCGTGGGGTTGCAAAGAGTTGGACTTGACTGAGCACGCTTGCACACCTGTCTCCTTTCTATGCTCTCAGCTACATATGGAAAACGCTCCTAAAAAGATGTATTTTTAGGTGATAAAAATGCCCTGATAAAGTAGTGAAAGTGCTTGGGATATTTAAGTGGAACAGACCAAGGACTTGTGACTCATTTTGTTGGGATTCTCAGTGGGACCCCTGGAAGGTAAACAAGAAAGACCAGTAAACTTTTCCTGGCTTTGTCATACTCTCTGGCTATTCTCTGTAGATGAAGCCACTGGATTTCTGTCCACTTGGAGAAGTCTAGTAAAACTCTACTTGTCAAGATAGAATAATAAATAGTATCAGATAAATCTTAAAAACTCACTAGGTTTTTCCTTCATTTTCAATAGACTTTCTGACATTCAAGATTCTGTCAGTTCCACAGTATCTCTTCTCCAGCAAGGCTGTGCTCATCACTGCATCCAAAGTGCCTTCATTGATTCAGGTTCTGAGCTTCTGTTCAGAACAAGCTGTCTTGGTCCTGACTTGGTTCATATCACTTCTTTTTTGTCTGGGATGTTCTTTTATACTTCTCTATTCCCTGAAATACTAAAAGTTATTTAGTTATTTAAAATTAGTTCTAAAAGATCAGCCTGCGTCTCTCTGATAAAAGCTTCCATTAATTACATAGGTGTCTCACATAGACACCTCTCTTTTCCAAAGTCCCACAGTCCTTGTTACCTAACGTGCATCATTTTATATGACTTAAGTATTTGCTCTACGTTCATTTTTCCTCCCGGCTAGATGGCAAGCCCATATTAGGAAGTAATATTTCCCATGTGTCTTTTGTTGGAGCCCAGAACAATACTCTGCTCATCAAAGATGCTCAACAGTTACAGAGTAAATGCAGGAGTCCTCATTTGCCGAGATTCACTAAATCCTGAGTGTTTTTTGTGATTCACATCGGGAAGGGTTTTTCAATGGATTGTCCTTTTTCTTTCTAGCTTTTCTTCATGGTGGAGTAGAAAGAGCCTGAACTTTGGTATCAGAGACTCCAGCAGTTATTCTTTAAATGACCACAGCCAAGTTTTATTCAAAGCCCATAAACATCGGCTGCCTCATCTGCGTTGTCCAGATAATGCTTTTCTCGTAAGAGTGCGAGAAATCACTTTTGTAAGGAAGCTGGCAGAGTGTCCGGCACTGAGGCGATGCTTCATGTTACAATCCACTTGGACACCACCCAGGCTGCACCTTCTCCTCTCTGCCTTTAATCGGGTGGTTCCCAAGTACCGGTTCTGTTCAGTGATATCCTGATTAATGAAAGCTTTCTACGGAAGCTCAGCTTGGTTCTAACAAACTCACAAAACCTCCTCTAAATCTTGGGAAGCAGAGCTGTCTGGGTGCATTAGCATGACAAAGCCACCTTGAGACACAGCTATTTGTCCCAGTCCAGTTGAAGAGGGAGCCGTGTTGGCTCAGCAAAATGACCAAGTGTTCTAAATTTATCTGGATCCACAGCCTCTTCTTTCTGTGCTTTCCCTCTTTCTTCCCTTCCTCAGCACCCAGAGATTCCTCAGTGACTGCCTCCATCCCACCACAAAAACTGTGAAGGATCTGATGCAATTAATGCTTTTTATTTATTTATTTTGGCCATGCTGGGGCCTCACTGCTCTGAGGGCTTTTCTCTAATTGCGGCAAATAGGGGCGCCTCTAGTTGAGGGGCACGGGCTTCTCATTGTGGCGGCTTCGCTTGTTGCAGAGCATAGGCTCTAGGGCATGAGGGCTTCAGTAGATGCAGCCCGTGGGCTTGGCGGCTGCAGCTCCCAGGCTCTCGAGCACAGGCTCGGCAGCTGTAGCGCGTGGGCTTAGCTGCTCCGTAGCACGTGGGATCTTTCTGGACAGGGATCAGACCCGAGTCTCCTGTGTTGGCAGGTGGATTCTTTGCCACTGAGCCACCAGGGAAGCCCCAATTAATGCTTTTTGATGAGCTGATGGTACTTGAACGAGATTGGGTTTTAGCCAATGTGTTACCCCAACCAGCAGTTATGTTTTAAGCCTTTTTGGTTTATGGTGGTATAAGAAACTTTTGTCCCTTGATAAGAGTGCTCCCCTAGCAGAGAGACTTTCTGGAGCAGGAAAATTCTGAAATCGCAATCTGCCAGTTCCAAGGTGGACCTTGGACATAAACCGAAATTTAGCATTTTTAAGGTGATAGGATATGACTGTTTCAGAGGGGGCATCTCTTCTTTCTCCATGGCTCCGTTCCCTCTTCTCCCAGGGAGAGCTGACCTGGGCTGGGTTCTGGAACTTGCTCAGGTGGCTGGCAGGCACTGAATAGAGAAGTGAGTACTGGTGTGATAGGCATCTTCCAGCCTTGCTTCCCTGGTGGCTCAGATGGTAAAGTATTTGCCTGTAATGCAGGAGACCCAGGTTTGATCCCTGAGTCGGCAAGATTGCCTGGAGAAGGGAATGGCTACCCACTCCAGTATTCTTGCCTGGAAATCTCATGGACACAAGAGCCTGGCAGGCTAGAGTCCGTGGGATCGAAGCGTCATACACACGACTGAGTGACTAACACTTACACCTTCTTTTTAATTTCTAGCCTCTATTCCCTGCCACCACACCCTGGAAGGCATACAACTCACTCTCCCCTGGGTGAGGTATCTTAACCTCTCTCAAGCCTATTCCTCTCATTTTCTATTGGAAGACCCACAGGTGCACATTTTATGTTTTCCAATACACTAGAATGCTATTTTAATTAGCGTTTCATCAACAGACTTGCCATACTCTAAAGAGCCTCATAAGTCCCAGCAGGTAGAGGGGCATGGCAGGAGGAGTATCAGGCTGTGCGGCCAGAGATCCAGGTTCATTCTGACTACTCAACCGTCCCTGGTCCTCAGGATTCTCCAGGCCCTGCTCTGGGTGCCAGGCAACAGAGACTAACACCAAGCCTGCGCCTCCATAGACAAGCCTCCAGGTAGCTGTAACTTGGACTAGTGTGTTTGCCTCTCTGGATTATGTGCAGGATGGTGGCGTTGGGGGAGGTGAATCTAAGGCCCATTCCAGCTGTAGATTTTATGAATCTCTGTGCAGCACACTTGCCTCTGAGAACTAATACTTCAAAGTGATATTTTTATACTGTTCCAGCCCTTCTTGTCTGACATCCTTGAACTCTTCTTTGTCTCTGACATTACTTCCATCTTTGTTAATAATGTCTGAGGCTGAGAAACAGCCTGTGATCAGGACCTCTGCTCTTCAATATGAGGTGTTTGCTGGAATTAGAGGTAGCCTGTTCCCCTTGGGTTCTCCTTTCTGGGTCGTGGATCTCACTTGATTCTTCCTCCTGTCCTCCCCGGCCCATTGACTTGCATGTGTTATGAATACCTCGTTGTTTATTTCACCATTAATATAATTCCTCAGCATGTGTGTTGTGGTTGTTTCCAGTCACATCCCCATAGATGTCTTCCTTACGCTTTCCAGATAATCCTCACTAGTGTTTTCTAGTCCAGTGGTTCTCTACCAGGGGTGATTGTACCCCGCTTCCCCTAATGAACATTTGGCAATGTCTGAAGACATCCTGGCTGCCACAGCTGAACGGTGACTGCTTCAGGCATCTGGTGGATACGGGCCAGAGATGCTGCTAAACAACCTCCAATGCACAGGACAGCCCCCACAACAAAGAATTGTCAGGTCCGAAACATCAATAGTGCTGGCATTTAGACACTCTCATATGACCGTTTTTAATTCTGTAAGTGCAGGGGCCAAATATGTCCATTTCCATGTGAATATTCTGCAGCACAGGGCTACATAACAAGAAAGAGAGGAATCGTTTATTACTGTTAGACAGATGAACCCCTGGGTTGGTAAACAGAGCCACCCACCTGCAGATTTAGTCATGTTACAATTGCATAATTGCATCCCGAAAGGGAGGTTTGCCTAACACTGCTATTTGATACCTCATATAATATTGTATGTTCAGTGTGTGAAGGCTCTTCTGTTGAGATATTTAACCGAATGCACTAAGACCCTTAAGCAAGCCAGCTGAGATATGTTCAAAAGAGGACACGCCACCTGGGAAGCACTAGGACTATCGCGATGCCTTCTGAGGCACGGGGCGCTTGCTCTGAGTAAAACAGCGAGTCAAAGCCTGGGATAAGGTTTAATTCGATGACAAGTTTTAAAGTACAGTGTCAGGTCCTATTCATGAGCTACAGTGATACTTTTTAAAGAAGACAGGTCATCTATTCTGGCATTTGTTTTGCGTTATAATTCTCAAGTTAGGATGGATAATTCTCTATAAACCGGTGATAAAATATTCTAGAATAATGCTTGTAAAACTTTAATGTGCATATGAATCACCTGGAGATACTGTTGAAATGCAGGGTCTCTCTAAGTACTTCCGGGGTAAGGACCAGGACATCCCATGTCTAATAAGCTATCATTATACACACTGTACACACGGGTGTTGCTGGGCCCTGGGTGTACCCAGAGTGACACATTTTTAGAATGCTAAAGCTGGAAGTATTTTAAAGGTCACTGAATCCAAACCTATATTTTATAAACGACGAAAGTGAGGCCTGCAGACTCTAGGGCAGTCATGGAAAGAGCGTGGTAACCAGATGTCTGTGTCCAGCCCAGTGCCCACACCTTCCCCACTCTGGCTGTGCTGCTCCATCTTTCCTAGCTGTTGGGTCTTGAATTTCTCTTTTTAGAAACAAGTGGGCTGCAGTCCCTGTGAACTGTGCTGTAGCCAAGATGTTATTTCCTCCAAGCCTCCGTCATTTGGAGGCTGATGGTCATCACTGCTCACGTCCTTTGTCCTGATGCCTCCTGCCTTCTCGGTAGTAAATCTGGGAGATGCAGGAAGCAGGGCTGGGCGGGCAGGAGACTGGTGATGGGCTACTGGCAGGAGAAGCAGGTGCCGTTTTCATTTGATGAGCGTACTCCTTGAGATGGGCTCTCACCTTGGTCACAGAGGCTGAGTCCCAGCACCCATCACATGCTGGCTCAGGGCCACGGCTGATGTGACGAGATGCACAGAGCTTAATGTGAACTGGCACTCCTTGCTGCTGAGACACAGGCAACATAGCCAAACCAGTCTCCTGTGGCAGTAAGCACAACTTCCTGCCCCTCCACATGCAGCAAAGGTTCTCTTAGGGCCCCAGGGAACTCTTCTATTAATACTGCACTGGAGGGCAGTGAGAGAGGGCGAGGAAGGAGAGAGGAGACCTGTGCCTTCATTCACTTGAACCTCTTCCTTATTCATTTGCTTATTCAAGATCTTCCCTGGCATGTTGTTGCTTTTTGAGTCATCGTTATCACTAACCACTATGGTTAGCTTTGGATAGCCCTCTGGGAATTCCTAAGATGTTTCTCAAAACTCATTTGAAAATAATTATTCTACCTCTTCTTGTTGTTTATTTGCTCAGTCGTGACTGACTCTTTTGTGACCCTATGTGACCCCCTGTAGCCAGCCAGGTTCCTCTGTCCACTCAGGCAAGGATACTGGAGTGGGATGCCATTTCCTTCTCCAGGGAATCTTCCTGACCCAGCGATCAAGCTCATGTCTCCTACATTGCAGGCAGATTCTTTATCAAAGGGTGGTTATTATCGCTAAAGTTTCCTCTCCCTTCTCCATGCATTCTTGATATTTCTTCTTTGCATGCTATAGTACCATCCAGTGGAGTCATTTTTAAAATTTGAGGGGAAAAAAAAATCAATATTTTAGGCCATAAAAATCCATTGTTTTTCACAGGATTTTTCTGTGAGGATTTTTGCAGACATTAGACCATAAATCCCCTTTGTATCCCTTCAAAGTATTAGGGAGGGTAGCTCTTATTATTCCATTTTGAATAGTAGTAAGACTGACAAGTAGCAATTTAGTGTTGACCTAAATTCAGTCCTTGGGTTGGTGGGGTGGGGACCCACATCAGGAACAGAACCAGGTTATCCGGTTGGAATCTAGACACCTGGTGATTCTCAGCTCCTGCAAGGTTGCGCCCAGTAGTGAATTAGGCAAGACTCCAGGGGGTGGGAGACCAGTGTTCTCTAACAAGATCAGAAACGTGAGAGCTGATTAGACCTTTGAGATGGAGCAGCAGTGGCTAATGAGTGGTGCAGAGGTCAGAGAGGTGCGACCGCTTTCTCGGGCCCACGTTTCAGAGGCAAGAAGGCACTCAGTGGAATGAAAGCGTAACCCGTTTACTGTTGATGAAATGACAGTCTTAGGTTTGCAATCCATTATTAATCTGTGGATCTCTGTACTCCTTGGAAGCTCAGAGGCCACCTATGTACACGGAATGTTGAATTTTGTAGCTGTTAGAGCAACAGATCGGAATTTGCAGATCCAGACACCGGTGCCCTCATTTCTGCCACTCTTATCTACAATCAATAAATGCTTTCAAGGCACAGTCCCTGGGTGACTCCTGTGGGCACAGCACCATCCTAGGCACATATGATTTTGTTCCCCTAGTATCTCATATGTGGTAGGTACTCAGAATAAGTTTGTTAAATAAATCAGTATATGAATAAGCTGCGTATGAACTAAAGCAGCTGGACCTATTCCTTACCCTCATGCAGCTTTCTGAAGTGTGTGCATGTGTGTGTGCTTAGTTGCTCAGTCATATCCAACTCTTTGCGACCCCACGGCCTGTAGCCTGCCAGGTTCCTCTGTCCATGGGATTCTCCAGGCAGCAATACTGGAATGGGTTACCATTTCCTACTCCAAGGGATCTTCCCATCCCAGGGACTGAACCTATGTCTCTTGCATCTCCTCCATTGGTGGGAAGACTCTTTACCACTGAGCCACTTGGGAAGCCCTCAGAAGTGTGCTGTCTGTAGAAAATCAGTCACATCCTTATGTCTCACTTTCCCCACCTCAAAAATAAAAAATAACTGACCTTTACAGGGCTAACCTGTGAACTCATCCATTTGGATAAGCAGAAATGCTTTCCTATAAATTACTATTAGAGGTTTAAGTGTTTATGTTAACTGGACTGTAGGCAAGAATAATGGCTTTCACCTTTGTTCTGATGGTATTCAACGTGCAAGTTATATTCATCACAAAAGAATCCCCATTCCTGCCCTGTTGTTAAGTTCTGACCATACTATTCTTGCCTTCCTATCACCAATTAGAAGGAAGAGAGAGGCAGTGATGAGGTGTTTGGATTATAAGGTGGTATGCTTACATAACACATGGATTTTGTATGGTGTATTTTGTTAGGTAGAGGAGAAATGTTCCAGTCTCAGAAAAAACAGTATTTTTTGAGGTCGCAGAATTTGGTGGAAAGAGAAGAGCTTGGGCTTTGTACCCAATCAGAACCTGTTTTGAATTCAGTCTGTGGGTGATTGTCATCCATTTACTTAACTTCTCTGGGATGGGGTATTCTTTGGATGGTGGGGAAGCTTAGAAACTGTAAATTGCCTAGTATGTAATTGCTGATGAATAGCTCTTCTTCTTCTGCTATCACCTAGGTCAGTTACTTAGGTATCCTTGCACATACTTCAGCTGGATGACTAATTGATGTGTGTGATTAAAAACAAGGCCCAATAGGATGAGCACAGATGTTTGTGGCTCTAGGATATTAGGCCACCCTAAAAGCTGTCTTTAAAAGTGGACTGTGTGATCAGCTGGGGGGAAATCTGCCCCAAGCCGGGTGACTTAGAAACGGAGTATCCCAACCTTGGAACTTCTCCCTCATCTGTTTACCCTCTTCTCATTTTGGGTATGAATATCCATCAGCACCTATAATCCTATTTGGAATGTGCAGAAGCAAACACACATGACTCCAGGTCTTCAGTGAGCAGCTTTGTTGGCAGCGTAGCAGTTACACCTGTTAAACACAGGCAGTCTGCTCAGCAGGCGCTAGAACAGATAGCAAGGCAATCTACTGGGTGGTTTTCAGAGAGGAATGACATGAGCACTGTTTTTACATCAGGGCTCTAGAGTCCAGGGAGCCAGCTCTCTCCTGGCTTATACTCGGTCCTCAGGAGACTTCTGACTAATACTTCCAGACTCCTATATTTAATATTTTGTTGGAATTACGATCTTAATGAGGAATTGAACCCCTGTTGCTTGCATACCTGCACTTTCCTTCTGATGAGTGAGAATAGGAGATGATGGGGTCAGTAGGAGACATAGGGAATCACAAAACCATTGAATAAAACTCTGGGTGGAGAAAGCAAACTGTCACCATACCTCTTTGGTGACTTCATTTGCTCCCCAGTCATCGCTCCATGGTGATGATTACATCCAAATGGAAGATAGTAATTGGTAGCCTGAAAGAGGTGAGTCTTCTTAGCAAAGGTAAGAATCACATTTCCTACTCAGAGGAGAAAGGAGTTGGATATTTTTATATATTTTTGTTTGTCTGCATGTTTTTAGAAATGTAATATTTTCTCTACCTCCTTCAGTTATAAAAGTAATGTATATTCACGGGCTTCTCCAGTGGTTCAGTGGTAAAGAATATGCCTGCAATGCAGGAGACTTGCAGGACATGTGGGTTCAATCCCCTGGTTGGGAGGATCCCCTGGAATAGCAAATGGCAACCCGCTCCAGTATTCTTGCCTGAACAGTTCCATGGACAGGGGAGACTGGTGGGCTACAGTCCACGGGGTTGTGAAGGGCTGGACATGACTGGGCTCCCATGCAAAAAAAGCAATCTGTGTTCATATTTGTCTCAGAATAAACAGGAAAGCATAAAAAAGAAAAAAAATTGCTCTTAACTTCTTCAAACAGGCAACCCTGTTGACATGTAGATAAGTGAAAGTGAAGTTGCTCAGTTGTGTCCGACTCTTTGCGACCCATGGACTCTAGCCCACCAAGCTCCTCTGTCCGTGGGATTCTCCAAGCAAGAATACTGGAGTGAGGTGCCATTTCCTTCTCCAGGGGATCTTCCTGACCCAGGGACTGAACCCAGGTCTCCTGCATTGCAGGCAGAAGCTTTAACCTCTGAGCCACCAGGGAAGCCATACCTGTAGGTATAGTTCCTTCTTTTTTGGCTATGCCACATAGCATGTGAGATCTTAGTTTCCCAACCAGGGATTGGACTTTCAGTCCCTGAGTTGGAAGTGCGAGGTCTTGACTACTTGACTGCCAGAGAAGTCCCCAAATCTTGGGTGTCCATTTGAAACTTTAATATAAACAAATTCCCATATCATCAACATTTAAAAACACTAACTTTATAAACTCTTGAGAAGGCAGTGGAGGCATATAGATGGTTTACCACTAAATTCTCAGGGCCTAGTAAATAAACATTTATTGAATAAAATGAATAATGATATTCTAGCCATACGAATGTTTGGTATTCTACTGAATAATACTGATGTTTCTAATTTGTTTCCTATTATACATAATGCTGCAGTGAACATCTCTGGTATAACAAACCTCTTTTGTATTTCTGATGGTTTTCTTCAGATACATTCCTAGCAGTGTAATTATATACTCAGTCAAAAAGGATATGAACATTTTTAAAGTTCTTAGACTATAATACCAAGTTGCTTTCCAGAAAGGTTGCATTAATTTACACTTTCACATGAGGTATGTGAGAGGCACATTTCACTGTCCTCCAGACAGATAGCGAGTTGACAGATAGCAAGGACCACACAGCCTGCTCCATCCATCAGAGTAGATGGACAAGAACAACTTCTGGTAAACCGAGGGGAAGCTGTTTTTAAATAGAATCTTGAGAGTGAAATGTCATGTAGTTTAATTAAAAAGAAATCCAATAAGTGCAAAACGGGGTTCAGAGTAGGAACGTGTGAGGAAAACTAAAATACGTGGTTTTCTTCTGCTCGAGGGACCTGACTGCCAGCCCCCTGCCGGCCTCAGAGGAGGCTCCCTGCTGGGAGCGAACAGTAACCTTGTCTGCCCTCACCAGTCAGAGTCAAACACTTTAATGTGGACCAGGCTTCTGCCAAGCTCTCCGGGTGACACTAATCCCTGATCTAATTACCCTTGACAGTGTGTGATGGGCCCTAACGAGCTAGGGTCCCTAATGAGCTGCATCTTGAGGATTTCGAGCATTGCCTGAAGGGGTGGTCCTCACCCAAGCTAACTCTGGTGGGTGCAGAAAACCAGTTCCCGGCTCAGGGACCTCAATGCAGGTGATAGAGCACCATCTGGTGACCTGCAGGGTGATGCTGCCAAGTGAGGGGTGCCACATCGCAGCTTCCAGGCCCTAACGCATTAGCCAGTAGGTACCGCAGGGACAGTCTTAAGCGTGTAGGCATCATGTGGGTGCCATGCCATTTTTCCTGCCATGCAGCCGTCTTCCTGAGGACAAGGACCACCTTGCCTCTGTGTTGCTCATTAAAAGTCTCCTTACTGACAAACCATAGGGCTGGGTGGGAGGGTGGAAGTGCCTGCTGGCCACTCTGGAGGGGTCTTCTGACCAGGGTTACGTAGACCAACCTATCCAACAAGCTTGAGCCCTGGTCTTCTTTGGTAAGCATGCCAAGATGACTGTGTTAAAAAAGGCACACGGCTGGTGCCATGTTCCTGACCGCGCTGCTGGGCCGCGGCGCATCCCCGGCCGGCCCTGGACTGGGAAGCGCCGGCGGCCGCGGACCGCGTCAGCCCGGGCGAAGCAGAACAGGACCCGTCGCCTGGAGACAGAAGCGGAGAACCACTACCGGCTGAGCCGGCCCTTCCGCACAGCCGGGCAGGAGCGGCCGCCGAGTTCCCCGCGCACCGTCGGCTGCAGGACCCACTCGACCACCTCGGCGTCCCCAGGAGGTGGCCCTGACCGTGAACCCCGCCGGCCCGGCCCCGCACGCTCCACTGCCCCGCAGCCGGGGCTCGTTCGTCCTTGAGGGACGGTGCGGGCATGGCCTGCCCCACAAGCGACACAAACGTCATTTGTACGAAGCCGCAATAAAGCTACCCACTGTGAAAAATAACTAAATAAAAAAGGAATTTCAATAGGAAGAAACATTAGAAAGTGTCAAATTCGGGAAAAAATGGCTGAGTTTGCAAAATAAGGTTTCGCCATGAATGAGATTGTCTGTTCACAAGTTCTATGACCTTGGGACCAGTAAGTTAACTGGTGTCTTCATCTGTGAAATGGAGCTCATAGTACTCACACAGCAAGATTCTTGTTAATATTAAAAGACAGAAGCACAACAAGGAGAAAGAATTAGGTTTTTAACACCTTCTTGGGGCACAGCAAATGGCAGGTACTTTTTTGTTGTTTTTTTCCTATGTTTTTTAAGAGTGAAATTTTTTTTTTTTTTTCCCTTTTTGGCCATGGTGGGTCTTCGCTGCTGTACACGGGCTTTATGAATAGCTGTGCAGAGCAGGGACTACTCTGTTTCCATGTGAGGGCTTCTGGTTGCAGTGGCTTGCCTTTTTGCCGAGCGGAGGCGCTGGGTGTGCAGGCTCACTAGTTGCGGTGCATGGGCTTGCTTAGTTGCTCCATGGCACGTGGGATCTTCCCGGAACAGGGATCAAACTCGTGTCCCTTGCACTGTCAGGGGGATGCGTCACCACTGGACAACCAAGGAAGCCCTGTTTTTTCCTTTACTCAGCTCTCTCCTCAGTGCTTACTCTACACAGACCTCCTGACTCCCAGGCTGAGGGAGATTTGGGTTGACAGGCGCTTCCAGATCTAGTAGCAACATAGACCCTTTCTAACAACCTGCTTCCTTGTTTGCTGGGATCCTCAGAGCCTACAAAAGCTGCTGTCCAGTTTTACTTCTGCATCCAAACCTATTTCTGTGTCTTTAAACTGATTTTTATTTGATACTGAAAACTATAATTATCTCTTTCATTCGTATCTGGTTCCCAACATTCTGAATGTAAATTTCTCCCATGGATCAATTTGTTCTATAAAGGAAATGATTATATATCCCTGGAAGTTATACTTTCATCCCTTACACATGCTTACTGGCATTTTTTATATTTCCTGAAGGCTATTCATGAATTTCCTTCCCTAGTGAGATTAATCCTATCAGCTGGTGAAATGAGGCATCTTCACCTGCTGGTCTAGTTGGGCTCACTGACCTGCTAGTAAAGCATAATGGTGGCACCATCCTTCCTTGGAGCTCATTTTCTACCTCTGACAAACAGGCTGCTGGTTCTTTCTCTGTTCTTACACTGACACTTCTTTTTTGATTGTTTATCATATCCCTAATCCATGCTGATGAGAAATTACAGCCTTCATATTATATTCAGAGCTGAGACAAGTGATTGCTGTGTCCTCAGGTCAGTGGCTGATCCAGACTTTACTGGGTTGAGTTGCTAGTTCTATCCACTTCTCCAGTTTTTCTTCAATCCATTCTAGAAAATGAAATAACTCTTTCTCTCAAGTGCCCCCTAAGGGCACTTTTTGTTCTTATCTAATACCTAAAAAGCATAAACATACTGTTGAAATCACAGAGGAAAGAGGAGAATCATTTTATC
Source organism: Oreotragus oreotragus (assembly GCA_006410675.1). Classification (NCBI taxonomy): domain Eukaryota; kingdom Metazoa; phylum Chordata; class Mammalia; order Artiodactyla; family Bovidae; genus Oreotragus; species Oreotragus oreotragus. The sequence continues at coordinate 266,903 of SJYX01016457.1, read as the reverse complement.
ACAGATGTTTCTTCAATATTTTAATTTAGGAGTTGCTTACAGGATCTTGTATTGAACTAATATGCATACAGTCAGACTTGTGTCAACTTTAAAAATAGCAGTGGTACTATGAGTTTTCCACAAATAATATTTTCAAATTTAAAAGTAACTTGACTTTTGAAAGCAATATATGGATAATTTGAGGGGAAAAATTTAACTCTATCCTCATAATGTTTGACTTTTAGAATTTTGATTCAATTAAGCAAATATTAAACATGTGTTTGCAGTTTTTGAATTCAGTATGGAAAGGCCAGTCCCAGGCATAGAATTACTATTGTGCATAATAAGAAAATTTGGGGAGAGTATACCTTACAGATTCAAGAAAGATTCTCTGGAGAGGCTTGTACAAAGACACAAGGTATCTGATGGATACCTCTTCTTTGTTTTCTTTTTATATTGTACTTTCAAATTATGACTCTTCTTCAAAAGTGCATTATTTGTTCAAATTCATCTAATGGCAAGTAATTTTGTGAATAACCTTAAATGTAGAGTTGCAATTAAGAAATGTTGAAGGCCTCCAAACCATTTCTGCTGTTCAATTAAACATTACATTTATGTTATTATATTTTTTATTAGAACTTAATGATTGCTTCACCAGGGCATTGCAAGTTACTATTTGTAAGGAAATTGCATCTCTCTGGTATAAAGGTCATTTTCTGTTGGTGCAGAAGTTGACATGAAAAATTACATCTACAGCAAACATTTATGTTTTGAATCATATGCGTACAGGATGTGGTTGACCTGGCAAACTGTTTAAATAAATCATCAAAATGGGATGCCATCCATCCAATAGCTTTGAAAGAACTTGGGAGTGGAATTGTAAAACTGGGGGTTGAATATGTCAGATGGCTCCTGTATGAGCAGCCTGACTCACTGGATTGCCTGGGTAACTGTCACGGATGCCCAGGGATACGCTGAATGGACCTCTGGGCCTCTATTCCTTCTTACTCCTGCAAGAAAGAGGTGACGTGCTTATAAATAGAGGGTCAGTGAATAGATACAAAGTCATATTCAGAACTGAAGGACAGTGTGGTGGTTAGGATCCTGGCTTTCAGATCCAGATGCAGTGGGTCAGATGTGCTGAAGCTGTGGAGAAGGCACTGGGTGTGGGCAGAATGGCAGAAATTCTTCACTGTGACATGGGTGAAGAATGGGCTTAGATATCAGGGAGATGATAAACGGGTATTTCTCAGAATAAAAAGCATTAACCATGGGGTGTTCTAGAAACTAACACTTCAGAAGTTTTAATTTAACATGTTAATAGTTTGTGTCAAGCCAGTAGAATTTCAGAGAGAAGCTTTGGGTGAGGGAATGGAAAGGTAACTTTTGTAAAAACCTGAAGCTTCATTCTTTGCTGCCCACATAATTATGGCCTGCCTGCCCAAGGTTTGTCTGACAGTTCCAAGGATTGTTTACCCCTCTTAATGCCTTTGATCTTTGTTGTGTGTGCTCTTTTTTTTTTGTCATGGGGCATATGGTAGCTTTAAAATGTTCCTTACCTTTTCTTGTCTGTATCTTGAATCTCCAGTCACAGTGTCCTTTTCCTTGTGGTATGGTATCAGTACAGCCTATCACAGGACCCAGAAGCCACCAGATCCTTGGTCAACCTTTAATGGTATTCTTGATGATTACCTTAGCGCAAATTCCCAAGAAAACAGGACCTAAGAACCAAGTTCTGATGCTTCATTTACAAGGCAAGGGCCTCAAAAGTAAGGAGAAGGGGGAGAAGAGAGGGAAGACTGAGAAGAGATGTGAGAGGACACATTATCATAATGGCCGTGGCTTCATGACACCGGCCAGAAGGCAGCAGGCCAGCTGACACACACACTTGGCTCTGCCACATGGGGAGTTTTGGGACATGGCTGAACCATTCCCTGGACCAGTCTGTGGAGGGAGGAAGGGGAGATTATCTGCCTGGCTCCTTCCTATCTTCTATTTTTCACTAGTCAAAATCTGTACCAAGGAGTTACCTTCCCTGTGCTGCCAAGTTGCATCACCTGGCCCCTGCAGTGGCCACTCAGCAAGCTAGATCTCACACCCTAAAATGTGGTGCTCCATCTGACCCAGACATTGCAAGAGATGCCAAGACTCAAGCGGTCCAGCTGGTTAGCTGGGTTGTAAGTCCCCAGCCAAGGTGGAGGTCTGTCTGTCACCCCTAGGCAGGAACTGCCTGGTTCCATGCTGGTTTAGGTCAGTTCATCTGCCACAAAGATAGTTGGGGTGGAGCCAGCAGCTGAGGGTCTCTGAGATAGGTAAGGCTAAGGGAATCAGATGAAGTTAATGAGAAGAATCTAATAGGATGATGATGATGATGATAAAGAACTGCAGCCAGCAAGAAATAGTGTCAAGAAAGCACCAGAAGAGATCCACAAGAATCAACAAATAGAAGAAATATTTAATGTAAGGATAAGTTCAACAATCTTCCATTTAGAAAGGTGAAAGCCAAGATAAATTCTAATTATGTGAATATGGATTTGTTCACAACGTCTTGGAATATCAGAAATTAGGGGCATCCCTTGAAGCTTGAAGGAGAGACTTAATTTGGGAGAAGTGAAAGGGGGTATTATTATGACTTAATATAGTGGGCAGTAAACACATAGAATGTATTATCTTCGGAGGTGATGCTGTCAGAAAATACAAATTGGTTGGAGAATAATTTAGGTAAGTTTATATTTTATGGCGCCATAATCAGCTACTAGGAGGAAATTAAGAGTGTCTAGGATACAAGTCCTAACCTTTTGAGATTGAGATCACAGAAGAGAGTAATGTCCTTCCTTGGTGTCATTTTCAGTGACTGAATCCCGGTCTGAATGGATCATTGGTCTGAGCGTTTTACATTATCTGTTTTTATCACTAATATCCATGGTAATTTCAGGGACCTTTTCCCTTGGGGAAAGTGGAGGGTGCTTTAGCATTGTGGTCTCTAGATCTAGAAAAGCATCCTGCCTTCGGACAGAAGGACAGTGTTCACTTTAAGGATTACTCTGCCTTTGTCAACACTCAGTCTTTTAGCATTTAATTCTCTACAAACCAGTGGGGAATTAAATGGGCCATCAATTCACTTGATCTTTGCATAGTCATTTGAAACACAAATACAATAAAGTACATTAGTTTCCTCACACTCATTCTGAACTCTAGTCCTTTGCTTGCATTAATCTCTATACTTGGATTGTCTCCTCTCTCTGTTTATCCAAATCCATGCACTGCAAGGCTTAGGCCAATTCCCATTTCTCCATAAAACCTTCTCTGACCACTTCGTTCCTCACAGCCTTTTGCTGCTTTAAATCATTTGACATTTATTATCGTAATCATAAATACTCAAGCTTTATGCTCTCCTGAATTGGCTGCTAATCACTTTGTTTGTACATAAATCACATTGTTCTAACTGGATTTTAAGCCCTTTTGAGAGCAGCAGTGAGGTCACCTGGTCCTCTCAGGTTGCCCCTGCATGCCGCAGGATGCCAGGCAGTCAGTGGATGCTTGATGAGCTTGTTCAGGGGGTGGCACATTGGCAGGTGAGAAGAGCGTGTGTGTGCTGCCATCCAGACAGACTCAGGACTGCGGGCAGCGCTCTAGCTCCAGGTGAAAATGCTTCCTCATTGCTTTTGGATAATGAAGGCAGTCCTTAATTTCACCGAGAGCAATAAAAGTTACTGCCTCCTTTTATGGTGTTAACTCCCCCCTCCACTCCCCCTCCTCCTCTATCAAAACATACTGGAGAATCCTAAAGACCTTTTAATTGATAATAAAAAGAATTTCTTCTCCTACCCATTTCAGAAAAGGAATCTGCCTTCTCTCCCTTTGTCTTCTTGTTCCTATGGGCAGTGGCTTCTGTGGTTGCTGTTAGCCAGATGCTTGAGGCAAAATACATCAGATACAGAAATCCTTCATTACTAGTAATAAATTCTTTCCAAGCTCAAATCTGAGATGATACTACTGAGTTTAGCCAAAGCAACATCGAGCTTCCCCTCACACCCTCACCACATCTGTGATGAGGTCTTAAGAGCCGTCATCTTTTTAATTTTGGAGTAAATGTGGAGGGAGTGGGTCCATCTGTAATAGGCAGAGGGAAGACTGGAGTGAGAATGGCCTGAGCAGTCTGGCCTGGAACATCCTATTGAACATCTGTCAGCCCCATGTTTACTATTATCTTCCAGACGCTTCAAGTGAGGATGGAGTGAGATAAAAACATATAAATTCAGGGCAAGTGAGGAAAATTTTGGGGGGCCCTGCTGGTAGGTTGAGTCTCCTACCCAGGATTCTGGCTACCTGCTTTAAACTCATGTGCTCATCTGGCAGAAAAAACTGCTCAACTGTACCGTGTTCTTCTTAGAAGGAGGACTGTGGTATACTTGGAAGGAAGAGTTAAGCCCACAGTGGGAGGCAGCTCCCAAAGCCCTAAGATAATCACGTGTGCAGCTGGAAGGCTTCCTTGAAAACATCTCTATCAGAGAGAACAAAATTAAATGCCCTTAAATCAAACCTTTTACACAATGGACCTGTCTCTTCCTAGGCAAGATGAAAACAGTCTCACAACTCTGGGGCTTAATCCCCTTACTTCCCGTCTCCTCACTGATCAGCCACTGGATTTGGTTTCCTGCCCGGGATTAGTTTACAAGTGGATCCTGAGGCCTCCCAGTGGCTTGGCCATGCCAGCTGCTCTCTGCAGCTGTGGCCAAGATGTAATCAGCTCAGAGCCAGGGCAGGTAAGCTGCAGCTTGGAGTGAATAGCTGCTGTCTGTGGAGAAAGGCTACTGTAGAGAACCCTGAACTCCTAGCACAAATGAAGAAAGAGCCCATGGGCCACTGGGTGCCACTGGGTTGGGGGAAGGGTAGGGAGGTGAAGGTCTACCTTCCATGATCTATGATTGCCATCTTTGGGATGCTGGCTTAGGTTGTGCATTTTAGAGCCTCTGTTGCCTATTTCATCTGTAAAAGGAAAAAATAGTACCTACCCTACTTCCTCTCCATGGTTCTGATGAGGAGTAGATGTCCCTACATCTACTCCCCACATCTAAGAACTCGAAAGGTGTTGGGCAGTTCTTGGATATTAATTATCATTAGTGGAAATGGAAGTCCAATAATGATTATTATTTGGTCAGTTTTTCTCCTTTGTTTTAAAAGAATGCTTTGGAAATTTTGGTGCAAGTTTGTATTGACCTTCCATATCTCCCACCGACTATTGAAGCCATATCGTGTACGGTGAGAGTTTGCTCAGGACCACTCACAATGCTTTCTATTCAGCACATACTGGTTTCCTCGACCCCTCTCTATGAAACCGTGCAGAAGAATGGTAACTGATCCTGTGGTCAAGTCCAGCTGAATGGGGTTATGTGTGGTTTTAAACTAAGTGAGGCCAAGCCTACCGCACTGGGTGTTCCCTGCGATGCTGAGAGGTGTCTTGACCTTGAAGCTGGGGGGTCACGCTCCAGGGAGTGCTTCAGCCAGGGTCGTCCATAGCTGGAAGAAGGGGGAGGGGTCCAGATGAGGCAGTGCAGTTAAGTATTTTGATTCTCGCTTTCTATCTCAAGGGATCTTCTCTCTCAGCCTTTTCCATAATTTACTGCAAGCAGCTTGAGAAGACCTTAGATCTGGGGCCTTTCTGCCTTCAGTTCTTTGAAATAAGGAGGATAGTTCCCATCACCTCTCTTGCAGGAACGCAGTGAATCTGATGAGTTAGGTAATGTCTGGACAGAACACTGGCTCCTGTGAAGTAAGGAGTGTGGGGTGGCCAAATGCAAAACAGAACTCAACGGGTGACATGAGTGGTCACCTCACCAGGATGAGGGGTGTGGTCACAGCCTGCCCAGCAGGCATCTGAGTGGCATATGGGGTAGGGAGCAGGGAGGAGTGGGAGAGGGCAGAGAGAGATGGGAGTGTCCCCACTCAACTCCATAAAAATCTTCTCTCTAGCACCCTTGACCTTGCAAGTTGAGGCCTGGCCTTGCTGCCACATTCTAGCACCCGTCAAGTACCTCTGAGCTGCCGCTGCTCCACTCTAGGATTCCCAGATATTATGACTGATCGAGTTGACAGGAAGCAAAGACAGCTCCACTCTCTGCATTTTGCTTTGAGTGGCATCGGGCTCTGATGCCACTTGAACAGGCAAGACTTGGCTACCATCACTTCTGGTCCCCATCTCCTGCTCCAAGCCTTCTGCCGTCCACGTTCTCGCAGCTCCTCAGTCACACAGGGCTTACCCCCACGATCCCTTCATATCTCTTACAACTCATTTAAAAACCACTTGGGCTCAAGGAGAATAGGACTTGGCAGGTAACAGTAGGGTGCCCATCAATCTCTTTTTTAACCCCACAACCCCAAAGTGCTCCAGGTAGCAGCAATACTTCTCTCCCTCAGCATTTATGCCTCTGCTTGAACCAAGAAATCAAACTGCCAGCTCTGTGCTAAGTGGGTCGAGAGGTCCTCTCGTGTGCCTGCCTCTGCTTCAGCCCTGTTGACAGCATCCCTGAGCCGTTCTGGGAATGATTCCTGTCCTGCCCCGGCTTCAAATTCAACACGTTTAACCTCCCTCCTGGGTTACAGCTGGGTCCTCACCACGAAACCCAGACTCTTCAAAGGGATGTGCAGAACATTCGCCATAGCCTGTCTTTTCACCTGGTGTCCAGGCCTCTCGGATGTGAGAGCTAACAGAGGCTTTGGAGGAGCTGGAGGAAGGGGAGATGGAGGCGAAAGTGCTGACTTTCACAGATCACTTCTTTTCTGCTACGAGTACGGAAAGGCTATCTCCCTTTATTTTCACCCCAAACCTGAGAAAGTGACAGAGTGAGAGGATGAGAACCTTGAGGCCCAGAGGGGACAGTATCCTTCCCACTGTCACATGGCCAGCCTGCTGTACACCCAGGTTCTTCTGATTTCAAGGGCCCTGTTTCTCCACAAATATCCTTTTCCTGACTTAAAGTTCACCTGGGCTCATCCTTCCATTTCCCTGCTGAGCAAGCAGGGTGGGTATCACCTCTTCAAGGTTGCTGGCCTTTTTTAGGAGCACAGATCTCAAGCTTTTACCTGGTGTCCTTCCTATAAGCCGCCCAGAACTCCCTCCACTGCTGCAAGATTATGAGGATGGCTGGTGGCCCTATCTCCAAGTCATTTGATTGAAACTGGAAGCCTTTTATCCTCATACAGCTCACAGGTGGTTTACATGGTGTGTAAAGGTCAACACCGATGTCTTGACACTGGCATGGCTGCTCCTTATGTGAAGATGATAGCAGCAGCAGCGACAATCACAAACTAAACCAAAGGCAAACAAAACCGTGATCAGAGGACAGACTGGTATTAGATCTGCTGAGCTCGGTTCAGAAGAGAGAGGAGGGTCCTGGCTAAGGATCCCCACCAGGAGGCAGGAGCCTGTGCCAAGGATCTGTCTTCACCCAGTGCAGCAGGACCACATTGTCTGATCAGGCGGACGCCCTCTTCCTAATGGCTAGACCTTTCTAATGGACAGGGTTCTCCATCAACCTCCTGCAGCTAAGAGGCAAGCTAAAGGCAGATACCAACTTAGAAAAACTGAGAGGCAGAGCCTGTGTGAGGGAGATAGGAAGGGTAAAACTCATTGGAGAAGAAAGTGCTGTCTTTCTGCAATGGAGGACCCTCCTGTGTCTGGGAGTCATGAATATTGCATCAAAAGCATAAGCTTATTTAAGAAAAGGAAAAAGAAACCTAGAAGCCGAGAGAATTAAATAACTCCTGGGAACTAGCCTTAGGAAAAATCTTTTCAATTTGATTGTGGAAATACGTTTCTGTCAGGGTTTTGGCCTTGGATTTCCAGCTTTGTGTGAATCCAGATCAAGAAAACCCCTTTGCGATGCCTAAGGGGAGGAGAAAGCCCTTCGTAGAAAGACAGTAGGTTATGTGACTTCATAAGCAGTGGAGCTCTGGGCACCAACAGGCTTCTCAATGCCTGGTTTCCATACTGTCTTTATGTAAAATTTCCCAGTGTTTAACTTTCACCAGGGTAGTTGAGGATGTATTAACTTGAGTATCGATGTTGTAGCTCAGCATTTTAATACTTCAATTAAATATCAAGGAATCACACAAACATACTTTGAGGAGACTTTCCAGCACGAGACCAGAGACCGCAGCTTTAAACTGCTGCTCCCTGTTCCAGCTCTGAGGCCAGGCTGCTGCTGCTTTTGGTGCAGCAGGGAGCAAACACACATTAGCAAAACATGGCTGCTTTCTGGTGCCTCACAGAAGAGGAGGAGGAGGAGCCTGTTTCCTGGAAGACCTGGTGAGTTTTTGACCGCGGATCGTGCGACAAGGCACCTGGCTTCTGAACCAGAGAAAGGGTTCTTTCAACAGCTCCCCGTGGCCCGGCCTGCCCCGTTGCTTTCCCTGCTGTTTTAGGACTGAGGGGGGTGGCTTCTGATAGACATCAAGAAGATTGTTAGTGGACATACTTGGGGTAGCTCTTTGTGATGCTGAGAATGAGACAAAATGGAAGGCAGAGCAAGAATAACCACAAAAGGCAGAAGGAAGAAAAGTAAGAGACGCACAGAAGGCGTTAAAGTGTCCAGAGCTAACTCCATATTGTTTCGTGTGGGCAAGGCCACTCCAGGCATATATGGCACTCTGGCAGAACTGGCTCCCAGAACTCAGCTGGCTTCGGCATTCAAGTTGCTCAAATGAGCGGAAGGTTTGGGAAAAGAGAAGGCGGGGAACTGAAATACCCTTTGCATTTCTGCAGCTTTGTCTGAGTTGAGAAGGGCTCTTTAGCCAGAGCCTCCAACCAGAACCTTGTTTCCATGGCAACCCACTTGCAGCCTGCAAAGCTGTGACAACCCACTCTGGATCTAGTGTTGCTGAACCAGAAAATGGAATAGGAGAAGTTTGGTTTCCTGCACTATTAATATTAAACATATTCACAGAGAGGTATGGAGGAATCTGTGTATTCAGTGGTGAATGCCATTTTTCATCCTTGACCTTAAACATGAATGCACTGGGTAGGTTCTAGAATACTGGGGGAGAATAAGAAATAGCCTTTGACATTGATGAGGCTACCACCCCAGGGGATCTGTGCCATTTGGCATTTACGTGCTGGGCATTGCACAAGCCCAGAGGAGGGTGTAGCTAACTCATAGGGGTTGGGAAGTTTTCCCAGTGATAATAACATTCAAGAACTGACAAAGAAGAAATGAACAGGAATTTTCCAGGTGGAGAATGTGATAAGAAGGGAATTCCTGTGGGAAAAATATCTTTACAGCAGGAAATAAAGCAAATTATGATTTTGTTTCTTGACATGTCTTTGAGATCCGCCCCCAGCAACCTGTCTCCCATTAGGTTCGGCCCTCTCCGGAGCTTCTGCCCATCAGCCCATGAGCTTCTGGTTGCAGCGTTACTTCTTTGGGTTGATTTAAAATCTGTGGTCTGGGACTTCCCTGCTGGTCCAGTGGTTAAGAATACGCTTGCCAGCGCAGGGACACGAGTTCAATCCCTGGTCTGGGAAGAACCCACATGCCTCGGAGCAACTAAGCCCAGGAGCCACAACTACTGAAGTCCATGTGCCTGGAGCGCCACGGCAAGAGAAGCCACCACAGTGAGAAGCCAGTGCCCCACAGCTAGAGAGTAGCGCCCCCTCGCTGCAACTGGAGCAATGAACACCCAGCGCAGCCAAAAACAAGCAAACAGGCACATAAAGGCTGTAGACCGACAGGATCTCCCAGTCCTTTATGGGGCTCACTACACACTTGTTTTAAGGGGGAAATGCATTTCTAACCTTATGTGGAAAGATAATATTAGCAAAGCAAGTACCGTGAGAGGCTCAGAGGATGGTCAGGACTGCCTTTTAAAGACAGCTTGTAGTGAACTGTTTGAAAACCCTTTTGCTGGGGATTAGAATACTTTCTCCCTAAGACATCCCAGCATTAGTTTGACTCTGCGTAATGACTTTTTTAAAGAAAGATGTACCTGTTCTGAACCACCTAGTGGTCTTTACTTTAACTAGCTGGTTTCTTTATGCTCCTAGGGATATACTAATTTGCATACTGACACCAAGAATATCAAGACAAATTACTTCTCTCAGAGCACTGGAGAGCGAGGCTCACCTCAGTAATAGTCCATAGAGCCCCCCCTAGGATCAGCACCAGTCATCCTGTGAACACGCCATGCATATTAATTGGTGATAATTGAAAAATAACACCCGTCATCCTTAAAGAAGAAAATCGCCTCAACTGATTGCACTTTTATACAAAAACTATTTTATTACCTAGATCCACTAAATAATCAGATTGTCATCATCACACTCAGTATTATTACTAATATATATTTGGTCTTTTATCCATTCATCTGACAGCTATGTTTAACACAATGTGATGGGGAAATAAATACAGAAAAAAACATGTCTTATTTGGAAGAATCTTACAATTTACTGTGTTTATGGGATGGTGAGTGGGACATTATAAATAAATATAATACAGAAAATGAAGTAGTTGCTGTATATATATGTGTGTGTGTGTGTGTATACATACATAAATATATATACACAGAGAGAAAGTGAGACCTATATCTAGTACCATGCTTCACATATAACACATTCTGTAAGTGTAAAATGATTGATAGGATAAACATGCTGTAAACATGCATAAAAGAAAGGACTCACTTTGGTGGGTGCCCAGGGCTTCCAGAACAGAAAAGCTTTACAGAGAAAGTAACATCTATGTAGAATCTCAAAGGATGATGGCTGTTTTGTAGGTATGGAGGAGAAGGGCAATCCAGCCTGAAGAAACAGCCTGGGCAAAGGCTGGGAGGAGGCCTATGGTGCGTGTGCCTGGGAAATGGTGAATGGTGCAGTGTGAGACGCCTGGAAATCAGGCACTCGGCTTTGGAGAATCTTGAACATCATCATACCTCAAAGTTTGGATTTTATTTTTATGGTGGTGGTAGGGTAGGCAGAAACGAGTAGTCAGTGAAGCTGTTTGAGGAGGGAATCCATGCTGGATGCTTATTGCTTATCCTCTGTGAGCTCCCACAGGACACCGGCTCCACCAGGGGAGGCTTTTTGTCACCTTTGTTCTCTCATATATCCCGAGGGCTAAGCCGGGCCTGGCACACAGCAGATCCTCAGTAGATAGCTGGTGAATGAGGTTCTACCAATCGTTTAAATTCTTAAAACAAATTTAAGAATTTGTTTCTGGGCATGATGAAAAGGTAGATGGAAAGGATTTCAGGAAAGAGATGCAAGGTGGAAGCTAAGTTCAAGTGAATGCCTATGAGACTGAAGCTGAGAGTGATGTGCGAAAGGACAAGAACTGTGAATGGGAGGTCTGGGGAAAGCTCCAGAGAACTTGGTCACTGAGTAAATGTGAGGGTGAGGGTCAAAAACGTCCTCTGTATGTTTAAAAATAACCAGCCTGCTGTTCACCAGGGCTCAGAACTGCAAGGGAAGAGTTGCTTCCAAGTTGAGGGTGGGGAGCAGCCGAGAAGTGAAAGACAATAGCTTTGCTTTTGGAAAAGTTGAATCCGAGGTGCAGCTGGGAAATTCATGTGCATACTTAAAGGGACAGCTGGGGAGTAGAGCTCAGTTTGGGAGAGAAGGGCTGGACTGAAGGGTGTGGGAGCTGTTAGGATAAAGGTAGTAACAAATACCCACAGAGCAGGGGCCCTGGGTTTCCTGGGGAAGGCATGGAGACTGATAAGGATGGGACTCGGTGTCCGAGGAAGGCTTGCTTCTCATGGGAAGGAAATTCAAAAGCTTGAGAACTGGGAAGGGAAGTTAGGGCTAAAAGTAGGAGAATGGGGAGTCAAAGAAGTCAGGGGAGTGTTTTCTGATTGAGGATGTGATCAGATAACTGAGTCTGGCGGAAAACCATGAAGGTGAAGGCTGAGAAGAACCCCCTGGATTAGACAATCAAGAGCTACCAGTCAGGTGAATAGAATGGTGGAGGCAGGCACCACTATAGGAAGAAATGTTAGCTGAGAAAATGGAGTGCAGAATGCAGAGTGCTTTAAGAGATTTGGCAGTGAATGAAAAGAGAGAGGAGGGTTTGGCTTCAGAGGAAATCAAAGTTGAGAAAAGACATTTTTTTATAAAGAGAAGTAAGTTTGCGAGCTTGTGAGAGGCAAGCTTTTATGCCACCACTTAACAATAAACTCTTAGCTGTTTCTATAAGAAAAATATTTTGATTTTGAGAAAAGAAGCATAAGATACAGCTTTCATCTACACATAAAATTCAGTAAAGCATCTGAGCACAGTTAATGTAATAATGTCAAGCATGATACATAAAGATGATATTTCGTCTTACTAATAACGTCTCAGATTTCATCTATGGAAAGAGGGCTTCTTTCTGTAAATGGCTGAGGTGGAAGAGGTACTCACATCATGATCTGCCTGTCCCTGTTTCGTCATTGCCTGGTGATGGCTGCAGAGTCCCAAGCAGGAGGAAAGTCAGCTTAGACAGAATGAGGACTTGATAGTCCTACATTTGGGTTTCATGTAGGAATTCTGGGTGTCAAGGTACTTTGGAAGGTCATTGGATCTTTCACCCTGCCTTCCAGAAGACTTCCATGAACACTGTCTGAGAATTATAATGTCCTACCCACATTAGTGTGCCTGGGACCTAGTAGTAGTGGTATAGTTTATATGGGAAAGGATCTCATGCAATTTTATGTGACTGCTTTGTTTTGGCCAGCTAGAGGGTAGAACTGGCATAGAAACAAATGGAAAAACATTTCCCCCCATGTTTTCTTAACCAAATCATATAGCCAAATAGAAACAAGCACATTTCTTTTTTTATTCCCTTCCTGAAAGTTGAAGATTTTACCTTGTGTTTTCAGAGTTCTAGGAAAGGATTAGTGTTATAGAAACATTACATTGGCTGAAATGTGGGCAGAAGGAATTCTGTGCATTTCAAGGTCCTCTGCTTATTGGAATCTCACAGCAACCATAATTAGATCAACTTGGATATGTGGGTATGTCACTGAGTGGAAAACCACACTGACAGTACAAAAATTCTTAGTTTTTTGCTTTTTTAAAAAAATAATCATTCAATAACAAGACTAAAAGACAACTGAACATAAATGATGAAAGCAACATTGATGCAGGTGCACTGAGAAATAGAAGTGGATAAAATATCTAAGCAATATCAGGGGACTAGCTGAATAAACTATGTCTCTTTAAATTCATCTTACACAGTATTTAGCATACTCAAAACATGGAGGAAACCCAATAAGACATTCCAGGGAAAGTCCTTTTCATAATATTCAACTTGGAGAAGACTCTTGAGTCCCTTGGACCACAAGGAGATCAAACCAGACAATCCTAAAGGAAATCAACCTTGAATATTGGAAGGACTGATGTGAAGCTGAAGCTCCAATACCTTGGTCATCTGATTTGAAGAGCTGATTTATTGAAAAAGACCCTGATGCTGGGAAGGATTGAGGGCAGGAGAAGTGGGAGACAGAGGATGAGATGGTTGGATTGCATGATTGACTCAGTGGACATGATTTTGAGCAAACTCTGGGAGATAATGAAGGACAGGGAAGCCTGGCTTACTGCAGTCCTTGGGGTCACAAATAGTCGGACATGACTTAGAAACTGAACAAGGGAAAATCCAGGATACACATAGCTATGTAGTACGATACAAGTTTTATGAAATTCAATGTTGCACATATAGATATATTTGCATAGAAAATACCTGAGGGAACATTACACTCCAGAAATGCTAATGATAGTTATCTATGGTGATAGGATTAGGAATGATTATTATTTTGCTTTTTCTATTTTTAGATACTTGCCAAGTATTTTTATAATTATAAAAAACTGTTTGAACCTGCACTTCAGTCTCACAAAAGCATAATTGCACATGTGTCCCCCTATATGTGTCTTTCCATTTCATTTTCACCAAAATAGGGTCTGGATTAGGGGGGCTAAATTCATAATCCCCATGTTTATATTCAGACCTCAGTGTGAGTCGGAACAGGCTCCCTTTAGACTCTGGACTAGAGCAAGTCAGCAAATCAGAACTGACTGATCACCAGATACTCCCTGTGGGTGAAATGGGGGGTTGGCATCAAGACGGGAGATGGGGGTGCTTCTCCTGACCTGGGCAGGGAAGGGGCTGCCATGCCTGCCCCTCTCTCTTATTCCCCCCTCTCTTCCTCTTCCTCCTCCTACCCTTTCTCCCCCTCCTCTCCTCCTCCTCCTCTTTTCATGGGCTCTGAGTCTTTGATGGCCAAGTGCCCCACTGCTGCACTTGAACCGCATGCACTGGAGGATAAACAGCTGGCTCAGGAAAAATCTGTGAGCATCAAATGTACTAGGAACCAGAAGAAAGGCAGAAATGAGCATTTTGACTGTGGCCACCCAAATTAGGCTGTTTGAAATCCTGATTTAAAAAAAAAATCTATAGCACAGGGCACTCTACCTAATGCACTATGGGAACCTGAGTGGGATGGAAGTCCAAATGGAGGGATGTATGTATACGTATGGCCGATTCATTCTGCTGTACAGTAGCAAAGACCACGTGGTACAGCAACTACACTGCAATAAAAATTAATTTAAAAAGAAAATAAAGCTACAGGCCATAAAACATGTATGTTTGTGGTAATGAAGCTTCTGTGCATCTTTTTGTTTTTAATTGGACTATTGCTGCACATCTTGATTGTGGTGGTGGATGCCTGACACTACACATGCAACCAAACTGTGCAGGATACACACACACACGTGCACACACATATGCACACATGAGTGTGAGGAAGACAGCAGTTCTGAATGAGATCAGTGCTTTGTTTGCACCACTGTCGATATCCTGACTGCCATACTCTGATACTGTAAAATGTTCTGCAAAATGCTACCATTGGGGAAAGCTGAGTAAAGGACATGTGCCATCTCCACTATTTCTCCCAACAGCATGTCGTGCCACAGTTATCTCAAAATAAAAAGTTCAACTAAAAAATAAAAGGTATGTGTGAGCCATTCATGTCGTGTAAGAGCCACTGTCCAGATGGCTCAAGAGTCTGATCTGATAATAAGAACAAAGGATTTGAAACAAATATCCATCATGGAATTATTATGCATTAGGCACAATGCTAAACAAGCACTTTGCAGTATTCTTTTAAGTTCATCCACCTTATGATGGGTATTATTGTCCTTATGTGATATATAAGGAAACTGAGCTCAAAAAAATTAAGTAACTTGCCACACTCGCCCAGCTAGTAATTGCAAAGTAATGAACCAACCCAGGTGGTCTGGCTCCAAAGCAAACATGCTTAATCCCTAAGCTGTACTCCTTTTGTGTTCTGTCAAGTAACACGTTTGCTTTGAATGATATTTAACTCAGATAGAGGGTGTCTTGTCACCTCCCAGCCATCATTTCTTTGCAGCGATCCTTTGGGGCTGTTCCCCTAAGAGTTTATCTAAATACTTACAACACTTTTTTATATGACTAATTTTACTATCTCCAGTTTATTATATAAAATTTACCATCAATCACGTTTATTCCCTGCTATGCACAGAGTTATGTGTTTTTAAATTGGAACTCACTCTCTTAGGTTTCTTTGGGAAACTCCCCACTCCCTTTCCACCTACTGAATAATTATGGAGATTAGGTGGGGCTTGTCTACATACTCAGTTAATGCAGGGCATTAATGGAATACAGATGAATCCTGTAGCCGGAATTGAGAGAGTGTGGCAAGGTTGGGAGGGCCTGATACCATTGTATCAGGGCAGAGATCAGCTTCTGGAACCAGGGTGGTGGTTGAACACATGTGAGTGAGAGCAAAGAAGTGAGTTGAAGCCAGGGAGGTGCATGGGAAGTGGGCAGACAGAAAAGACAAAAAGCCACACAAGTCCAGCTCCAGAACTGGCACATTCAGAGAAAACAAGATGGCAGTAGAGGATGGTGTGGACAAGAACAAACCCAAGGTCAAAAGGGTGACAGTGGAAAATGGCTTTCTAGCTGGAATGGTCTGGTATGCTTCCCATGAGAAACAATCAATTCCAGAACAGGGACAGTAGACCTGTCACTCAGCTCATCCTGGCTCCAAGGTGTTTTAAGACTTTAATCACTGAACCTCGAGTGTCGTAATATACGTGTGCTGTGTGCTCCATCACTTCAGTCATGTCCAGCTCTTTGGGACCCTATGGACTGTAGCCCACCAGGCTCCTCTGTCCATGGGATTCTGCAGGCAAGAAAACTGGAGTGGGTTGCCATGCCCTTCTCCAGGGGATCTTCCCGGCCCAGGGATTGANTATACGTGTGCTGTGTGCTCCATCACTTCAGTCATGTCCAGCTCTTTGGGACCCTATGGACTGTAGCCCACCAGGCTCCTCTGTCCATGGGATTCTGCAGGCAAGAAAACTGGAGTGGGTTGCCATGCCCTTCTCCAGGGGATCTTCCCGGCCCAGGGATTGAACCTGTGTCTCTTACATCCCCTGCATTGGCAGGCAGGTTCTTTACCACTAGCGCCACTTGGGAAGCCCCCTAATATTATATATGATCCCTTTTACTTCTGGAGAGAAAATGGTCTCTTTTCTGCCACATGGAAACTAGAAACAGCCTTAGGTGCTGATGGCCTGATTTGGAGCAAGTGCAGTGGCTATGGCTTATTGTCTCCTATGGCGGACTGGCTGCCCAGTGCCACTTGGAGGCAGAACTCCTTATGATAAAGAGGCAGTTTCCAGGCCATCTCTGGGAAAAGGCTGAACGTTTGCAGAGAAGGATGGAGATAGGCTGCAGGCTTCACGTGGGTCGGCTCTGTCTTATGCTTGCCTGTCCCTTTTCATGAGATGCTTTGTAGAGGCTTGGGAAAGAATTGGTCGGCTAGTTAAAGTTAGCTCTACAAAGACTGCCTCAGAAAGAGAAATGAAAGAGAATCTTCACAACCAGTCACAGAGGAGAGAGGTCATAGCAGAGGGAGGAGCAGGAGATGATGTAGGAAAAAAAAATTAATGAGAAGCGCACTGGGCATGATAACAGACTGACTTGAAAAGGGGAAACGAGGAAAGGATTCTGGGCTGCCCCGGGACTGTCTAAGCTGCATGAAATGTAGAGATAAAAGGTAACACAGCTATCTTATTAGAATAGGGGGATGTCTGCACCTCATGCATTTCTCCTCCACCCCCCTTTTCCCAGCTACATCTCAGACCCAGGGGCATTAGGGATGTGAGATGAAGAGAAAGCAGAGCTGCCTGTTTGGGAGGGAGCAAAATCTACTCGTTGTGGCAATATTGATCAAGAGCAGTTTGAAGCCATTTCCCCCATTGGACCTCATTACCCGCATCTGCCTTTGAGTCTCTGTTCCCAGGCTGATTGTCGCCAGGTGGCACCCACCCCTGCCAGACACAGGTGGATGCCCAGTGTCCTCGAGGAACTCACTCCCAGTGAGGAGGGCCGCAGCTGGCCCACAGAGGAGGCGTGGCAGGGAGGGGCCAGCAGTTCTGGAAACAGCTGGTATGTGTGTCATCAACAGAGTCCCTCTTCCTTTGATGTGAAAGATTCTCTACACAAAAGCCACTGTGAACTGCAAAAACATGGTAATAAGTATTTTTTTTTTTTTTTTGCTGCTGAAATGAAGCAATTATCGCAGAGTAGGTAGACACCTAAGTGACTGCAGTGGTATCCAAAGCAATCTGCTGTGAAGTTGGTTTCCACTAAAACAGAGAACATTTGTGGAAGCTGCCCTGATGCCTGATTCATAGACATGGAGGAGGGTCCCTTGTCATTGGGCTCCTATAAGGGTGGGAGAGAGGGAATGGGGTGGGGCAGGGAGGAAGAAGTGAAATGCAAAGCAGAGCAGAGAACCGCAGTAAACAGTCGCAAAACAACTTTGTAACAAACACCTCCAAGTGGCCAGCCCCTCCACCCCCTTCTATGGATGTGAGCCTGTCACACAGGATCCTGCTCATTGGAGAACTGCCGCAGCCTCCAGGATCTCGGGAGACATAGGGAAATTCTGCCTTACAAATGGAACTGCTCACAGCTGCTCTGGAGTCCTTGCTTTGCTGAGCAGTTGGCCAGATGCTTGCAGAACTGAAATGAGGGCCCAGGGTGATACATGTGTGTGTGGGTGTGTGTGTGAAGTCGCTCAGTTGTGTACAACTCTTTGCAACTTCGTGGACTGTAGCCTGCCAGACTCCTCTGTCCATGGGATTCTCCAGGCAAGAATACTGGAGTGGGTTGCCATTTCCTTCTCCAGGGGATCTTCCCAACCCAGGGATCGAACCCGGGTCTCCTGCATTGCAGGCAGACGATTTATCCTCTGAGCCACCAGGGAAGCCAAGGGTGATACACGTGGGGAATACTTAATCCCTCAACCCCATCTTTTCTGTGTTCCCACTCTCTATCTTAGCATCTATAGCAGAGACAATCACCATCCTCTCACTTAGAGCAGGGGGTCCCCAACCCCCGGTACCGATGCACGGCCTGTTAGGAACTGGGCTGCACCACAGGAGGTGAGGGAGTGAAGCTTCCCCTGCTGCTCCCCATCGGTCCTGGTACTGCCTGAACCATTCCTCCAGCCCGCACTCTGTCCATGGAAACACTGTCTTGCACGAAACCAGTCCCTGGTACCAAAAAGTTTGGGGACTGTTGACTTAGAGCACTAACTGGATATTCTAGAAAGCAGTTTCACTGAAGCCATCTGGCCAAAGCACACCCGGGTTGGGAATATACTTGTAGGAGTCACTTCGTAAATACATTGTCATCATTTCTAGCCTTAAGAGTGGCTGCAGACCAGCAGCACCAGCATCACCTGGGAGCCTCTCAGAAATGCAGACTCTAAGGCTCTGTCCCACACTGGGTGAGCTAGACATGTGCTTTAACAAGATCCCAGGTGGTCATTATGCACTCTGAAGGCTGAGAGGCACTGCTGCAACAGTCTTCAGCACGCCTTATCTCTGTGGTATTAAATGGAGCAAGCCTGGTCTTCACACTTAGCCCTAGATCCACACCTTAGCTCCATTACTTCATGACACTGACCAAGAAATACCTAATTTCTCTGAGACGCAATCTCTCCAGTATAAAGTCATAATGCCAGGGTGGTTGTGAGAATTCAGGGAACAAATTCATTTCAAGTGGCTGCCAATGAGAACGAATGAACACACAGTCTCCCCACTAACCTAGTCTTCTTGTTAAAGAACCTTTGAGTGAAATACAGTACGCCCCCATTTCTAAAAGCCTAGCTTTTATAGAAGCTGGTCTTTTCAAGTGGTATAGGAGGGTTACACAGAATTCCACTTTGCTTGATCGATCTTCCCTCTCTCAAACTCAGCCAGGCTTTCACAGCAATCTTTTTCTAAATTATGTCTACTTCATAATTAAAGGCAAGATGCTGGCTTATTTCCTGGTCTGTTGAGCCCATACTCGAAGCAAGCTGGCATCAGGGGACCTTTCACATTTCCTTTTCTCTAGAGTGGACAGCGGTACACCTGCTCAGGGCTTGCATTCTGACAGTTTTGAGTCCAGATTCTCAGTTCAGTTCAGTAGCTCAATTGTGTTGAAAACTTTGTGACCCTATGGACTGCAGCACGCCAGACTTCCCTGTCCATCACCAACTCCCAGAGCTTGCTCAAACTCATGTCCATAGAGTTGGCGATGTCATCCAACTATCTCATCCTCTGTTGTCCCCTTCTCCTTCTGCATTTGATCTTTCCCAGCATCAGGGTCTTTTCCAATGAGTCCGTTCTTTGCATCAGGTGGCCAAAGTGTTGGAGCTTCAGCTTCAGCATCAGTCCTTCCTATTAATATTCAGGACTGATTTCCTTTAGGATGGACTGGTTTGATCTCCTTGCAGTCCAAGGGACTCTCAAAAGTTTTCTCCAAGACCACAGTTCAAAAGCATCAATTCTTCGGCGCTCAGCTTTCTTTATAGTCCAACTCTCATATCCATACATGACTACTGGAAAAGACCGTAGCTTTGACTAGACAGAACTTGGTTGGCAAAGTAATGTCTCTGCTTTCTAATATGCAATCTAGGTTTGTCATAGCTTTTCTTCCAAGGAGCAAGCATCTTAATTTCATGGCTGCAGTCACCGTCTGCAGTGATTTTGGAGCCTAAGAGAATAAAATCTGTCACTGATTCCATTGCTTCCCCATCTATTTGCCATGAAGTGATGGGACCAGATGCCATGATTTTCATTTTTTGAATGTTGAGTTTTAAGCCAGCTTTTTCGCTGTTCTCTTTCACTTTCATCAAGAGGCTCTCCAGTTCCTCTTTGCTTTCTGCTGTAAGGGTGGTGTCATCTGCATATCTGAAGTTATTGATATTTCTCCTGGCAATCTTGATTCCAGCTTGTGCTTCATCCAGCCTGGCATTTCGCATGATGTACTCTGCATATAAGTTAAAGAAGCAGGGTGACAATATACAGCCTTGACGTACTCCTTTCCCAGTTTGGAACCAGTTCCATGTCTGGTTCTAACGGTTTCTTCTTGACCCACATACAGATTTCTCAGGAGGCAGGTAAGGTGGTCTGGTATTGCCATCTCTGGAAGAATTTTCCACAGTTTGTTGTGATCCACACAGTCAAAGGCTTTGGTGTAGTCAATAAAGCAGAAGTAGATGTTTTTCTGGAATTCTCTTTTTATTAATTTTCCAGCAGATGTTAGCAATTTGATCTCTGGTTCCTCTGCCTTTTCTAAATCTAGCTTGAACATCTGGAGTTCACACTTTACATACTGTTGAAGCCTTGCTTGGAGAATTTGGAGCAATTTTTTTTTTTTTTTTGCTAGCCTGTGAGATGAGTACAATTGTGTGGTAGTTTGAATATTATTTGGCCTTGCCTTTCTTTGGGATTGGAATGAAAATTGACCTTTTCCAGTCCTGTGACCACTGCTGAATTTTCCAAATTTGTTGGCTCTTGACCCAGATTCTAGTTCTGTGATTTACTAAAGTAGGACCTGGAGGAGTTATCTACTGTCTGTGAACTTATGTAGAACACAGAACTGAAAAGTCCTTATCTACTAGGGTCACTGTAAAGAGTAAGTCAAAATCTATATACACTGAAAGCATAGAACCTTGCACATAATAGGTGTTAGTGCATATTTATTTCCTCCTGCTTTGTATCTAGAACTAATTCTAAACTTTTGGGGAGGATAATCAAAATAATGAAAACCAATATTTACTCTGGAACATCACTGGAAAAAGGAAGGTTTGCCTGTCAGTGACACATGCATAATTTTTGATCCTCTATTACTCACTGACTATTTCAGAATCAGAGTTAATGTTAGGTTAGACACTCCAGCCCATAGAGTATACTGATGAATCAGTCTTATGGTTTTAATAAACTAACTATGAAATGTTAACTATTTTTACACTTAGGAAATCATGCTAACTTAGTCCTTGTTTGATCTTTATAACTTAAAGTTTTCTTTATACATTTTCTTTCCTCTGTAAGTTTAGTGATGGCCTTTGACCAAAAGAATTAAAATTCTGACCTAGTAAAATTCTTATTACTAATTTTTCACATATGACAATATATGGTTTAAATTTACCCACCAACTTTGAGTTCTCAAACCAATAGACTTCAGTGGGAAAAAAAATCAAATAGAAGAGAGGCGAAAAGCAAAGGAAAAAAGGAAAGATATAAGCATCTGAATGCAGAGTTCCAAAGAATAGCAAGAAGAGATAAGAAAGCTTTCTTCTGTGATCAATGCAAAGAAATAGAGGAAAACAACAGAATGGGAAAGACTAGAGATCTCTTCAAGAAAATTAGAGATACCAAGGGAACATTTCATGCAAAGACAGGCTCAACAAGGACAGAAATGGTATGGAACTAACAGAAGCAGAAGATACTAAGAAGAGGTGGCAAGAATACACGGAAGAACTGTACAAAANGAAAATATTTTTAAAAACTGACTTAATAATAGATCATGATATTACCTTTGCCTTTGAGCCTCATTTAAGGGTCTGTATTACAGCAGCTAGAAGGTCCCTTAGAGTTCATCTAAGCCAACACTCTCATTTTCCAGATGAGGAACCTGCACCTGGGAGAAATGAAGTGAGTTACTTGAGGTCACACAGAAAGTCACTCTCCAAGTCCAGCTAACACTCATGTATTTTGACATTGGTTCACTTCCCAATATGGCAAGGTGTCTCTAAATTAATAAAACAGGGTAGTGTTTTGAAAATGTTCTCCAATGGGTTTTAATTTATCTCTTAATTTCTATTTACTTCTTTATCTCTAAAACTTAGCTTCAAGGTTAATGGAAGTAGGAAAATGTGGGAATGATTTCTCAGACGACAAAGAATCCGATAAATCAGCTTTCTCTCAAGTATGACTTTTTTACCTTTCTTTGTAAAAGATGATCTTCAAAGCAAGATTTTATATAAAAACTAAAGGATTATCTAAGTTTGTTTTCTTCTTCATTAATATCCCAAGAAGTAGGCCTAGAGACCCAGGTCTTGGAGAATTCTCATGAAGCTGTATTAGATGGGAGGAGGAGAAAATGCTCGATAAAAGAGTTTCCTTTGCAAGATATCTAAAGCTCAGTTGATCTTGAGGCTCCTGTATGGCCTAGCACTTTTGCAGAGGGATCATTTGTAATTAGTGAGCAATGGCAGATTCCAAGGCTGTTCTAACAGGATTCAGAAGTTCTTGAATGACCCAGAGAATGACCCTGGAGTTAGCTGAGGATTTAGGGTGCTTGTCGAAAAAGACCACCAACAGGAGCAAAATGAACATTCCACTGAGATGTTCAGGGCTGGCGGCCAAAGCCAGACAATGAATAAGGTTCACAACCAGGTCTCAGAGGCCCACAATACTAGAAGAACAGAGAAGAGCTTTCATTTGGAAAAAAAGAGATTGTTAAGTCTCTAGAGCAACAGGTGAAGCTGTTAGAATGGGCTCCACCCTCTGTTACTTGAGTTCTCCACTCCCACAGTGGCCTCCTCCTTACCTCCTCAGCCCTCATCCACAGCTCTACTCTCAAGTGTTGCATTCCTCTGACTACCACCTTATATCTCTCCACATTTCACAAGTACTCTCCATGTAACTATAAATAACTCAAAACCAATGACACTTTTTTCTTCTTGTGTTTACTATTTTTTCTCTATCAGGCTTCTGTTAATTTCACTTCCTATTTTCTATAGCTTGATTCCCTGGCCCATTGCTATAATCATGCCTTGCATATTCCTGACTTCCTTGTCCCTTCTTACTCTCCTGTCCCAACCCCAACTCTGGTTTAATTCAACTCCTCTTCCATCCAGGGGAGCAGTAGTATGACCTCTGAGTCAGTCTGAGGTCAATCAGTGATGACAGGTCACTGTTACCAGAAAACAGTACTATATTCCCCCATCAGGTAATTCATATTTTTTCTTATTCATTTTCAATACCTCTTCCTTGAGTCGCTCAGCTGATTGTCTGGTTACCTCTTATTTTACTGATAAAATAGAAGTAATCAAAAGAAAACTATTATCTTCCTAGCCCCAATACTACCATCCTGCCCTCACCTGTCTCAATAAGTCCCACCTTCTTTTCTTGATACAATAGATGAACTGGTTCCATTCTTCAGAAAATCTCTCTAGAATTCTTCTCATACTTTCCTGGCTACTCAATGACTTTGCTTCTCCAACTCTCCCTTATATCCTGTGTCTCATTTCTTTTAAATCCCACCTGTAAAGAAACATAAGATATATCTTTCATCTTCCTGAGCTGCATGTCCCCTTCCTGCTGTCAATGTCTTTGTTCCTTTTGGTTGATGAAATCTTTGAGCAGCTTCTTTGAAAACTGGCTCATTATCTGATGTCATAGTTTTCAAAGTTTAGCAGGAGAAAGGTCCAGTTTCGTAATGAGGACATAGTATAGCTTAGCAGGACCATATGGCACCTTCCTGGGACAGACCCCTCACCTGTATCCTCTGATGGACCTCTTTCCTAAAGTACTCAGATAATAGCATCTCATGCATATTTTCTGAATTTTTAAGATGCCAAACCATCATTGAATTAACTACTTGATGATTATGATCAGTAACTCCCGGACCTTTTGCACCTAAGGACTGATAACGTTAGCTTCCTGTTACCACAGCATCAGCTAATCAAAGAACTGTGGATGAGCTGATCACATACCTATAACATCATCCTCCACCTTGGTTTAAAATGTTTTTTTGAAACATTTTTGGGAATTTTTGGAGCACAAGCCACCTATTTTCCTTGCTTGGCTCTGCAATAAAGCCTTATTTGCTCTAAAATCAAATGTTTTGGTTGTTTGGCCTCACTGTGCATAGGGTATATGAATTTGCACTTGGAAAACAATATAAAGGTCTAAATAGTCAAAACTATAGTTTTTCCAGTAGTCATGTATGGATGTGAGAGATGGACAATAAAAAAGGCTGAGAACAAAAGAACTGATGCCTTCAAATTGTGGTGCTATAGAAGACTCTTGAGAGTTCCTTGGACTGTAAGGAAATCAAACCAGTCAATCCCAAAGGAAATCAATCCTGAATATTCATTGGGAGGACTGATACTGAAGCTAAAGATCCAATACTTTGGCCACCTGATGCAAAGAGCAAATTCATTGAAAAGACCCTGATGCTGGGAGAGATTGAAGGTCGGAGGAGAAGGGGATGACAGAGGATGAGATGGTTAGATGGTATCAGCAACTCAATGGACATGAGTTTGATCAAACTCCAGGAGATGGTGAAGGACAGGGAAGCCTGGTGTGTGGCAGTCCATGGGGGTGCAAAGAGTCAGACACAACTGAGTGACTGAACAGCAACTACAAGAATAGTTTGAATTGCTAAATATCTGTATGTGGATCAGTTCAGTTTCAGTTCAGTCTCTTAGTTGTGTTCAGCTCTTTGAGACCTCATGAATTGCACCATGCCAGGCCTCCCTGTCCATCACCAACTCCTGGAGTTCACCCAAACTCATGTCCATCGAGTTGGTGATGCCATCCAACCATCTCATCTTCTGTCATCCCCTTCTCCTCCTGCCCCCAATCTCTCCCAGTGTCAGAGTCTTTTCCAATGAGTCAATTCTTTGCTTGAGGTGGCCAAAGTACTGGCATTTCAGCTTTAGCATCATTCTTCCAAAGAACACCTAGGACTGATCTCCTTTAGAATGGACTGGTTGGATCTCCTTGCAGTCCAACGGACTCTCAAGAAGCTTCTCCAACACCACAGTTCAAAAGCATCAATTTTTCGGGACTCAGTTTTCTTCACAGTCCAACTCTCACATCCATACATGACCACTGGAAAAACCATAGCCTTGACTACATGGACCTTGTTGGCAAAGTAAAGTCTCTGCTTTTGAATATGCTGTCTAGGTTGGTCATAACTTTCTTTCTAAGGAATAAGCGTCTTTTAATTTCATGGCTGCAATCACCATCTGCAGTGATTTTGGAGCCCTCCCCCAAAATAAAGTCTGACACTGTTTCCACTGTTTCCCCATCTATTTCCCATGAAGTGATGGAACCAGATGCCATGATCTTCATTTTCTGAATGTTGAGCTTTAAGCCAACTTTTTCACTCTCCTCTTTCACTTTCATCAACAGGCTCTTTAGTTCNGTTTTTTTTTTTTAGCGCTGAGGGGTGGAGCGCAGCTATGTTTATAGACAACTAAGCAGCACCCAGTCCCTTTCTTACTAATATCCCTTAGTGTATGTGGTTAGGCATTTGTGTGTAATGAAATTTAAATGCAGTGGTTCCCTCATGCATTTGAATCAAATAGAAAATATGTTCTGATATGAAGATTTGTTTACAAATCCAAGATTATGCTAAAAATAATAAAATTTTAAGGAAGAATTTCAACAGGACTTTGTAACGTTTCATTGCATGTCCTTATTGAATACTGCTGTTGATATAGAGGATAAAGTCATAAGCTGGCTTCAAGGTATGGTACTTAGCTTAGCCACTAGCACCCAAATCTCTTTGTTTAAAATGTTGGTTCTGATCTACAAAATGAGAACCCCTGGGATGAAGCTTGAGGAACTCTTTGCTAAATAGTTTCCACACCACTTTGTGGAAACTCTAGAAGAAATATCCCTCTGTCCTTCTACCCTGTCTATGGAATCTTCTCTGGTTCAGAACTAGAACCAAAACCCTATTCCTTCTGTCACCAAAAGGTATGTGTGGGGGCTCCGACTGATAGCTGCTCAAAAGTTAGTAAACAGGCCAGATTGATGGAAAGGAAGGTTTGCTTTATTTCAGATGCGGGCAAATGGGGGGATGGGAAGGGTGACAGACCTCTGTCCAAAGGCCGACTTCCCACTCCAACAAGCAGGGGGCGAGAGCACACACAGGCAGATTCTGTAGCTGGACCAGCCTTGTTAGAGTGGGAGGGAGCCGAGCTTTTCTCCTGTGTCCGCCTCCTGCCCACATGCCTGGCATTTCCTCCCAGGTGGTCTGAACCACACAGTCTGTTTGCTCTACACAGTGATCACTCATTGAATGGAGCTGACTTTGGACCTTGAATCCCGAAACTCTTTGCTGGTAAATCCCATCACAGGCCTTACTTGTAACGTTGCCATACTAGTTCTATGTAGTGATCCAAAGGGTATCAACAGTTCCTCGACATCCGTACTGCCACAGTGTCAGACCAAATTCCTGGAGTCCTGATACATGGCGCTGAGTGGCCTAGAACTTGGAGAGCTAGAAGTACATAGATGAGGCTTATTTTTTTCCCTGCAAATACAAGCAATGATAGACTATTTATATATGAAATATGACTACATAAATTCTAACTATTTGTCCTCTCTAACATATATTTAAACATAAGAATTAGAATATGCATAATGCATGAATAGATAAATACATGATCTGGTTAAGAGGAAATATATAATAGAAATGAGATGATCAAACACCCAATAAAATAATAAAACCCCACTATAACAGCAGCTTCACCAAAGATCAAAATGTGCTTAAGCCATCACTTCTCGCCATGCTGTCAGTCCCACTGAAACCTTTCTATGACAAGATTCTGTCAGTACTGATGCCATTTAGACCTTGATACCTAATTAAAGGCTCTTTTATTTTTTCACAGCCGATTTCTCTTTGGCATTCTGCATCAACTTTCCTCAGACATGCCCTCATCCCTCCCCACACTATAGAACACTGTAGAAACCTGTTCACCAACATACTTAATTCAAAATATGTAAAATTGAGTTTATGGTTAGTGTATTGGGTCATATAATTAAAACACATATTTACTGCATAGTCTTTTTTTGCAGCCTGGCTTCAGCCAACTTGTACAATTATAACTACTTATTTATTCAGCTTCTCTTTCAAGTGAGGGCTACTTTCTTCATGGTCTAACCTATGTACATTGTTTGAAAATGGAACAACATCATGCAAGCTTCTTGGGAAAAGAACAAAGAGAGAGTTGTGTACTGTTTTTCTCAATCCAAAATTGGATAGTTAAATTTTATAGCTTTCAAGTAATTTGGTGATGTTCTATTAAATATTTCTATACTCTATCCCTAAACAATGAGCCCATTGTGGACTAAGGCTTGTATGAGACACCTTACTATGGCACTCTGTTTTGAGTTTTAACGTACATACACAAACCCACCTTTCCCAGAAAGTGCTTATTTTTTCCTAATTCTCTTTTGCACGGATTACGTAAAATTTCCATAAGATCATTAGATTATAACCCCTGTTTGAGAAAAAGACTGAATTATTACTAGTTTTTCCCCATAATGCTGAAAACATGAGTTTCATCTAATAAGCACCTAGTTCATGTTTTGAGAACTTAGGTGCAAAGTGCTTTAAGAGAGATGAAATTACTTATACCTGTGGGTCAGCGACTTCACTTTCACTTTTCACTTTCATGCATTGGAGAAGGAAATGGCAACCCACTCCAGTACTCTTGCCTGGAAAACCCCATGGGCAGAGGAGCCTGGTAGGCTGTAGTCCATGAGGTCGCGAAGAGTTGGACACGACTGAGCGACTTCACTTTCACTTTTCACTTTCCTGCATTGGAGAAGGAAATGGCAACCCACTCCAGTGTTCTTGCCTGGAGAATCCCAGGGAAAGAGGAGCCTGGTGGGCTGCCATCTATGGGGTCGCACAGAGTTGGACACCACTGAAGCGACTTAGCAGCAGTAGCAGTGGGTTTGATACCTATCTGTACTCTGATAGACCTAAAAGAGCTCACTGTATATTGAAAGATAAAGTAAAAATTAAAAAAAATGTGACAATGTGACATTATTTTTTGAAATAACCTAACTTTTATGATGCATAGAAATGAATACTAGATGTCAACATATTGTCTAAATGATTAAGAACCCAGCTCTTAAGTAGTGTTTGTCAAATAATAAGTACTCAGTACACTTTTATTGACTGAATAATTTTTGGTATCAGTGAGTTAATGAGTGAAGTTGTTCATCTGTGCCTGGCTCTTTGCGACCCTGTGGACTGTAGCCCACCAGGCTCCTCCATTCATGGGATTTTCCAAGCAAGAGTACTTGAGTGTGTTGCCATTTCCTTCTCCAGGGGATCTTCCTGACCCAGGGATCGAACTGGAGTCTCCTGCATTGCAGGCAGACTCTTTAATGTCTGAGCCACCAGGGAAGCACATTAGTATAATTTTTATATATGAAAAAATAAAAATATTTATTAAAACTAGGAAATAAATAAATTATTAGTAACATTGATTGATCCAAGTAGTACATACTTTATAAATCATATTTATCTGCTTCATATTAATCTGCAAGTGTTAGTCTAAAGTGAATAAGATGTTTATCAGGTTATAATATTAATTTAATCTTTCTTTGAGCATATGCCAACTCAATTTTGGAGGATTTCCCCTAAAATTCTATGGAAGGCACATTTTTCTGTATCATATATTGTAGTAAGTTTGTTAGTATCCTTGCCAGATGCCCTGTTATTAACACATGACTTCTCCTCTGAGAAACTGCCCTTGTCTAAATAGGGAACCACCTGGTCCCAGAGGTTACACGTACTCCTCTTTGGACACTCAGCAGTCAATGGTGAAGTGATTGGAACAACAAAGTTTGAGATGTGTATAAGAGACAGGAGCTGACTTTGGACCTTGAATCCCGAAACTCTTTGCTGGTAAATCCCATCACAGGCCTTACTTGTAATGTTGCCATACTAGTTCTATGTAGTGATCCAAAGGGTATCAACAGTTCCTCGACATCCGTACTGCCACAGTGTCAGACCAAATTCCTGGAGTCCTGATACATGGCGCTGAGTGGCCTAGAACTTGGAGAGCTAGAAGTACATAGATGAGGCTTATTTTTTTCCCTGCAAATACAAGCAATGATAGACTATTTATATATGAAATATGACTACATAAATTCTAACTATTTGTCCTCTCTAACATATATTTAAACATAAGAATTAGAATATGCATAATGCATGAATAGATAAATACATGATCTGGTTAAGAGGAAATATATAATAGAAATGAGATGATCAAACACCCAATAAAATAATAAAACCCCACTATAACAGCAGCTTCACCAAAGATCAAAATGTGCTTAAGCCATCACTTCTCGCCATGCTGTCAGTCCCACTGAAACCTTTCTATGACAAGATTCTGTCAGTACTGATGCCATTTAGACCTTGATACCTAATTAAAGGCTCTTTTATTTTTTCACAGCCGATTTCTCTTTGGCATTCTGCATCAACTTTCCTCAGACCTGCCCTCATCCCTCCCCACACTATAGAACACTGTAGAAACCTGTTCACCAACATACTTAATTCAAAATATGTAAAATTGAGTTTATGGTTAGTGTATTGGGTCATATAATTAAAACACATATTTACTGCATAGTCTTTTTTTGCAGCCTGGCTTCAGCCAACTTGTACAATTATAACTACTTATTTATTCAGCTTCTCTTTCAAGTGAGGGCTACTTTCTTCATGGTCTAACCTATGTACATTGTTTGAAAATGGAACAACATCATGCAAGCTTCTTGGGAAAAGAACAAAGAGAGAGTTGTGTACTGTTTTTCTCAATCCAAAATTGGATAGTTAAATTTTATAGCTTTCAAGTAATTTGGTGATGTTCTATTAAATATTTCTATACTCTATCCCTAAACAATGAGCCCATTGTGGACTAAGGCTTGTATGAGACACCTTACTATGGCACTCTGTTTTGAGTTTTAACGTACATACACAAACCCACCTTTCCCAGAAAGTGCTTATTTTTTCCTAATTCTCTTTTGCACGGATTACGTAAAATTTCCATAAGATCATTAGATTATAACCCCTGTTTGAGAAAAAGACTGAATTATTACTAGTTTTTCCCCATAATGCTGAAAACATGAGTTTCATCTAATAAGCACCTAGTTCATGTTTTGAGAACTTAGGTGCAAAGTGCTTTAAGAGAGATGAAATTACTTATACCTGTGGGTCAGCGACTTCACTTTCACTTTTCACTTTCATGCATTGGAGAAGGAAATGGCAACCCACTCCAGTACTCTTGCCTGGAAAACCCCATGGGCAGAGGAGCCTGGTAGGCTGTAGTCCATGAGGTCGCGAAGAGTTGGACACGACTGAGCGACTTCACTTTCACTTTTCACTTTCCTGCATTGGAGAAGGAAATGGCAACCCACTCCAGTGTTCTTGCCTGGAGAATCCCAGGGAAAGAGGAGCCTGGTGGGCTGCCATCTATGGGGTCGCACAGAGTTGGACCCCACTGAAGCGACTTAGCAGCAGTAGCAGTGGGTTTGATACCTATCTGTACTCTGATAGACCTAAAAGAGCTCACTGTATATTGAAAGATAAAGTAAAAATTAAAAAAAAATGTGACAATGTGACATTATTTTTTGAAATAACCTAACTTTTATGATGCATAGAAATGAGTACTAGATGTCAACATATTGTCTAAATGATTAAGAACCCAGCTCTTAAGTAGTGTTTGTCAAATAATAAGTACTCAGTACACTTTTATTGACTGAATAATTTTTGGTATCAGTGAGTTAATGAGTGAAGTTGTTCATCTGTGCCTGGCTCTTTGCGACCCTGTGGACTGTAGCCCACCAGGCTCCTCCATTCATGGGATTTTCCAAGCAAGAGTACTTGAGTGTGTTGCCATTTCCTTCTCCAGGGGATCTTCCTGACCCAGGGATCGAACTGGAGTCTCCTGCATTGCAGGCAGACTCTTTAATGTCTGAGCCACCAGGGAAGCACATTAGTATAATTTTTATATATGAAAAAATAAAAATATTTATTAAAACTAGGAAATAAATAAATTATTAGTAACATTGATTGATCCAAGTAGTACATACTTTATAAATCATATTCATCTGCTTCATATTAATCTGCAAGTGTTAGTCTAAAGTGAATAAGATGTTTATCAGGTTATAATATTAATTTAATCTTTCTTTGAGCATATGCCAACTCAATTTTGGAGGATTTCCCCTAAAATTCTATGGAAGGCACATTTTTCTGTATCATATATTGTAGTAAGTTTGTTAGTATCCTTGCCAGATGCCCTGTTATTAACACATGACTTCTCCTCTGAGAAACTGCCCTTGTCTAAATAGGGAACCACCTGGTCCCAGAGGTTACACGTACTCCTCTTTGGACACTCAGCAGTCAATGGTGAAGTGATTGGAACAACAAAGTTTGCCCCTTGCCTCAACATGGGAACAATTCTCTCTACAAAGACAATTAATAGAGAATAATGACTTTATTCCTTTTAGTACTCATCAGAAGAGGATCAGAAGCAGGTTGTATTCAGGTGTACTTTGGCTGAAAGCTATATAATTTGTCTGATTTTCTTTTACAGTCTGAGCAGACTTGACTGTCTGGACATTCTGGAGAGCATTGCAATAATCCCCTATATTGATGACATCATGTTCATCAAACCAGAAAAGTATGAACCAAGATATAGGCTAGTTTTTTTTTTTTTTGAAAAGGCATATGTGTTCCGTATGGTTGGATATACAACCTACCAAGAGACCTGATGTATCAATGACATATTTAGGGGCACAGTAATATTGGACATCTTGTAGCATCCATTTCAAAGTATTGGCATCTTTCAATTTGCACCTTCTACCACCAAGAAAGAAACATGCAGAAAGAATATTTAGCAGGCCTCTTTAAGTTCTGGAAGTAGCATATTTCTCACTTGGAATCCTGCTCTGATCTTGTTCCTGATTAGAGAGCAAGAGAGAATTGTGTAGTAGATGCAGACTTTGTCACTTGAGCCATGTGACCCATAAGCCAGAAGAACCGATATGACTAGTGCGTGCATGCGTGCTAAGTTGCTTCAGTGTCTGACTCTTTGGCGACTCCATGGATTGTAGCCCTCCAGGCTCCTCTGTCTATAGGATTCCTCAGGAAAGTATACTGGAATGGGTTGCCATTTCTTCCTCCAGGGGATCTTCCTGATCCAGGGATCTTCCAAACCCACATCTCTTATTTGTCCTGTGTTGACAGGCAGGTTCTTTACCACTAGAGCCAACTTGGAAGCCATACATGCCTTAAGGTATGCACAGTTGGTAAGTATTCCTGGTTAAGCCTCTGGCAAGCTCCAAAACAAAAGCATGCAACAGGCTCTTTGGATTCTGGAGCAAGCCATGCCATCAGCAGCAGAGAACTATACACCATTGGAAAAAGAGTTCTTTGTGTGCAGCTACGCCATGGTAGAAACTGACCATGTATTTATTTATTTATTTTTATTAATATATTGTTGCCTTACAATATTGTATGTTTCAGATGTAGTTTCACACAGTGATTTAATAAGTTTTACCGATTATGCATGATACAAAGTTATTATAATATTATTAATTGTATTCCCTATGTTGTACCTTACATCCCTATAACTTACTTTACTTCCTAACTGGCAGTTTGAACTTCTTCATCTCCTTCCTCTCCATCGTCCCTTAGCAACTGATAATTTGTTCTCTTATATGTGAATCTGTTCCTGTTTTGTCATATTTGTCTATTTTCTTTGATTTTTTTTTTGATTCCACATATAAGTGAAAATGTATAGTATTTCTCTTTCTCTGTCTGACTTATTTCACTTAACATAATATACTTTAGGGATATCCACGTTGTCACAAATGGAAAGATTTCATTCTTTTTTATGATGAGTATTATATATATATCTTCTTTATATATTCATCTGTAAGTATATAGGTTGCTTCCATATTTTTGTTATTATAAATAATAATGTGATGAACATTGAGGTATATATATCTTTTCAAGTTTTGTCTTCTTTGAAAAAACATCCAGAAGTGGAATTCTTGGGTCATGTGGTCATTCTGTCTTTAATTTTTTTAGGATAGATCCGTAGTGGCTGTACCAATTTACATTCCCATCAACAGTCCATAAGAGTTACCACATCCTTGCCAACACTTGTTATTTCTTGTCTTTTTGTTAAAACAGGTGTGAGGTGATATCTTATTGTGGTTTTGATGTGCATTTGCTTGATGATTAGTCATGTTTGAACATCTTTTCATGTCCATGTTGCCCAACTGTATGTCTTCTTTGGAAACATTTCTATACAGGTTCTCTGCCCATTGTTCAATTGGATTATATTCCAAGATACTCTTTAAATCAATGGCCATTGGAGCTGTATCCTGGATAAAGGAATGCACTATTTTGGAAGCCAAGGGGTGAGAGTAGGTGCTGCTTCTTACTCTGACCTTCAGTGACCCACTTTGGGAATCTGGGCTTTCAGCCCTGTCACTGTGGGTCCTGGAGTCCAGGGACAAGGTGTTTCCATCAGGGAATTCACTAAGAATTTATTAACTTTAGAGCAGTGGCTATGTCAGTTTCACTGTTCTCCCGTCAGTAGAGTAGAAGGCATAGAAAGGAAGTGGGCTGCTGATACATAATAGGAGGAAGAGAAGAATGCCTGGCATGCAAGTGGTTCACTGGAGTGTATTTTAGTGCTCTTGTGCCTATCACTATAAGCGGATGGGAACATGATGGTATTATGAGAAAAGCAAGGTATCAGGGGGTCACATCCCTCTAGGGTGAGGGATCATCCTACCAGACAACCCACCTGGCCCATTAGAATAGCTGATTGGGGATGTTGATGTGGGAAGTATAGATGGGAAGACATGATGACATTGTTAATGTTCAGGACCAACTGCAGAAACAACTCTTTCTCTGAAATTGTGACCAATCAAAATCTTGGCTTAGCTATTCCTGGATAATGTGAACTCAATGTGAGAAGTAAGTGAATATGAGTAGTTCATAAGGTAGACTTTAGTGTTTCCCGTTTTTTCTTTTTGTTCTCCACCAGTCTTTATCTGACAGCACACCAATGTTCATCCCCCAGAAACCATGATATCAACAGATAGTACGGCTTCCACATTTTCTTTATACCTGCCCCTCTACTGATCAGGAGTCACTTGTCACCGGGGAGCCTTGTCTGGGATGTAACCTCGACCCCATCTCTATCCTCACCAGGCTGCATTCATCAGCAATGATTGACATGGAAGCAGAGTAAACCAGTTCTCTTGGACCAACTCCGTGGTGCCAGTCATCTTCCAGGGTTTGCCACTGGTCAGGCTGGAGTCAGTCTCCACTAAACAGGACATCTCTGCTTAGGTTGCTTCTCTTCCTCTGTCCTTTGTCTTGTAGCTCTCTTCTTAAGCCTCTTTCACTAGAATTCTCATCTGGGCATTGCTTCTTGTGACCTGAACCTAAGAGATACATTTACTGAAACAAACACAAAGACAGAAATTGAATGATGACAACTCTCTTAACATAAATGGTTTTGTTTTCCAACCACCGAACATGTAAGAGGAATCCATCATTTGTTACATACAAAAAGATTTTTCTCAAAGTGCATACATACGAAAGCACTTTTCCCAAATTGCATACATATAAAAGTATTTTTCTCGAAGTGCATGTTATAAGAATGGATAATTAAATATCCATTCTTGTGTTATGCACTTCAAGAAAAATATTTTGGTCCCTGAGAAAGAGAACTTCTCTTTGAGTAGCTAAACCTATGTCCAGAAATAACTAAGTTTAATTAACAAAATTGACATAAGCCTGTACTCTCTAGATGTGTATTATTCAAAAGGTCTAAAAAACAGGGTTTCCAGAGTACAGAGAGTTTATAGATGAAGCATTAACATTAAAATCATAATCAATTTGGATAGGAGTCTATAAATTTTATTACAGATTCGCATGCTTCCTTAGACAGATGATACTGAATATTATTTCAACTGTTCCTGATGACTCAAAGTTATTGTTATTAACAGCTATTATGGCTGGAATGTACTATAACAGTGATGCCTCTTACTGCTGAAATGTGTTTGGATCTGTACCAAATGAATTATGATGCATTTGTTTTGAATTCTTATGTCTGATTTTGATTGTGTGGCTAGCTCTTTCCTTTACTTTACAATGTCACCTGTCCCAATTTCGAGTATACCCATGCATAACATCTCCTCTCTCCCTTTCTGTTTGTTATCATTGGTATTTTATTGGCATGGAAATTAAATAATAATTATCATTATTTAATGCTTACAAAGTACCAGGCACTTTCTAAGTGCCTCGTGTACGTTAACTCATTTAATCTTTATGAACTCATTAATATGCTTTGTAAATTAAGAGTAAATTGGTCCTACAAAACATCATAACATGACTCTCTTTTGTACCATTTTTATAAGCTTTAGTGCATGAACTTACTGACATTTATTTATTTTATTTCTTCAAAAAGTTAATTTTTGCATCCACCTAGATTTTTAGCTATACTTCATATAAAAAAAAGAAGTAAGATATTCAGAGACAGTTGACTTCTAGCTGTGACCATAAACATGGAAAATTATGTGACTGAGACTAAGAATGCAAGGAAGTTAGAGTATAAATCACTTTCAAATGAGATATTGGAGATTTGCTTTTGCAATGCGAGAATGAAGGGCATTCTGAGTAAGAAATCATTTTTATGATGCTACACACTAAATAACAAGTTCATAAAGTGAGCCATTTAATAATCACAGCCAATAGTTATCAAGTTCTCATTAATTCTATTTTTTCTAAAAGGATATTCTTCCTTGTTGATCATGGCCATACTAAAGTGGAACACCTCTGATTTTCTCTAATTCCTACAGCTTTGCCAGCAATTTCTTAAATTTAACAATAACAACAAAAAAATCAATCAGATCTCTGTGAATCGTTTATAAAGACTGTTTTGTTGTTGTTGTTGTTGTAACTTTTAGATATGCCCTTTAGCACTCATTCGAGCACATGCCAGGTCTAGTTGGAAGCTGTTCTGATAGCCTGACCCTCTCATTCTCATTCATCTTTGAAAACAGGGAGGAGACCAACCCAGAGTCATCAGTCTTTTCTCTCCTTTTATTAGTGCTCCAGTAAAAGTAATATAGCATCACCTATATCATCTAATAAAATGTATCTAGGCTTCTTCTGTGGTTGAGTTCCTAGCTCTTCCTCCAGGGGATGCTGTATTGGTGTCTTCTTGGCCTTGCATTAATCTAAAGTGTTCTTTTCATACATGTGTATAACACTCCCTAAAGTACTATTGGTTTATAAATTACACTTGTTGTTTCAGGGCAACAAACGAAATGATAAATGCATGCTTTGTTCAATCACCTTTTTATTCATGAAAGGCAAAACCAAATATTCTAAAAACATTTATCTACATCAAGAATAAGCTATAAACCTTTCAAAAAACTCCAAGTAATCCAGAAAGGAACCACTAATTACTGTCATAGCAGAAAGGATTCAGCAACACTAAATGCTCATAGAACCATAAAATGTCAGAGACGGAAAATCAAATTCTGCTCCCTCCTTTTACAAATGGGAAACTAAAGCTTTTGAGAGGAGAAGTGATTTACATAGTCACCCGAACAGTCATTGATGGCATCAATTCTAGGTTCCAGCTCTTCTGACTGGGAATTCGTTGTGGCTTGATGAGGTCATAGGTGTTAGATTAGAAACTGAAAGAATAGTATAGACCACTTCATTCTCTCCAGAGCCTGTACTCTGGGCAAATTATTTGTTAGAATGGATTGGAATCTGGAAGGACAAGAAACTCTCAAATACCTTTTTAAAGGTTCCAGTTTGTAAAAGTGACCTGCAAATTATTTCATCTAATGAAACATGTCAATTCACTCGATGATCTGACTGAGCATTCTGCAACTCCAATGAGGAATGGATTTAAAGTTGGTAGTAGGAGGTGAGATTTTTTTTTTTTTTAATGCAATGTTAGAGGAAAAATCACCCTTTTCTTTAAAGCTAAATTCCAAAATACTGGCTTTAGATCTTTACCAGTCTCTCTATCTACACAAATACTAGCTGTTACTGGCTCATTTTATCTTTAAAAAAAAAAAAAATCAAGTATACTCCCTCAACATTCTCACAGGCATAGGGTTCTCTTTATTTGAACATTGTAATATATATGTCATATAAATCAATATCCAATGAAAAGGGTGGTTAGTAGCACAATATTCAACTCTATCAACTCTACCACAGGTATCATTTCCAATCTCAGACCAACAGATATCCATCTGCTGTTTAACTATTTTGGAAAAATTTCAAACTTAACAAGAACATACCAAAGATGCTGAAAGAAAACTACTCTTCACCCATTTTCCCCAATTGGTATTTTTTCTAATTGTTCTCTTCATATATACATATCTGTATACATTATTATTGTTTTTAAACCAAGTGAATGTATGTTGCAGGTATGATGATCCATTACTCCTAAATACTTAAGCATATGTTTTCTATATAAAAGGCACTTTCCAACAAATGATGCTATAAACTTCTTAATCAAGAAATTAACATTTGTAAAAGACTAACATTTAGTACCCCCTCTCTCTTTAAGTGTCTTTCTTTCCTATTTGAACAGCAGATATATAAATCCCCTTGTATAGCACTTAAGAGATTAAAAAAAAAATCTAGCTTATTAACCTATAAATATCCACCCTATTTGAAAATAGAATCCATGAACATATTATTAACTATGATATGTAATAAGATTAGTGGTTCAACAGATTTTTAATAAATCAATGAATCTTTTTTAAAATGTTTACATTTAATTTGAAGCAAAAAGGATAGTCAATTGGTAGATGATTAAATGAAGACTGAAAACACTGGATCAAATTAATAAGGTGATATTTATCAAGTAAAAATGACAGTCTGGATAGCAAGCATGGGTTTGAGAAAACAACAATTTCCATGAAATAGATTCTGGGGATTTCCTTGACTGATGCTTATTCTATTTGCCAGAAAGCAATAGTGTTTTCAGGTAATACTTGCTTAAGAGTTAAGGGACCTGATTAGTCCAATCACTGCTTACTCTGTTGGGCAGAGCATATTTGTAGCATGATATTCAACTGACAGTTCCATTGTACAGGCAGGATGAAGAGCTGACAAAACAGAGGGACAAACAGAATGGTATGATGATATGATGTGAGGAAAAGATGGAATCCTGTATGTAGAATGTGGTGTACTGGAACTTCAACATGGCTGCCCTAAAACATTTGAATGATGTTATATGATTGATTGATTGTTTTTGGTTCCCAAAGGCAAAACTCATACCAAGTGTTAAAATACATAGCGAAGCATGCATTAGCACAATAGAAGGCTCAGCTATCAAAAGAGAATCTGAAAACACGAATGATCTACATGGTGAGATGCCAGTGGAAGGAGAGCATTGGATGATCTTCAGTCAGCTCAGCAACTGAGGAAAGCTTAGGTAGAGTGACATAAGTGATATTTTATCCTCATCCTGTCACTTCCTTGCCACATGCAATAGATATCATCAAGGCTTTGCAGCACTGTCAAAGCTGCATTGTCCAGTTCTACATGTTCCACTTCCGGCGTTCCATCTCCTCTCTGACGCTTCATTTAGGAATAGAGAATAGCAAATTCCCATTAGAAGCCACTGTCTATGCTGGTTTCTCCTTTCCCTTTCTGGTAAATACATATGACAAAAACATACCTAAACCATCAAATTTATGCTTTCCCAGTTAAGATTGCCTTCTTGGTTTCAAAATATTTGGTTGGCTAGTCTGTCAGTAAGGAAGGAGAACTAACATTTGTGCCAAGTTAGGGTTCTCTACATATGAATTTTCACTGAATCATCAAATAATCATTTATCTTATCTTTATTTTAAAGATGAGGATCAGTATTTAAAATGTCACATCCTCTTTGCCCTAACCTCAACATGATCCATCAAGAAGCTATCTATTACTTTTTATCATTTTATACAAGTAGCAGTAAGCTCAAAAGTTAATTTCTTGCCAGAGACACACAGATGGTACACAATGAAGCCAGCCTTTGAAGGTACCCAGTTTCTGAAAACATGTTTCTGAAACAGTAAAAGAGGGTTTTTCAAGTGAAATGAACTGAAGTGTGTTAATAAAATTTCCTCAGTTATTTTTACTATAGTGCCCACATTTTCATTGTTAGCACTAGATTTGGGTTAAGACAAAATATTCCCTAAGAACATACAGAAGTCCCCAAGGGGCATCAGTGTTTTTTGTTTGATGTTAGAATTTAATAAAAAGGGAGAAATACAGATTGCACACATAATGACTGACAAAGATGGTCAGTGAATGTGGATAACCAGGTGTGGTTCAGCCTGAAAATTTAGGGTATGCCAGTGATTCCAAAATAAGGAAATAAGGGAGCACAAAAGGTGAATTTCCCATCCTCTATAATTGCTAAAGGTTGGTCTTTGCAGAACTGTGTACTGACAGACACCAAAAAGTCTTTTTGATGCTGATGATATTGAAAAACATGATTTAACTTCTTGTGTTGCATCTTCAAAGGTGAAAATACATTAATAAATTGAAAGTTTCATGAATAAAACTGTCTTTGGAATTACCTTCCTTATTTGTGTGAATACACTCAGTGAATTTACGATGATTAATGGTAATACGATGAACACCAAAGCACATAATAATGATTTGCTACTTATTATAAAGCATTGCCAATATTTTGTACACCCAAGCAGCACAACATGCAAGAAATTCAATGAAACCTTTTTAAACAAGCCATGGGGAAAGGGAAGAGCAGATCAAGCCGCACTCTATCTCTAGGGACAGAGGCCTCTCTTCCATCATAAATTGATTGCTCTGGCACCCATGAAAGGCAACAGGGGCACTTAGAGGACTGCATAGAGATATGACAGTCACAAAGGAAGCAACAACAGAAGTCTGCCTCAAAGGAATGTAGTGTTTCTGAACCCTTGACAAAAACAAAGACAAAACCTCCTTCCAGTTAATAACTTGAGCATTCTGGATAATTGGAAACAAAACAGGAAAAAATCACCTTCAGAGTAATTTGAAGATGTGAAGTACCTCAGCTTCAAAATAATTGTATTTTTTTAAAGCAACAAATCTCAGCAAACAATCTCAAGCATTCACTTCCTACAGCAAGGTCTTGTGGCAGGTGAATACAAGTCAGGAAAGACTGTGGGGAAAGGAGAACAAAACTAATCATGGGGATAACGTAGACATAAAAGCAAGGCAAGATTGTGTAAGTCCATTTATGTGTAAAAATATTAAACATTAAAAAGAATTGTGATAGGTCAGAACACAGTCTAACAGTCTATGGGAAAGAGGCTTAAAAATGTGCATGAGTATGTTATAGTCTTCAAAATACTTTCTGGGAAAATAAAAACAAACAGAAAGAGAGAGGAACTTTAGAAATTGAGTGGTGAAAACTAAAAGATGCAAAAAAGAGAAATTAATCGTCATGTAATTCTGAAGGAGATCAGCCCTGGGATTTCTCTGGAAGGAATAATGCTAAAGCTGAAACTCCAGTACTTTGGCCACCTCATGCAAAGAGTTGACTCATTGGAAAAGACTCTGATGCTGGGAGGGATTGGGGGCAGGAGGAGAAGG
The DNA here is from genome assembly GCA_006410675.1 of Oreotragus oreotragus. Taxonomy (NCBI): domain Eukaryota; kingdom Metazoa; phylum Chordata; class Mammalia; order Artiodactyla; family Bovidae; genus Oreotragus; species Oreotragus oreotragus. Next base: position 226,162 of record SJYX01016457.1, on the reverse strand, counting down.
GGACGACAGAAGATAAGATGGTTGGATGGCATCACTGACTCAATGGACGTGAGTCTGAGTGAACTCCGGGAGATGGTGATGGACAGGGATGCCTGGCGTGCTGCAATTCATGGGGTCGCAAAGAGTCGGACACAACTGAGCAACTGAACTGAACTGAACTGAAGATGAAGGGAAAAACAGTATGAAAAAAATCTGAGGACACATATGTCATCTGCACCACACACACACACACACACACACACACACACAAATCCATTAAAGAATATGAACTTTGATATAGTTAAAACAAACAAACAATAACAACAACAGCAACAACAAAAAGCAATCCTTTAAACTATTTTAATACTAAAAAATGAACAGGAAAAAACTGATAAAGCCATGTAGAATTATTATTTAAAAATCAGAAAAGGAGATTCAATAACACCTCAAGTGATGAAAGTCTCCATTAAGTCATACACCACGAGAAACCACCAGACAAAACTCAAGTTAAATGTGCCCAAGCAAAATTGTGGGACAGAGAAACTGCTTTGAATTAGAAATTCACACAGAGGAATAGATATCAGCCAACAAAAAAAGCTGAGGAGAAAGAAAGGACAAGCAAACAAAAATGGTTGTTTGAACTCAGGAAAGAAATGGAAGGAAAAATTTAAACCACAAATAGACTAACTTAACAAAATTCCCAAAGACTAATATAGCCAAAAGAATATTTTAAAATAATCACAAGTCACTGAAGAAAGTCAAAAAAAGAAGAAAAAGAAGAATGAAATGGATATTAAAAAAAAAAAAGGGAAAGAAATTTTTAAAAGTGGTTAAAAAAAAGTGGTAAAAATTAAGGACAGGCAAAGAAGGATGATGATGACATACTTGCAGTCCCTAAAGAAAACAAAATAAAGCAGAACAATATAATAGCACTATTTTTTAAATGTATAGTCCAAGAAAAGTTGTCAAAATGGAAGACCTGAATCTATATATTGAAAGGGCCCATGGGTATATTTAAAAAGTAGCCTGGAAAGAAGAACTACAGAGCACCTATACTGTGAAGTATTATTCAGTTATTATAAAAAGAATGAAGATGATTTTATGAACTGATATGGAGTGAATCCAGGTCATGTACTTTTTAAATTGAAGTATAGTTGATTTGCAATTTTATGTTAGTTTCAGGTGTATAAAATATTCAATATTTTTATAGATTATATTCCCTTTAAAGTTCTTATAAAATAATGGCTGTAATTTCCTGTGCTAGACAATATATCCTTATGTGTGTGTAAAGTCACCCAGTCATGTCTGACTCTATATCACACTATGGACTCTAGCCCACAGTCTCCTCTGTCTATGGGATTCTCCAGTCAGATATACTTGACTGTTTAGACATACTCTACTCCAGGGGATCTTCCCAAGCCAGGGGTCAGAGATCCAACCCTCTTTTCTTCTGTCTCCTGCATTGGCATTTGGATTCTGTACCACTAGCATCATCTGGGAAGCCCATATATCCTTACAGCTAATTCATTTATCTGTTAATCTCCTACCGCATCATGCCACTCCCTCTTCCCTCTTCCTACTGTAAGTATGAGTTTAATCTGTAAATTTGTTTCTGTTTGTTATATTCAGTGCAAAGCAATAGAGGAAAACAATAGAATGGGAAAGACTGGAGATATCTTCAAGAAAATTAGAGATGCCAAGGGAACATTTCATGCAAAGATGGGCACAATAAAGGACAGAAATTGTATGGACCTAACAGAAGCAGAAGATATTAAGAAGAGGTGGCAAGAATACACAGAACTATACAAAAAAGATCTTAATGGACCCAGATCGCCACAATGGTGTGATCATTCATCTAGAGCCAGACACCCTGGAGTGTGAAGTCAAGTGGGCTTTAGAAAGCATCCCTAGGAACAAAGCTAGTGGAGGTGATGGAATTTCAGTTGAGCTATTGCAAATCCTAAAAGATGATGCTTTGAAAGTGCTACACTCAATATGCCAGCAAATTTGGAAAACTCAGCAGTGGCCACAGAATTGGAAAAGATCAGTTTTCATCCCAATCCCAAAGAAAGGCAATACCAAAGAATTCTCAAACTACCTAACACACAATTGCACTCATCTCACATGCTAGTAAAGTAAAGCTAAAAATTCTCCAAGCCAGCCTTCAGCTATAGGTGAGCCAAGAACTTCCAGATGTTCAAGCTGTATTTAAAAAAGGCAGAGGAACCAGAGATCAAATAGCCAACATCCGCTGGATCATCAAAAAAACAATAGCATTCCAGAAAAACATCTACTGCTGCTTTATTGACTATGCCAAAGCCTTTGATTGTGTGGACCACAAAAAGCTGTGGAAAATTCTTAAAGAGAAGGGAATACTGGACTATCTTACCTGCCTCCTAAGAAATCTGTATGCAGATCAGGAAGCAACAGTTAGAACTATACATGGAACAGACTGGATCCAAGTCAGGAAAGGAGTATGTCAAGGCTGTATATTATAATCTTGCTTATTTAACTTATAGGCAGAGTACATCATGCAAAATGCTGGACTGGATGAAGCACAAGCTGGAATCAAGATTGCCTGGAGAAATATCAATAACCTCAGATATGCAGATGACACCACCCTTATGGCAGAAAGCAAAGAAAAAGTAAAGAGCCTCTTGATGAAAGTGAAAGAGGAGAGTGAGAAAGCTGGCTTAAAACTCAACACCCAAATATCTAAGATCATGGCGTCTGGTCCCATCACTTCATGGCAAATAGATGGGGAAATAATGAAAACAGTGATAGATTTTTTCTTGGGCTCCAAAATCACTGCAGATGGTGAGATGGTAGCTGCAGCCATGAAATTAAAAGATGCTTGTTCTTTGGAAGAAAAGTCATGACCAACCTAGACAGCATGTTAAAAAGCAGAGACATTACTTTGCCAACAAAGCTCCATCTAGTCAAAGCTGTGGTTTTCCCAGTAGTCATGTATGAATGTGTGAGTTGAAATATAAAGAAAGTTGAGTGCCGAAGAACTGATGCTTTTGAATTGTGGTGTTGGAGAAGACTCCTGAGAGTCCCTTGGACTGCAAGGAGATCTAACCAGTCCATCCTAAAGGACATCAGTCCTGAATATTCATTGGAAGGACTGATGCTAAAGCTGAAGCTCCAAGACTTTGGCCACCTGAAGCAAAGAATGCACTCCTTTGAAAAGACCCTGAGGCTGGGAAAGATTGAAAGCAGGAGGGGAAGGGGATGGCAGAGGATGAGATGGTTGGGTGGCATCACTGACTTGATGAGCATGAATCTGAGCAAGGTCCAGGAGTTGCTGATGGACTGGGAAGCCAGAGTGCTGCAGTCCATGGGGTCGCAATGTGTGGGACCTAACTGAGCAACTCAACTGAACCACTAGCGCCACCTGGGAAGCCCACATATCCTTTAGCTTATTCATTTTACCTATAGTAGTTCATAGCAGTTTGTGTCTATTAATCTCCTACCCTGGGACTTCCCTGGTGGCTCAGACAGTAAAGCCTCTGTCTACAATCATGCTCCTCCCTTATCCCTCTTTGTATTGTAATTATGAATTTTTTTGTGAATTTGTTTCTATTTTGTTGTATTCATTCAATTTTCATTCATTTTAATTTTTAGATTCCATATACAAGCTATATATATATACATATATACACATACACATATATATATATAGTTTTTTTTTAAGCTTTACTTTTTGACTGCACTGTATGGCATGCAGCTTCCTGATTCCCCTACCAGGGATCAAACTCATGTCCCCACATTGGAAGTGCATAGTCTGACCATTACACTGCTAGGAACATCCTCAGGCTATAATTTTAAGTGAAAAAAAAATGGAAGAAACATGTATCTGTGACCTCTTTATTCCCAGTAATCCTTTATGCAAAAGTAAAATATAGAAGTTATAAACCAGAGATNTTTTTGACTGCACTGTATGGCATGCAGCTTCCTGATTCCCCTACCAGGGATCAAACTCATGTCCCCACATTGGAAGTGCATAGTCTGACCATTACACTGCTAGGAACATCCTCAGGCTATAATTTTAAGTGAAAAAAAAATGGAAGAAACATGTATCTGTGACCTCTTTATTCCCAGTAATCCTTTATGCAAAAGTAAAATATAGAAGTTATAAACCAGAGATTAAAGAGTTTCATTTCTTATAGAGTATGTGGAGGAATGGAGTTGGCATAAGAATAAATGGGATTAGTATAGAAGGGCAGTTAGTAACTCCTTCCTGCGTATTCCTTTTGTATCATTTTGACATTGTAAACAATGTTGATTTTCACATAGTCAAAAAATAAATAATAAAATGATCAAGCAAAATTTGAGAGAATTGAAAATGGAACCAAAAAATATAATTTTAATCCCAATAACCTGACCATACTGAAGGGGATAAAGAACTAACCACAATGATTTTTTAAAATATATTTTGATACATAATATAATGTCTCAGACTAAAAAGCTGTACACAAACATTATTCTCTCGTTAGAAAATTTGTTTTTCACAGTGCTATGGGCCAAAACATTTGAAAGTACTTTATGTGCATCAAAGGATTGGGAAAACAGTAAACATATTTATGTGGATGTTGAGAGAGAGCTTTTTCACAGTTGAAAAAGGAATTACAAATAAGTAGAGAGAGAACTAGGATGAATTCTCTGGGTTGGTATTAGATATATGAGGTATGAAATATTGGTTTTTCAATACAAATATAAATAGCTATGGAAATATATAACACATATTTCTGTGCTCTGTACTTTAAGAGGGGTTACAGCTAATAATGCTCCAGTACAGTGAACACCTTTACCTATTCATGAAATCCCATCTATTGTGTGTGCTCAGCCACTAAGTCGTGTCTGTCTGGCTCTTTGAGATCCCATGGACTGTAGTCTTCCAGGCTCTTCTATCCATGAGATTTCACAGGCAAGAATACTAGGATGGGTTGCCATTTCCTTCTCCAGGGGATCTTCACAACCCAGGGATTGAACCTGCATCTTCTGCATCTCTTACATTGGCAGGCAGATTCTTGAAAACTGAGTCACTAGGGAAGCTTATACTTTAAGAGGGTTTAGAACTAACAACACTCAAATACAGTGAACTTCATCACCTGTTGATGCAAGCCTCTCTACTGTAAGACTTGGGAACTTTATTTTACTTTTAATTATCAGAATATAGTCCTTTATAAAAAATACTAATGAATACTTAATTTGTAAATTACAAAGAACTTTAGCATGTATAGAATCACTACAAAGTCAAGATCTGAGGTGAAATTATAAATATTAAATTGATTAGCATTCTAAGGTTTAAAGAAGTCAGTGCAATGGTTCCCAAATTCTGCACATTAGAATCATCTGAGGAGTATAAAAATGCATGGATGCCTATGCTACAGTCCAGAAACTGTGCTTTAATTGTTCTGGTATGTCACATGTTGGGGCTTTCCTGATGAATCAATGGTAAAGAATCTGCCTGCCAATGCAAGAGGCACAGGAGATGCTGGTTTGACTCATGGGTCAGGAAGATCCTGTGGAGAAGGAAATGGCAACCTGTTCCAGTATTCTTGCTTGGAAAATCCCATGGACAGAGGAGCTGGCAGGCTACAATTCATGAGGTCCTAAAAGAGTCAGGCACAACTTAGTAACTAAACAATACCAATGCGACATCACATGTAGCCTTCAGAATGGGAGAAAATAATAACAAATGAAGCAAAAGACAAACAACTAATCTCAAAAATATACAAGCAACTCCTGCAGCTCAATTCCAGAAAAATTAACGACCCAATCAAAAAATGGGCCAAAGAACTAAATAGACATTTTCCCAAAGAAGACATACAGATGGTTAACAAACACATGAAAAGATGCTCAACATCACTCATTATCAGAGAAACGCACATCAAACCACAATGAGGTACCATTTCATGTCAGTCAGAATGGCTGTGATTCAAAAGTCTACAAGCAATAAATGCTGGAGAGGGTGTGGAGAAAAGGGAACCCTCTTACACTGTTGGTGGGAATGCAAACTAGTATACCCACTATGGAGAACAGTGTGGAGATT
>SJYX01016457.1:168470-196751 GCA_006410675.1 Oreotragus oreotragus | reverse complement strand
CTTCAGCTTTTTCAGTGTTACTGGTCAGGGCATAGACTTGGATTACTGTGATATTGAATGGTTTGTCTTGGAAATGAACAGAGATCATTCTTTCATTTTTGAGATTGCATCCAAGTACTGCACTTCAGACTCTTTTGTCCATTATGAGGGCTACTCCATTTCTTCTAAGAGATTCTTGCCGTGGTAGTAGATACAATGGTCATCTGAGTTAAATTCACCCATTCCAGTTCATTTTAGTTCATTAATTCCCAATATGTCAATGTTCACTCTTGCCATCTCCTGTTTGACCACTTCCAATTTGCCTTGATTCATGAACCAAACATTCCAGGCTCCTCTACAATATTGACCTTTGCAGCATTGGACCTTGCTTCTATCACCAGTCACATCCACCGTTGGGTATTGTTTTTGCTTTGGCTCCATCTCTTCATTCTTTCTGGAGTTATTTTTCCACTGATCTCCAGTAGCATATTGGGCACCTACTGCCCTGGGGAGTTTATCTTTCAGTGTCCTATCTTTTTGCCCGTTCATACTGTTCATGGGGTTCTCAAGGCAAGAATACTGAAGTGGTTTGTCACTCCCTTCTCCAGTGGACCACGTTTGTCAGACCTCTCCACCACCACCTGCCCATCTTAGGGCTGTGATATATTCATTTAGGGAGCATAAATAGTCTCTAATATAGCCCTGTTTGTTAACAAATTAATTCTTTAATCAAATTCTATACTCTTCTAGTTAGCTCAGTTGTGAACTATGTCTTGGTATCTGGAATGTGAAATTGTTTCCACTTTTTCTTGAGAAAAGCCTTGTGATTTTTGTCATTTGCTTTTCCATAAATTTTGAAATCAGCTTAACTATTCCACTAAAATTCTACTGGTGTCTTGATTGTAATTGAATTGATGCACAGATCAACACAATGAAAATAGTCACATTTTTATGACTGTCAATAAACATTATTTATCTCTTCTTTTAGTTGGGCTTTCTTTTATAATTTTCTTGAGAAGTCTAGCACATCATTTATTTTATTAGTTCTCAGATACTTTATATTTTTGGATGTTATTGTAAAAGGAAACATTTTCTTTTATTATATTTTTCTGAATTATGCTGGTATATAGAAATGCAATTGATCGTGTATATTGATCATACAACACACAGCTGCATTGCTGAACTCTCTTATTATTACTAATAATTTTCCTGTAAATGCTTTCTGAATTCTATGTAAACAATCATAACATCTGAAAATAAGTTGTTTTGTTTATATCTTTCTGATTCTATGTCTTTAATTTCTTTTTTTATCTTACTTTGCTGTCTTGGGATGTCTAACATGTTGCTGATCCCTTACTGCAAATGATGATAATTGGCATGTTGTCTTATTCTTGATCTTAATGAAAGTGCTTTAAAATATTTATCCATGTGATAGGTTAGGTAGATTATCATTTCTGGTTTTTGTTTCCCTTCAGTTGATGAGATGGTTGGATGACATCACCAACTCGATGGACACGAGTTTGAGCAAGCTCCAGGAGTCAGTGATGGTCAGGGAAATCTGGCCTGCTGCAGTCCATGGGATCGTAAAGAGTCAGACACAACTGAATGATTGAACTGAAATGATTGCTTCTTTTTAACAGGATAAGAAAGTATGTGATACTGTGATTTATCATAAGAAAGATATATTTGGTATTCATCCTATACCTGGCACAGAGATACTAAGATATGAAATTTTCTGTGATGAGAGCAATAAGTGTCTTTAAAAGTTATGTTAATGAGATTATGGAAAACACCTAAGGATGGGAGCTGGTTGCCAGGAGAACCAACTATGTGATTAAAAATGTGGACCTTTCAGACCCATCTCCTTGACCTTCAAGAGGTATGAGGAGCTAGAAATTGTGTTCAAAAATCAATGGCCAATAATTTAATGAATCATATTTATATAATAAAAAACCTCCATAAAAACTCCAAAGGATGGGGTTCATATAGTTTCTGGGTGATGATCACATACATATTTGGGAAGACTGATGGTTTGTAGAGGAAATAGAAGCTCCACACTCTTTCCTAATATCTTGGCTTATGACTCATTTCCATCTAGCTGTTCCTGAGTTATATTATTTGAGAATATATTAATAATAATAGATTCTTCCCTGGTGGCTCAGACTTCTACTGTGGCTCAGATGGTAAAGCATCTGTCTATAATGCAGGAGACCCCGGTTTGATCCCTGGGTGGGAATAGAAGCTCCACACTCTTTCCTAATATCTTGGCTTATGACTCATTTCCATCTAGCTGTTCCTGAGTTATATTATTTGAGAATATATTAATAATAATAGATTCTTCCCTGGTGGCTCAGACTTCTACTGTGGCTCAGATGGTAAAGCATCTGTCTATAATGCAGGAGACCCCGGTTTGATCCCTGGGTGGGGAAGATCTCCTGGAGAAGGAAATGGGAACCCACTCCAGTATTCTTGCCTGGAAAATCCCATGGATGGAGGAGCCTGGTAGGCTACAGTCCATGGGGTCATAAAGAGACGCGACTGAGCGACTTCACTTTCTTTCAATAATAATAAAATATATTATTTTAGAATAAACCGATAATCTAATAAGTAAACTGTTTATCTGACTTCAGTAAGTCCCTCTAGCAAATTAATTTAAACTTCCTGGTGGCTCAGACGGTAGATTCTGCCTGTAATGAAGGAGACCAGAGTCTGATCCCTGAGTCAAGAAGATCACCTGGAGAAGGAAAGGGCAACCCAGTCCAGTATTCTTGCCTGGAAAATCCCATGGATGGAGGAGCCTGGCCAACTACAGTCCACGGGTCGTAAAGAGCCAGACACAGCTGTGCGACTTCAGTTTCACTTTCAATTGGGGCATCTCTAGTCTTTCTTATTCTATTCTTTCCCTCTATTTCTTTGCAGTGGTAACTTAGGAAGGCTTTCTTATCTCTCCTTCTTATCCTTGAGAAATGTGCATTCAGATGGATATATCACTTCTTTTCACCTTTATCTTTTGCTTTTCTTCTTTCTCACTTCCCTGGTGGTGCAGAGGTTAAAGCATCTGCCTGCTATGTGGGAGACCTGGGTTCGATCCCTGGGTCAGGAAGATCCCCTGGAGAAGGAAATGGCAACCTATTCCAGTATTCTTGCCTGGAGAATCCCATGGATGGAGGAGCTTGGTGGGCTAGTCCACAGGTCACAAAGAGTTGGACACGACTGAGCGACTTCACTTTCACTTTCTTTCACTTTCACTTTCTTCTTTCTCAGCTATCTGCAAGGCCTCCTCAGACAACCATTTTGCCTTTTTACATTTAGTTTTCTTAGGGATGGTTTTGATTATAGCCTCCTGTACAATGTTACAACCTCTGTCCATGGTTCTTCAGGCACTCTGTTTATCAGATCTAATCCCTTGAATCTATTTGCAACTTTCACTGTAAGGAGTTTGATGTAGGTCATACCTGAACAGTCTAGTGGTTTTTCCTACTTTCTTCAATTTAAGTCTTAATTTTGCAAAAAGGAATTCATAATCTGAGGTACAGTCAGCAACAGATCTTGTTTTTGCTGACTGTATAGATCTCCATCTTTGGCTGCAAAGAATATAATCAGTCTAATGTTGGTGTTGACTATCTATCTGGTAATGTCCATGTATAGAGTCATTTCTTGTGTTGTTGGAAGAGAGTGTTTGCTATGACCAGTGCATTACCTTGGAAAAACTCTGTTAGCCTTTGCCCTGCTTCATTTTGTATTTCAAGGCCAAACTTGCCTGTTATTCCAGGTATCTCTTGACTTTTTACAACTGCATTCAAGTCCTCTATGATGAAAAACATATCTTTTTTTTTTTTTTTTTTTTTTGGTGTTAGTTCTCTAGAAGGTCATGTATGTCTTCATAGAACTATTCAACTTCAGCTTCTTCAGCATTAGCAGTTGGGGCATAGCCTTGGACTACTGTTATATTGAATGGTTTGTCTTCAAAATGAATAGAGATCATTCTGTTGTCTTGAGATTGTACCCAAGTACTGCATTTCAGACTTTTTTGCTAACTTTGAGGGCTACTCCATTTCTTCTAAGGTATTCTTGCCCACAGTGGTAGATATAAAGGTCATCTGAATTAAATTCGCCCATTCTGGTGCATTTTAGTTCACTGATTCCTAGAATGTTGATGTTCACTCTTGCCATTGCTTGTTTGACCACTTCCAATTTACTTTGATTAATGGGCCTAACATTCCAGGTTCCTATGTAATATTGTTCTTTACAGCATCCGACTTACTTCCATCACCAGTCACATTCACAAGTGAGTGTTGTTTTTGCTTTGGCTCTGCCTCTTCATTCTTTCCTGAGATATTCCTCCACTCTTCTTTAGTAGCATAATGGGCACCTACCCACCCAAGGAATTCATCTTTCAGTGTCATATCTTTAAACATTTTCATACTGTTCATGGGGTTCTCAAGGCAAAAATACTGAAGTGGTTTGCATTTCCTTCTCCCATGGACCATGTTTTGTCAGAACTCTCCACCATGACCTGTCTTTCCTGGGAGGCCCCACATGATATGGCTCATAGTTTCTTTGAGTAATACAAGGCTGTCTTCCACATGATCAGTTTGATTAGTTTTCTGTGATTCTAGTTTTCATTCTGTCTGTCCTATGATGGATAAGGACAAGAGACTTGTGGAAGCTTCCTGATGGGAGAGACTGGCTTTGGGAGAATCTGTGTTTGGACTTGTCTGGCAAGGCCATGCTCAGTTCAGTCAGTTTAGTCACTCAGTCGTGTCCAACTCTTTGCAACCCCATGAATCACAGCATGCCAGGCCTCCTTGTCCATCACCAACTCCCGGATTTTTTTTTCTAATTTAATTATGTAATGTGCTACTTTAACAGAAAGTTTACTATTAAATTAAACATTTATTTCTGTGATACAACCAAGTTATGTGTGCTCAGTTATTAAGTCATGTCTGACTCTTTGTATTCCCATAGACTGTAACCTGCAAGGTTCCTCTGTCCATGGTATTTTCTGAGTGGGTTGCTCTTCCCTACTCCAGGAGATCTTCCAGGCCCAGGAGTTGAAATAGCATCTCTTTCATCTCCTGTATTGGCAGGCAGATTCTTTGCCACCAGTGCCACCTGGAAAACCTTTCAAACCCAAGTTAAACAAAGAAGGCTGAGCACAGAAGAACTGATGCTTTCAAGTTGTCATGCTAGAGAAGACTCTTGAGAGTCCTTTGGACAGCAAGGAGATCATAGTAGTCAATCCTAAAGGAAATCAATCTTGACTATTCATTGGAAATATTGATGCTGAAGCTCCAATACTTGGGCCACCTGATACAAAGAGCCTACTCATTGAAAAAGACCCGGTTCTTGGAAAGATTGAGGGCAGGAGGAGAAGTAGGTGACAGAGCATGAGATGGTTTGGCATCACCAACTCAATGGACATAAGTTTTAGAAAACTCCAGGAGATAGTGAAAGACAGGGAAGCCTGGTATGCTCCAGTCCATGGGGTGGCAACGAGTTGGACACAACTTAGTGACTGACCAACAACAAACTTGATTTACCAATATCTAAGTTAAATATCTGCATATTTCTCCCAGCAATCTTGATTCCAGCTTGTGCTTCTTCCAGCCCAATGTTTCTCATGATGTACTCTGCATATAAGTTAAATAAGCAGGGTGACAATATACAGCCCTGACATACTCCTTTTCCTATTTGGAACTAGTCTGTTGTTCCATGTCCAGTTCTAACTGTTGCTTCCTGACCTGCATATAGGTTTCTCAAGAGGCAGGTCAGGTGGAATATTACTCAGCCATTAAAAAGAATGCATTTGTATCAGTTCTAATGAGGTGGATGAAACTGGAGCCTATTATACACAGTGAAGTAAGTCAGAAAGAAAAACACCAGTACAGTATACTAAAGCATATATATAGAATTTAGAAAGATGATAACGATGACCTTATATGTGAGACAGAAAAAGAGACACAGATGTAAAAAACAGACTTTTGGACTCTGGAAGAAGGCGAGGGTGGGATGATTTGAGAGAATAGTATTGAAACATGTCTATTATCATATGTGAAACAGATTGCCAGTCCAGGTTCAATGCATGAGACAGAGGCTCAGGGCTGGTGCACTGGGATGACCCTGAGGGATGGGATGGGAAGGGAGGTGGGAGAGGGATTCAGGATGGGGGACACATGAACACCCATGGCTGATTCATGTCAATGTATGGCAAAAACCACTACAATATTGTAAAGTAATTAGCCTCCAATTAAAATAAATTAATTAATTAAGGGAAAAAAAAGTTCATGGAGAACCAGGGCCCAATGTCGCATAGATAGTTGGTGTCAGAGGAGAGATCAGAGCCTTGGTTGCCAGTGTAAAATATTAAATTGCATAAAATGCCTGCACTCAGGAGTTACTCCTAGTAACTTCAGTTCTGAATTTGTTAACTTCTCTTTTCTGCATCCAGAACTTAAAAAGAAGTGGAAACATTAGTACTAGACCCTAAAGACATTAGTTAGAAAGCTGGTTCTTTTATACACTGGTTTCATTTAGGCAAAGTACAGACTTGGGGCCTCAGTGTCTTCATTCCAAGTTGGAAAATTAGTTTGGTAGGCCTTCCATAGATCTAACACTAATAATTTGAAGCATTAGAGGGATTCAGGATGGGGGACACATGAACACCCATGGCTGATTCATGTCAATGTATGGCAAAAACCACTACAATATTGTAAAGTAATTAGCCTCCAATTAAAATAAATTAATTAATTAAGGGAAAAAAAAGTTCATGGAGAACCAGGGCCCAATGTCGCATAGATAGTTGGTGTCAGAGGAGAGATCAGAGCCTTGGTTGCCAGTGTAAAATATTAAATTGCATAAAATGCCTGCACTCAGGAGTTACTCCTAGTAACTTCAGTTCTGAATTTGTTAACTTCTCTTTTCTGCATCCAGAACTTAAAAAGAAGTGGAAACATTAGTACTAGACCCTAAAGACATTAGTTAGAAAGCTGGTTCTTTTATACACTGGTTTCATTTAGGCAAAGTACAGACTTGGGGCCTCAGTGTCTTCATTCCAAGTTGGAAAATTAGTTTGGTAGGCCTTCCATAGATCTAACACTAATAATTTGAAGCATTTTCATTTTAAAATAAAAAATGATCTGTCTGCCTATAAAAGAAGGCTGAAAACACAAAAGGGGGGGAAGTACTACAATATCATAAGTCTTTGTCCCTTGGTAGCTTTGAAATAAGTATGCTATTGTTAAATTTGTTGGTGCCATCTTTTTTTTTAATTGAACTATAGAAGTTATAATTAACTTTGATGTAGAATACAAAGTCCTCAGTAGTGAACTCTGGTTGTATAAGTGGAAGCAGTTATCAGAGGCCAAATCAGATTAGAAAGGAGCCATTTCAACTACACCTGGGTGGTATTGAATGTACACCATTCATGGAGTGCCTTTTGCGCATGTAATGATATTTTCCTCATATGCTGCGGGAAAATGGGGTGAACATGAGAACTCATTGCTGTGAGTAACCCCTGTGTCTGGGCAGAAAGCTGGAATCTCTTAGTCAGCACTCTGGCCTGGGGATGGGGGTGGCAGATGGAATAAACTGTTGAGATGCTATCCAAGAGATGCTCTTACCACATTCACAAGGTGAGATGCTCTTATTCCTGTAGTACTTGATTGAGTAGATCGAACTTTCCTCTAAGAAGCTATTTTGCCCCTAAAATTTGTACCAGCATCCCTAGTTGGGGAGATGAAATCTACCTTCAGAATCCAGGGTGCTGGGGATGGGGTACAAACAGTTCCCATATGCTGGCTCAGCACAAAGGGCAGTGAGGTACCTCTCAGACCAGCAAGGTCACCTAGGGGTAATGGACACTGCCTCACCACCTCTGATGCTTGCAGGACAGGTGGGACATCAGGTACTATGCTTTCTCTCCAGTCCTGAGAAACATTAAGATTGAGTTATGGAACAATAGGCCAGTTCTGCCTCCAGAGAAATAGTAGCTGGGATCTCTCCATACTGTCTGCTCTGGCTCATGCCTATGGTACGCTTACTATCCCTGTTTCCCACCTCTACAATGAGCATCTCCTGGATATCATCTAAGATGTGTTTATTTGTTCTGTTTGTTTGTTTGCTTTTCCCTTGATTCCCCTGATTCATACCTAACAAGTGATCAGGTTGAAAAAAGATGCTCAGTAGATGATTGCTGATTGGGGAGCTGATTGAGGACTTGATTGACTCATTTGGAATAACTTGTCCAAATCTAGCTTACGACAGATTCTCACAGAAACTTAAGAGAGAAGCTGTTTTATTATCTAGCCAAAGATATGTGTGAATTTTGTTGGGGATCTTTTTCAGAATATTTTCAATGAGCATTTTATTATACAACAAATTTTCTTTGGAGACCCCCTTCCTCCTACTTACAGCTCTCACTTGGCTTCTAATTTCAGCCCAAGCTGTGTCTCCACCAGTGATTTCATTCCCCATCTCTCTCTAGCCCTCTCCCCAACTAAATCATATTCATATTTTTTTTCCAGAATGCAAAATATAGTATCAAGCATCTGTTTGGACAAAATCAGTTTTCACTTGTGAAAAGTGGATGCTTTGTAAAATCACAGGCAACAAGAAAAATGTCAGAGAGTGGAAGCAAATGTTGGAGGGATAATAAAAACCTTCAGCCTGCAGTTGGATGAGCTTAGGAAGAGGTTTGGTAAAAATTATATTGTCAGAACATATACTGACTTCATTTGGTCACTGAGTTTCAACACCTCACCTTAGTGAGGGGTGGACCTCACCTCTGGGTCCCCTGAAGCTTGATTTCTCACAGTAATAAAAGGACTAAAAAACTCCTATCTCTCCTCTGTGTTATGAGCAGATACATAGGATCAATCATTCAATTTAGGGGGTGTTAGTTTCCTTGTTTTCACGCAATGGTATTCCAAAAGCTGTTTTCTCTTACTGAGCAAAGTTGTCCAAAGTCTCACTTTCAAACAGTAATGCTTTGAAAAGTTCTCAGTTTGACTAACAGTGTCTAATCTATCTAATCTATAGAAGGAATGCTGTGTGAATACTTGGCTCTTTAGTACCCAGGTCTTCCCATCTTTATAATGTATCTGTGTGAATGTCTTGGGCAATTAATTTGTCTTAGAGAACCTAGAATTTATATTTGGCATGAAGTGTTAATTGTCTTATCTGTTATTAATTGAAAGGATGTGAAGTAAATGCCTGGTACTTGACAGTTGAGTTCAACAAACTTTTGTTGGTTACGAACTTCTTATGTGTCAGACTTCAGAAACAATGAAAAAAACACTAACCTCATTGATCATCTGTAGTCTTTAAGGAAGGAAATTTCATATATTGCAATAACTGGTTAAAATTAATGATGTACAAGGGGCGGTTGGAACAAGAGCCTAGACTCTGCAGGTTCTAGAGACTTTCTAAAGTCTTTGTGAAATATCTTCACACTAGTCCAACATCCCCAAGTATTAGGATTTCAATACATGTTGAACAAATAATTTTTCAAAAGTTTAGGCACTTTTTGCCAAAGCTAATAATAATTTTACAAACTTTGTATTCACAAAATTAGATTCTGTGTTTTAAGAGACTGTCTTTGAAATGTCTCAATAAATATTTAGCTTTCTTTGTAGAAGTAGTTTTAGGAATAAAGTGTGTTATAGTCTATCATGTATTCTATTGCTTCCATCATTCCTAAAGCAGAAATTGAATAATAGGAACTATACAATGATTAATTTAGAGCTTGTTTGTTTTTGGAGTTACTAGAGTTATACCTCAATAAGTTTACCAGTATAAATGCAATGCCTCTTTCTTAAAAATTGCCTTTCCTCAGTTTAGGTCAACACAATTCTATTGTGAACTCCAGCCTGTACATTAAAAGAACAGAGATACAAACAAAGATGAAGGCAATGGCACCCCACCCCAGTACTCTTGCCTGGAAAATCCAATGGACGGAGTAGCCTGGTGGGCTGCAGTCCATGGGGTCGCTAACAGTCGGACAGACTGAGNGAACTCCAGCCTGTACATTAAAAGAACAGAGATACAAACAAAGATGAAGGCAATGGCACCCCACCCCAGTACTCTTGCCTGGAAAATCCAATGGACGGAGTAGCCTGGTGGGCTGCAGTCCATGGGGTTGCTAACAGTCGGACAGACTGAGCGACTTCACTTTCACCTTTCTCTTTCATGCATTGGAGAAGGAAATGGCAACCCACTCCAGTATTCTTGCCTGGAGAATCCCAGGGATGGGGGAGCCTGGTGGGCTGCTGTCTACGGGATCACACAGAGTCGGACACGACTGAAGTGACTTAGCAGCAGTAGCAGCAGCAGCAAGGAGTTTATATCTTAACAGTGCTTATAATGTACTGTAATACAGTTATGTGGTTAGGCATAACAGATAACATTATGAAAACATACATAATCAAACATATAAGTGGAAGGTTTTGGAATTTATGTATAATTGCTGCATAAATTGAAGCAGCTTTCCTGGAATAGGTGGAATGTGAGCTGAACTTTGAAACTCATTAGAATTGATATGAAAAATGATTAAAATGAAGGTGTGAATAGCATCAAAAAACAAAGGCAGGAATTGCAAATAAGCCTGATATTATAAGGTCAGAAGGGCAGGTTGGAATTGAAGTATTCTTTGAAAAAATGCCTCTTAATTGCACAGGATAAAGACAAAAGTTCTTAGCCGGGAATTCAAATACCTTCAAAATCTAGATCCATTCTGCCTTTCATGTTTTATTTCTTCATGTTCCACAGTGACTAAGTCAGCATGCAAGCGTGTGTGCTAAGTCGCTTTAGTCATATCGAGTCTTTGTGACCCTGTGGACGGTAGCCTGCCAGGCTCCTCTGTCCAAGGGATTCTCCAAGCAAGAATACTGGAGAGAGTTACCATGCCCTCTTCCAGGGGATCTTCTTGACCTAGAGATTGAACCCAAGTCTGTTATTTTTCCTGCACTGGCAGGCGAGTTCTTTACAACCAGCACCACCTGGGAAGACCCCTAAGTCAGCATAAGATTTCCAATCTCTATGTACTTTTCTTACTTTTGCTTTCTCTTCAAATGGAAAACGAATCTCCACTTTTTATTTCATTCTTCCCAATCAATAATAATTCACCTCTGATAACATTTGTCCTCCTCTGAGCTTAGTAATCATTTATTACCTATATATTGATTTTTCTTATTATCCACATTACTCTGATATTTTATTTTTTCAAAAACACTCCAAATTGAAATTGTAAACTTACAGAGGCCAGTGAACTTCTTTTAATACTCCCTATATTTGTCCATATATTTCTAGTATTGTTAGTGTTTAACAAATAGTCATGGTAATTAGTAAGCAAATATGATAATTAGTAAGCAAAGGGACATATGAAAGGTAGATATCCTTTCCAATATCTCTGAAATCTTACCATGAAATTTCTCTTCTAACATTGTTTCAAGTACCACATTGGTTTGTGGTCCTGGTTCTATCACAATTTCACAATAGGACTTTCAATAATCACTTATGCTTTTGGGTCTCCAGAGTCTTTATTTTCAGATAGTTAATAAGAATTACCTTGCTCAGTTTATGCCAAGAAAGATGACTCAAAAATAAAACTTATGTGCTGCAAATACTGACCTATTTTTAAAGATTTTCTTTTTCAAATGTCCAAGGCTAACACTGAGGCCAAAATGGCACAGGTTCTTTTGATGCAAATTCAAGCAGACAAGAGGACTGAGAAAATGGACCTCAATAAGGGAGGAAGCGATGGCAAGAAGAAGACAATTTTATCACATGAAACATTAAGTGACTCCAATATTGTTTTTTTTGGCAGTTGGATCTTGATGCAACTGAATAATGCTGAAGTCTACTTAACTTAAAATAATTCATTCTCCAGAGCAGATGTGATCATACAGAGCATACGTCATTTTTTAGTTTCTATGGATTGAATTTGGATATGACCCATCCCCTAGAACCTTAATTTCTTCTTGCTATTATAAACTTTGGTGTTTTTACTCTTGGAGACCCAGAGTGAGAACACTCATAGCTGAAGAAGTGGATGTGTGGCTGGTCCCAGGAGATAGCTAAGTTGAACTGAAGAAATCAAGTTTGCAGCCCATAACTAGGAGTCAGAACTTTATTTTGTGCCCACGGCTGATTGTGGACACCAGTGCCCCATGCCAAGACATCATTTAAATACCAAGGGATGAGATACATCACTGCACAGGCATGACGCCTGGCACCCACACTATCTCCAGATGGCTTGATGTGCAGAAATAGCCTTTGAGATCAAACTCAATGTGCAAAAGTCCAAACTCGTGATCTGTCCCTCGGGACTTTTCTGTAGTACAAGTGCCTTCTGTTGCTTAGAGGCAGAGCTCACAGTTTGTTAAGGTGCAATTGAATATAAAAATTATCCTCTGTACCAACAGCACAAATATTGATTGAGGTAGGTCCTACTGTCAGCAGGTCACTGTACTGAGTATTTAGGATATAGAGGAATAGTCTGTGGTCCTTCCCCTCAAGAGCTTCTACTAGTAGAGGGTAAAGACATACAGAAGTCCCTTCTTATCTGTGGGGGATATATTTCAAGAATTCCAGTGGATTCCTGAAAGCACAGATAGTACCAAACCCCACATATACTATTACTTTGCTGTATATCTATGATAAAAGATTATTTTGTAAATTAGGCATAGTATGATATTACTAGTAATAGCTAATAATAAAATAGAACAATTATAAAAATATACTATAATAAGAGATATATGAATGTAGTCTCTCTCTCTCTCTCCCAAAATATCAGTTCAGTTCAGTTCAGTCATGTCTGACTCTTTGCAACTCTATGGACTGCAGCATGTCAGGCTTCCCTGAACTTCACCATCTTCTAGAGCTTGCTCAAACTCATGTCCTTGAGTCAGTGATACCATCCAAGCATCTCATCCTCTGTCATCCCCTTCTCCTGCCTTCAGTCTTTTGCAGCATCAGAGTCTTTTCCAATGAATAAGTTCTTTGCAGCAAGTGGATAAATTATTGGAGCTGATGCCACTATGTATTCATTTCCCAATATGGAACCAGTCCATCATTTCATGTTTGGTTCTAACTGTTGCTTCTTGACATACAAACAGGTTTCTCAGGAGGCAGGTAAGGTGGTCTGGTGTTCCAGTCTCTTGAAGAATTTTCCACGGTTTGTGGTGATCCACACAGTCAAAGGCTTTAGTGTAGTCAATGAAGCAGAAGTAGACACTTTTTTCAAATTCTTTTGCTTTTTCTATGGTCCAATGGGTGTTGACAATTTGATTTCTGGTTCCTCTGCCTTTTCTAAATCCAGTTTGAACATCTGGAAGTTCTCAGAAGTTGAAGCCTGGCTTGGAGAATTTTGAGCATTACTTCCACTGAATGAGGTCAGTTTTCATTTCAGTCCCAATGAAAGGCAGTGCCAAAGAATGATCAAACTACCACACAATTGCACTCATCTTACATGCTAGCAAAATAATGCTCAAGGCTGTATATTGTTACCTTGCTTATTTAACTTATATGCAGAGTACAACATGTGAAATGCCAATTGGATGGAACACAAGTCAAAATCAAAATTGCTGGGAGAATTATCAGTAATCTCAGATATGCAGATGACACCACACTTATGGCAAAGCAAAGAGGAACTAAAGAGCCTCTTGATGAAAGTGAAACAAGAGAGTGAAAAAAAAAAAAAACAGTTTAAAACTCAGCATTCAAGAAATGAATATCACGGCATCTGATCCTATCACTTCATAGCAGATAGATAGGGTGAGCTATTTCAAATACTAAAAGAAGATGCTGTGAAAGTGCCACACTCAATATGCCAGCAAATTTGGAAAACTCAGCAGTGGCCACAGGACTGGAAAAGGTCAGTTTTCATTTCAATCCCAAAGACAGACAATGCCAAAGAATGTTCAAACTACTGCACAAATTTGCACTCCCAAAATATATTATTTAAATGTAATGCCTTTTACATTAGCAGTAGCAGCAATGCCTTTTCCATTCTAACTAGGCAGTTATCACCCATTGTGGCCACATTTGCAGTTTGAGTTCCACAGTAAAATTAGTGCAAATTTCTTTTGCTTTCTTTACAGTTTCATAGGTAGAAGATTTGTTCTTACCATAGATCTTAGCAAACTTAGTGTGTGATTTTCTTTCCTTTTCATGTTAATTCAGAAAACTTTCACTTTTCATTTGGAGCACTTTAAGGCATGTCTTAGGCAGCTTTCTTTGGCAGATCACTATTTCTGCAGATTGGGTCCATTGAATAAAATGAGGATTAGTTGGTCACAAGCACTACGATACCATGACAGCCAATCTGATTATCGAAAGGGCTACTAGTGACAGTGGGAGGACATGTTGGACAATGGATGGTTCATGTCCAGGAGGAAATGAGTAAGATCATGTGAGATTTTGTCACACTACATAGAACAGCATGTAATTTAAAACTTAGAAATTGTTTATTTCTGAAATATTTATTTAACATTTTCAGACTACAGTTGACTATGAGTAAATGAAATCACAAACAGCAAAACCACGAATAAGCGAGGAGTAATGTTTAAATAAACATAAATATTTATATGAGTTTGCCTAGAGATGCCAAGTAATTCATGTACAGGAAGAGGATGTAGAACTTCATAGTAGAGAGCTACATATTGACTTCTGTAGCCAAACATCCCAAAGACAAACAAGCATTGTTGGTATTAACATCAGAAGTTATCTTCTAAAGCAGTGCTGTCCAACAGAACTTTCTGTGGTGATGAAAATATTTTGTTTTGAACTGTTCAACATGATAGCCATTAGTCACAGGTGGCTATAAGCACTTGAACTGGGCTAATGCAGTTGAGAATATAAATTTTTTTTCTTTTTAAAATTTTTTTTAATTTAAATTTATTTATTTTAACTGGAAGCTAATTGCTTTACAATATTGTATTGGTTTTGCCATACATCAGCATGAATCTGCCAAGGGTGTACACGTGTTCCCAATTTTAAATTATAACATTAGTGTAATTTAATTTACTTTTATGAGGTTAGTGACTTTCACATTATTCAAAATAGTTCTTTAATATCTATGACTCAATGTACACACAAAACATAGGCACAGAGATGTTGCATTGACCATGCTCAAAGGATAAATTATTTAAAAGCTGCTCTAATTCCTATCCCAGGAGGTTCTTGAGCTTATGTCGACTCTCATCAGGAAGAAAAGCACTATTCTCATTACACTAGATAGGTTCGGTCACTCTCAAATTAATTTTGTGCTGCCTTCAGAAGAAACTGAGGGTCTCTGAATGGAAAAAAAAAAAAAAACACTTTATACAAATAAATATATATTACTCAACAATAAAAAAGAATGAAGCAATGTGATTTGCAACAACATGGATGGACTTAGAGATTACCATACTAAGTGAAGTAGGTCAGAGAAAGACGAATATCGTATGACATCTCTAATATGCAGAATCTAAGAAAATGATACAAATGAGTTCATCTACAAAACAGAAAGAAACTCACAGACATAAAGGACAAATTTACAATTACCAAAGGGGAAAGATGAGTGGGAGGCATAACTTAGTAGGTTCTAATCAACATATACAAACTACTGTGTATAATTATAGTATATATAACAGATACATCTAATGTATAGCACAGAAAACTATGCTTAATAACTTGCAATAACCTATAATGGAAAAGAATCTGAAAAAGAATAGATTTATACATGTGTGTGACTGAATCACTCTGATGTATACCTGAAATTGATACAAGAGTATAAATCAACTATAATTAAAAAAAAAAAGAGAGAGAGAGAGAGAGAGTCTCTACACTGTATGTTCCATGAGGTCAGGGACTTCATCGATATCCTTCACTCTCATAATCCCAGCATTTAGAAAACTAAATGACACATAGTAAGTGATGGGAAAATATGTAAATGAATGCACAAACAGTATTGTAAATATCTTAACTGGGTGGACTAAGCTAGCATTTGTGGTAAAATTCTGCTATCTAAATGAGGAGCACTGTCTTTTTGTAAGATGGGTATAAATTAGGCTGATTCTAGCATGGGGTCTTACCCATTTCACATGCTCAATCAATATTTATTGGATAAACATGCTGTGTTTATTTCAATAATTTCTTCTCCCAGGTAACTATTTGAAACAGGAATTTCGTCCACTTATTTTTTTTTTTTTCTTACCCCATGGAATACCTAACACTGGAACCAGCACATTCGAGACTTTTCAGACTTTTTGACTGGATTATCTAGAAAGGCATAAAGGCATTTTTGAGCAGTCACTACTCTTTTGGAGGGAACAATGTGAAAGGGACTAGAAATTCTTTACCCTTTTTTCATGTTTTTATTTTCCATGGTAGTGTTACAATATAAAGAACATAAATATCTACATTGCACTGTGAGATATTGGGGAGTAAGCTGTGTGAAGTCTTCATTTCTATTTTATAAATTGTAAAATGTTATATCTACTTTACCCATCCTCCTGTCTTTCTATTAATTTTCTGTTAGTTTAATAACTTCTACATATACCTTTTATATAGAGAAGTCAAAATGTATTTCCATGAAAATCAAGAAAAAGAAAAGCTTTTTGCTTCCCAGTGATATGAGCACACACTGATACACTTGATCTTTCCCAGTAGAATGGGCATGGGAATTAACCCACACACTGGCACATGAACTTCTTGTTTCTGCCAAACGTGTCAGCTGAGACAGGGTTGCTAATTTATTTATGGGGACATATGTCAATGTCACTCTGAGAAAATGGTTCCAGGACACATTAAAAAAAAAAAAAAAACTGACTGCTGTCAGAGCTGACCTTATGTGTAGGTGGAATAGCCACCTGCTTGCTCACTTCTTGGTAATTCAGGAGATCCAGAGGGCCCTGCCTCACCTCAGTCTTTGCTCAGACTCTTTCTAAGTGAACTTCATCAGGGTTTCTATCTGATCAAAGTCAGTACCTCTATCAAAGAAATGTGCCCTTTCCTCCTATAGCTATTCTCCACTAAATGTAATCAGAGAAAAGATTTTGATAGGGATTGGAAGAGGGTATAAGATAAATAGATAATACTTAATGTCAGGCTCTAGGTGGAGGAATGGGCACGAAATAATGAGACTGGAGGCCATAAAACATCACTGTTTCTAGAGATTCCTGCAGGTACATAATGAAATGTAAGCAATGCCAAAGGTACATCTATTCATGTCTTAAACTCAAGTCTCAGATGCACCAGTCAATATAAAAGTTAACTCCTTTGCAGCACTGACCACAGTCATTTCCACATCTCTGTCTTAGGCTCCAGAAGAGGCACCGTTTTCCTGTGGGTATCTGAGATCCTTCTAACTTTCTTTAATGCCTAGGATCCAAAGCTGCTCACACTCAGCAGGCAATAAAAGAAGTGCCTGTCCTAGGATCTTCGCTTGTCTTCGTGTCTTCCTGTTCAATAGAACCATTGTCCCTGTTTCTGTGATCACTGAGTTTATGGACCCTGACTGTTTGGGCTTTTGATATCTATTAGCCTAGCTGACTTCCCTGGAAAGTAGCCTCTGACCTGCCAACTTTCTGTATCTTCCAGCCCACACTTGTTTGATCGAGCCCTCAGCCCTGCCTCCTCCTGGTCTGCCTGAGACCATTGCTCTCCTCTCCTCAGCATGGCCCTCAGGGTCCTGCCTTAAATGACAAAGGGATATCAAAGCTTCAGTACCAGGCTGAGACAACTGTTAGAACTGCTATCTTTGTCAGTAGTCTAGTGGTAGTGGTCCTTGTGAGAAAGGAAGTAGAAATCAAGTTCATATTAGAAACAGTGGCAGAGAGACAGAAGCTAGTCTCTGCTGTCGTCAACTGCATGACCTTGGGTAATAAACTCTCTGAGCTTCAGTTTCCCCATCTATAATTGGGTGATACTAATATCCACCTTGATGGCTCTTGGGAGAATTAAATGTTTGAAAGTGCCCAGGACAAGTCTTGGCACATAGTAGGTAATCAATATGCAGGGGATTCTTTTCTTCCTTCCTTAAAATAACTGAGCATGAGCCCAAGGTGAAAGTTGAGATTAGCTAATATCAATTTACTCCTTTGTGCTAGGAACTCCTCTTTTTACACTTCAATTCTGTAGGCATTAACTTTCTATGTCAGAGGTTTCCCTTACACAGTTTGGGCAGAGGATCCATAAAGTTCTTTGATGCTTGGCAACCCAAACATAGGATTCCCAGGACTTTTCCTGCTGAATTCACTGGTGCGTTCTTTGCTTCATAACAAGCTTTGCAATATCAGAGAAGAAGAGAAATATGATGAAAGGGAGACAAAACAATCATGAGGAAGACAAGACATAGAGGGATATAATATGTCAAAAGCCTTGACGATAAGGAAAATTATGGGGGAAAGAAGTATAAAGAGAAAGCGAGCAGTGGAAGGAGAGAGGAAGAAGGCATACAGTAGGAAGGAAAAGAGAATGGGAAAATGCAGAAAACTCAGAGGAGATAGGCTTTCCTAATATGATTGGGAGGTTACTAGATGCTGGTCATATAACTTGGAGGCCTCTTTCACTAAATAAGTTTTCCAATGGAAATGACAATTGAAAACAAAAATTTGAAATCCAGGTCAATTCTCACTCCTTTTAGGAACCCATTTTCCTCTTTTGGTTCACGGTCATTTAGTCTTTGCTCACTCTTCAGCTTCCAAGCCAACAATCAAGCCGAGACCCGTATTGCATTAGGTTTCACATGCTTTATCTTTCCTCCCTGTGTAAATATAAAACTATTCCATGTCAAAGTTTAGGGACTACCTAATGCAGGTAGTCATTGTACTTTTCAAATGACTTAGATCAGTGCTTTCAATATAGTCAGGCTTAATAAAATAGGCAGGTTGTTGACTTTTCACCCAAGCATCCATTTATCATCTGGGAGATGGGGTGGGTGATTTCAGCAACATTCAGAGGCTTGTTTAAGTAGGGTAGCTTTGGGTGTACTGCACAGCTTTCTCTGAGACTGAGGAAGCCACGCAATATGGAAAGGGGCTCTATGTAAATAGGATAAGGACTGTCTAGCCAGTTATCAAAAAAAATTTTCAAAGGAGACTAGCCTTGGCACCACAGATGCTTCCCCCACAATCCTTACAAATGTGTGTCTGTTCACATATGTTTCTTTTTGTTATTTGTTTTGTTTAAAAAAATTATTCAGAAGCCTCTTACCTATGGAAGATGATCTTTAAATCATAAAAAAAATGCTAGTATCCTTTACAAGTAAAGTAGTCAGTAGATTAAAAAGTCTCAGGCTTCCTTGATGGCTCAGTGGGTAAGGAATCTGCCTTCAGTGCAGGAGACATAGGAGATGCTGGTTCGATCCCTAGGTCAGGAAGATCCCCTGGAGAAGGAAATGGCAACCCATTCCAGTATTCTTGCCTGGGAAATCCCATGGACAGAGGAGCCTAGTGGGCTACAGTTCAAAGTGTCGCAAAGAGTTGGACACAACCTAGCAGCTAAGCACAACACATACACAGAATGGGTAAACAATAAGGTCTCACTGTGTGGCACAGGGNGAAGATCCCCTGGAGAAGGAAATGGCAACCCATTCCAGTATTCTTGCCTGGGAAATCCCATGGACAGAGGAGCCTAGTGGGCTACAGTTCAAAGTGTCGCAAAGAGTTGGACACAACCTAGCAGCTAAGCACAACACATACACAGAATGGGTAAACAATAAGGTCTCACTGTGTGGCACAGGGTACATATTTAATATCCTATGATAAATCATAATGGAAAGTAAAAAGTCTCTGGGGCTTCCCCTGGCTGTCCAATAGTGAAGACTCCATGCTTCTATTGCATGGGACACAGGTTCTATACTGGGTTGGAGAAATAAGATCCCCATGCCATAGGCCACAGTCAAAGTCTGCTCCCCTATCTGCCACCTTGAAATTCCTACACATTCCCTTTTCTGGAAAATTCCCTGGCAATAGAACCATAAGTCTTGTACTGTAACTATAGGAATTTGAATTTGATTATCCCTGGTTTCCACCTCACTTGGAAAGAATCACATAGAAAGAATGGCATAAGCAAATTAAAGCAAATTAAAAGACCTATCTGTGTGAATTTGGATAAATTGGGTAACACTGTCAAAGCTTCAGGTTTCTTATCAGAAAGATAAGAATTTTATCATTTTATGAACTTACAAACATAAAATCACAGAACACAATGCTAAGTTTATGATAAGAGCTCTGTGAATGCCTGTTTATAGACTCTGGATTATTTTGTATATTTATATTTTATCTTGTGGGTGTTATTGGAACTGACTTGAAATCTGATTCTTATTTAGTCCAAATTTCTTAGAAAACAATCAGCATCCCAGTTTGGTAGTGATGATGGTAGAGGAAAAGGAGACACATGAGAAAAACTCTTAAGGACACAGAATAAGATTCTTCAGTAAGCAGAATTTGTGCATCTCCTCATTCAGAAAAGAAATGAGACTTTAATTAAAATATTTGAGATAGAAAGTTTGCCATATCCAAAGTGACTGTATCGTTAACACATATTCCTCTATGGCCCTTCATTTTGTCTTAAGTTCTCCCAATTATTCTTACATGATAACAAAAGAAAACTGGACTTGATTCAAAAGTTTTGTAATTCCATATCTGTTGTTTACTAGCAAAGTGAACAAGGCTTGATGATTCGACAGACTCCCCATGTGTAATATGAGGACCCTCTGCTGCAGAGTCATGGTGAAAGACCAATGAGTTTAAGTCCACCTGGTCACCTTGTATATAGATGTCATTGAAGATCTGTCTATGGAAGCCAATAGTGACCCCTAAACAGAGGAAAAGCAGGCAAGCAGGATTCTTTCCATTTTCAGATGAGGAAAATAATGATCAGTGAAATCAATTCTGAGAATTAATGACAGCAGCGTGATCGGCACTTAGGATGCCTGATGCCTAACTTACTGCTGCCACCTCTAAACAGAATTGGGCTGATGGTTTTGTAAGTAATATTGGAATTGTGTAGGTCCAGTGTCTAAATGATGGGGTAGACCTGGTCCTGGGTTATTGGATGCAGCTAGTCACTTTCAGTTTATCTTCCCATTTCCACCACTGTATCAGCCCTATAGAGCACAGAGAGTCCCACAACTCACCCAAGAGTGACCTCCACTTGTTTGCCATATTTGCTGGATTCCTGCTTTCATGTCATTTTATAATCCCTGCCTACAGATGCAATTCATATTTCCATATATTCACAGACATCCAAAATGAATTTGTCTCATCACGTTTTACACCTCTGAGATCACAAAGTAGCATCACTTATTATCAGTCAGGTGGCTATTAGCTCACCTATCATAGCTTGCAGAGTGAGTAACAGTAGTTTAAAAAAAAAAAAAATACCTCCTGGAAGCAATAGTAGAGCACCCTTTTAAGAAATGAGTATCCCACAATTCTCTTCATGGTTCAGAAGACCATATGGTTTGCAAATACATGAACACTGATATCCAAGTAGAGAAGTAACTGTGAAAAGTCAGAGTTAGAAAAGTCTGAGGACCACCAAAACCAGTGTATCTTATTTAGGTTTTCACAAAAGAGTTTTTCATAAAAATCTATGTTTAAAGTCATCTAAAAGAATTCTTTCAATTAAAATAAATTGAAAATAAGAAAACCATATCCAATTATCATTTACTTCTCTATTTTTCATTCATAAATAATTTTTCTTTTATATCTTACAATAAATGTCTTTCAAAGTGACACAAAATATGATGTCTTCCACTAGCAAATCATTCAGATTTCCTGCTCTAGCACCTGCCTGAGTGCCTTCTCAAGCTTTGAATCTACAAATCTGATGGCAGTACGATCTGTGGTCTGGGGTAAAAGAGTCAGTTTCCAATTTTTTTTTTTTCCTCACACAGATATCTAATTAGATCAATCCTCTGTCCCAGGGTAGGACAATTTGGATAGATAAGAAGTGAAACTGATTTTACAATCACTTCTTCAAATAAATTAAATTTAAAATTATCATTGATGTAAAGAGAAAAAAATATAGACTTTATAATTTTGGAGCTGATTTCCTTGGATTTCTCATCTGTAAAGTAAGTTTTAGAATATTTTTATTCATGAGTATGCCCAAAAGAGTATTTAGAATAATTCACATGAATATACCTTTAAAAAGAGAAAAAAAAAATTCATTCAAAATTTACTGCTCACTTTCTTTATTTTTCTTTATTATTTGTGTCTGAAGGTATTTTTGCTAAAAGTTCTAACACCAAAATGAGGTCAGCAGACTTTAAAATCAGTTAAATCAAATAAAAAGTTAGTGAAGAACAGCTGGTGAAGGTGCCTTTGCTAAACTGTAAAGTTATGAGGAAAGTATAATGAGATTATAGGGAGAACACAGCCCCTCACTCCAGCCCCACAGAGTTTCCATGTTTGAGTGATCACAATCTCACATAGATGGGAACCAACTCCATTTGAACTTGCAAGGACTAAGGAGAAAGGAAACTCAAAACCTCAGTCATGGACTGCCAAGATTTTGAAATATTGTTAGACCTTGGATCATAAATCTGAAGGCAAAAATGAATCAATCAATTCAATCTTTATGTGCAAATCACTCTGCTAAAACCAACAAAAAATATCTTGATCTTTATACACCAAGACAAATGATTGAGAGCTAATACGATTGGAAATAGGCATAATAAAATCAATACCTTGTGTTCATGTAGCACTTTGAAATTTACAAAAGAATTTCACACTTTCTTATTTTGTCCTCACAACAATTTGTGAAGGAGGTATCATTCCTATGGTAGATGAGAGAAATTCATCATTTTCTCAAAATTACACAGGCTGGTTATGTGACAGAGATAGGGACTATGGACAATACACCAGTGCGTCCCCACACCTAGCTAATGTGTCCCCAACACCTAGCTAGTGTGATACTGTACTTACTGTGACAAAAGAGTTTTTCAAGAGTGTCATAGTTCAGATGAGTAAAAGAACATATCAAAAAGTTCGTTAGGATACACTTCATGGAAATCATGTAGGTTAAATAGGAACAGAGAGGGTGGGAAAAATATAAACATCCCTAGTAAGTGGCATATAGATATTCTAGGTGGAAGCAATCAAGAAAACAAAATGATAGAAGCGAGAAATTATGTGGAATATTCCAGAGGATTCATGATTGGCTTCATGGCTTGACCTACAGAGATCAAATTCAAGCATGTACCTTAACTAGCATAAATTCAGAAGGAATCATATGACTTGACCTGAAGCAGATGGTACAATCCTGGGTCACAAGGATGAATCGGTGACATTGCCCCTAGGGACACATTGTTGGATGTCTATGGTATAGCTACAATGCCTCTGGCTGGAGGTGGAATTAATAGATGGGATGTAAAAACTAGTTAGTCTGAAGGAAAAAAAATAATGAAACTAGAGACCCTGAACATGCCAAACTAATGCAGGGCTGCAGGGCTTGGCACCTGCCTGCCCCTGCTGTACATATATAGCCATCAGCTTCACAGCTAATAAGCAAGCAGAGGGAATGACAGGCTTTACCTAATGAAAATGGCAGCTATCAGTCTGTGACTCGAAAGGTCTGGCTCCAATTCCTCTTACAGTTGATGACTTGATCCTTGTCGAATTAGTGGGGTTGTTACAAGGAGGCTGTATGTGAAAGCTGCCAAGTGTTCTTTTAAATCCTCTCCAAATTTTCCTTTTTCATGCTTCCCACAGAAAGCTGTGGCTACTTAGAAGAATGTGTGTTCTTTATTTTCTCTCCCAAAAGAGAGAAAGTATTCTTTACTGAATACCTGTCACCAATAGCAGATTAATAGCAGATTAGAAAACCTCAAAAATGTTTAATTGGGTAAACATTTGGCTCAAGAATGTAATTATTTTCACCAATTATCACATTTACCTTTATAAATTTTGTTCATCATCCAAATGCAAAGCCATAATATGCACTCATCATTTATGGGCTCTTGGTAGCCCACACAGTTTCTGATCTTGACTTGACTGATAGTTAAACAAATAAAACTTGGATGGTTGCTTTTGATAACATATTCTCACCCTCAACATGGTGTTTGGTGACATACTCTCACCCACAGCAAGGTTTGGAAAGCAACGATGAACAGAGTCACTTAATTAATCCAACTTCAGTTCAGTTCAGTTGCTCAGTCGTGTCTGACTCTTTGACCTCATGAATCGCAGCACACCAGGCCTCCCTGTCCATCACCAACTCCCGGAGTTCACCCAGACTCACATCCATCAATTCAGTGATGCCATCCAGCCATCTCATCCTCTGTCATTCCCTTCACCTTCTGACGCCAATCCTTCCCAGCATCAGAGTCTTATCCAATGAGTCAACTCTTCGCATGAGGTGGCCAAAGTACTGGAGTTTCAGCTTTAGCATCATTCCTTCCAAAGAAATCCCAGGGCTTATCTCCTTCAGAAGGGACTAATTGGATCTCCTTGCAGTCTAAGGGACTCTCAAGAGTCTTCTCCAACACGACAGTTCAAAAGCATCAATTCTTTGGTGCTCAGCTTTCTTCACATCCAACTCTCACATCCTTGCATGACCACTGGAAAAACCATAGCCTTGACTAGATGGACCTTGGTTGGCAAAGTAATGTCTCTGCTTTTCAAAATTCTATCTAGGTTGGTCATAACTTTTTTTCCAAGGAGTAAGCGTCTTTTAATTTCATGGCTGCAATCACCATCTGCAGTAATCCGACTTAGGACAGCACAGAGTTTAACTTGCAAATTTCTCATATGCTCTGAAATATACAAACTGCACTGGCCACCTCAGACCCCTTCTCCTCAGTGTCAGAATCTTCCCTATTTTCTCACCTCTAGTTCTCACATTTGGAAAAATATCCTTTTAACATGTTTTTCAGTATTTTAACAAATGCCTCAAAGTGTTCAGTAGAGGTAAACAGAACAGGGAATTTCATCTTATTTTACAGACGACAAACCTGCGATTCTGTAAGGCAAAGGAGTTTGAGAGGTGTTTGGGGACCAGATCCCTCCACCTCACTCTGAATCTAGTCCTCTATCACAAATATTCTCTCTCTGGCTCTTTTCTATAATCACAGGACTGAAAATCTGGTCAGAGAAAGCTCAAAAAGAAAGGAATATCAGTGGTCATGTATCAATATAACTGGGCTCAGAGCAATTATGCAAGTTTGCCACAGCCACATAACTACTAATCAACACAAAAGAAATATATCTCAGGACTTTCAAATTTAAGCACAATGAAGAGGCCTTCCTACTCAATATAATGCCTCAATCAGAAACAGGAAACAACATAGGGAGCCTTAAATCACACCCCATGCAGACTTATGAGATTATCCCAGCCGTAATCAGACAGCAAGCAGCAGAATGGTCAGCTTGTCCATTCTGGATTTCTGAACAACAGCTTCTGCTCAAAACAAGCGGCAGAAGTGTGAAGTGCTCACAAAGAAATCAAATCAAATCAAATCAGCATTTGACTCCTTAAGGAAATGTTCCGAGACAGCAGCCAGCATGGCTGTCATGCAGGGATGTGTGGCTTGCAGGCAGCCATCCATTCAGGCCACTGGCTACCAACAGCTGACTCTAGGAGTAGTATTTGAATCTACCCTGAGGGGGGCCGGAGCCCACAGACAGCTGGGCCATCTGTTCCGATAATACCACATTACTCTCTACACTCAGTAATGAAGGCTCCTGAGTAATCTTTCATCAGAATGACTTCACGGCATTAAAAATGTATTTCAATACATAGCTTGTTTAAATATTTAACCCTCTTCGGCTTTGAGAGATTGATTCGGAGCTGCAGTGTTTATATGGGCAGGAAACATTGATTTTCATATGCATGCATGCATTAATTCAGGAAGACTTGGGCACACACCAAAGGTTTTGATAAATGGATCTTTAAATCTCGGACTTTAATGGAGAATATTGGTTTGCCGCCCAGATCCCATCCCTCTGCCAGTATTTAAATATTTTCAATTCTCATTTCCCGATGGTAAGGGGGAAAGTCAGTAGATGAACAGATTTTGGAGAATTATTTTGGACAAAGTTTGTTTATCCAACACACACACACAAATACACACAGATATTATTCATTTTGCTGGCCTGCAGTAGGAGCTATTTGTGCACAGGGCTGTCCAACTTTTATTAGATCTGTCTACAGCTCACCTTTTTTTGATAACTTGTCAATAAAGTCAAAGACTGCAGTATGTAATCAGCACATGGAGGGCCCAGGGACAGAAAACGTTTTTCTTCTAATTTTTTTTTTTCTAATGTGGGGCATCATTTAAACTCACTCTTGTACTCAGAATTGCCTTATTTATTTATTTAAAATTTTTATTTTTACTTTATTTTACTTTACAGTACTGTATTGGGTTTGGCATACATTGACATGAATCCGCCACGGGTGTACATGAACTCCCAAACATGAACCCCCCCACCTCCCACCCCACATCATCCCTCTGGATCATCCCGATGCACCAGCCCCAAGCATCCTGCATCCTGCATCGAACACTCCACCCTCACCTTACTGAGTCTTCCATGCTGGGGGTTCTGGCTAACTCTGAACATCTTTGGAAATTAAAATACTTTACTGGTTTGGAAGACCAACCTCACCATGCAAGTAGGACTGTAAGACTTATAAGATCTCTTTACCTCTGTATAGATAAGTACTCAATACCACCTCATCTCCTCTCCAGATATTAGCAACAGCCCTGTGAGATGCTTGAATGCATGCTTAGTCACTTCAGTCGTGTCTGACTCTTTGCGACCCTATGGGCTCTAGCCCGCCAGGCTTCTCTGTCCATGGGATTCTCCAGGCAAGAATACTGGAGAGGGTTGCCATGCCCTCCTCCAGAGGAATCTTCCTTACCCAGAATTGAACTTGTGTCTGGCTGCATTTCCAGGTGGTTTCTTTACCACTTGAGCCACCTGGGAAGCTCCAGGAGGTGCTTAACTAACAATCTGTCAACATCACTGAGTAAGTGAGGAAACAAGCCTCCAAGAGTGTAAACTTTTTCCAAGTGCATTCAGCTGGTGAGTGGTAAGCTGGAGGTCTGACTTGACTTTTTAAATTGTCCACCATTTTCTGTGGAGACACTTCAGTCTTCAATAATACACATTCATGGATTGATTAGCAAAACTAAATCAAGATCTATGGGTCATATAAGTAATATCACACAATTTTTTGGCAGTAATAAAACAATGATAAATAGGATAGAGGTCTGCTGCAAGGAAATTTGAGAAAGAGGTTTGGAGTAGAAAATCAGAAAGCAGAAAGTTAGTATAGGCAGGATGATAAAGATATTGTGGATGTAGTGGGAAGAAATACTCTTCAAGAGATAATCAAAGCAATTTTAAGGTTAACAAAGACCAAGTACAGGCTTTCACCACCTATTCAGCAAGAGAATTGTCTTAACAGCCTAGCCTAAAATATCTGTTGACTATAATGAATTAACTTCTTTTCCATGTATCTATGATGGCACTAGTCAGGTACCATTCTTGAGAGAAATGAGAAAATGGTAACTCATCATTTTCTGTGTTTTGTGATTGATTCTAGAGGAGAATACTGAGGTGGTCATGGAAAGTTTCATGGAAAAGAGAGAGAGAAAGAAAACAAGCACTGTTTTTCTAATTTAGGTTTAGGTTTTATGTCTGTCTACATAATATATACACATCGTTTAAAAACACAAAGAGCATCTTTTCATGTGTTTGTTAGCCATCCGTATGTCTTCTTTGGAGAAATGTCTATTTAGTTCTTTGGCCCATTTTTTGATTGGGTCATTTATTTTTCTGGAATGGAGCTGTATAAGTTGCTTGTATATTTTTGAGATTAGTTGTTTGTCAGTTGCTTCATTTGCTATTATTTTCTCCCATTCAGAGGGCTGTCTTTTCACCTTGCTTATAGTATCCTTTGTTGTGCAGAAGCTTTTAATTTTAATTAGATCCCATTTGTTTATTTTTGCTTTTATTTCCAGTATTCCGGGAGGCGGATCATAGAGGATCCTGCTGTGATTTATGTCGGAGAGTGTTTTGCCTATGTTCTCCTCTAGGAGTTTTATAGTTTCTGGTCTTACGTTTAGATCTTTAAGACATACAGATGGCTAACAAACACATGAAAAGATCCTCAACGTCACTCATTATCAGAGAAATGCAAATCAAGACCACAATGAGATACCACTTCACACCAGTCAGAACGGCTGCGATCCAAAAGTCTGCAAGCAATAAATGCTGGAGAGGGTGTGGAGAAAAGGGAACCCTCTTACACTGTTGGTGGGAATGCAAACTAGTACAGCCACTATGGAGAACAGTGTGGAGATTCCTT
>SJYX01016457.1:135499-168261 GCA_006410675.1 Oreotragus oreotragus | reverse complement strand
TGTACCCCAATGTTCATCGCAGCACTGTTTATAATAGCCAGGACATGGAAACAACCTAGATGTCCATCAGCAGATGAATGGATAAGAAAGCTGTAGTACATATACAGAATGGAGTATTACTCAGCCATTAAAAAGAATACATTTGAATCAGTTCTAGTAAGATGGATGAAACTGGAACTAAGCCAGAAAGAAAAACACCAATACAGTATACTAACACATATATATATGGAATTTAGAAAGATGATAATGAGGACCATGTATGCAAGACAGCAAAAGAGACAAAGATGTGTAGAGCAGACTTTTGGACTCTGAGGGAGAAGGAGAGGGAGAGGGTGGGATGATTTGGGAGAATAGCATTGAAACATGTATACTATCATGTAAGAAATGAATCACCAGTCTATATTCGATGCAGGATGCAGGATGCTTGGGCTGGTGTATGGGGATGATCCGGAGGGATGATATGGGGTGGGAGGTGAGAGGGGGGTTCATGTTTGGGAGTTCGTGTACACCTGTGGCAGATTCATGTCAATGTATGCCAAAACCAATAGAATACTGTAAAGTAAAATAAAAAGAAAAAGAAAAAAAAAACACAAAGAGTTCTTAATGACAATCCTATATCCCAATATACTTCTTATAAATTCACTCTTTGTGTCTCATTGTAATCACCACATTTCTAAATACTATGCAAATATTTTAATTGATTTCAGACAGTATTCCTTATACAACATCTGCTCTCATCTATTACATATATCCAAAATAATAAGTCACTCAATTAGCTAAAATAATAGTTATGTGAACATTATAAGTATACAAATACTATTAACTTCTGAGACCAATAATATATCATTACTGAGTTCCCTTTCTTTACAGCAGTTTGCTTACCATCAGTTTTTTATTTTCTTTTTCTTGCTTGTTCTATCCAAAAAGCACAGACCTCACATTTTTCCTGAATGTTCTACCACATCATATATTCTCTTATCTCCTCTATTCTCTCAGGACTTTCCTACCAGACTTTTCTTCTTACTACAGTCTAACTTGAACTCTTACCTCTAAGATTTTTTTTTTTAAATTATGCTTAAGGAATTCTCTTAACTGCTCTCTTGGTATGATTACATTCTTCCCTGGCTATAAAATATTCATCTATCTTGGTCAACTAACTGCATATTTCTAGAGCAGACCATTATGTTGCTTCTCAAAAAAGAGTGACTGGTAGGTAAATTTTTCTGAACTTTTCTTACCTTTCTTTTGTCCTCAAATTCAGTTGATAGTTTGACTTGTCTCTGAATTCTAGGTTGAAAATAATGTTTACTCAGAGTTTTGAAAGCATTCATTTCTAGCATTTCTATTTTGCTGTTTTGAACATAAATAAAACCATTACTTTGCATGTGACTATTAATTCCATCAATACTCTCTGTTCTGAAATATCACAATAATTTGTCTTATATGGATATAGTATATTTCACGATGCTAGGCACTAGATGAACATTTGTCTTTCAATGCAGAGTTCCATATCCTTAAATTTAAAAGGAAAAAAAATTGTTATTATCTCTCCAACATCGATATTTCTTATGTTTGCTCTGGACTCTACATCAGCAGTTTAGGTCTTGTGTTTATTATGTTTGTCTTTTATCTTTTTTTATATAGTTTTAATTTTCACTGTTTTTGTGTAATACTTCATGGTAAAGTTTGACTTTATGTTCTAATTATACTTGCTCCCTAAAAAATAATATATTATTTTTCACAAGTGTTTTTATTTTTAAAATATATATTAAATTTTAAATAACATTCTTTATCTTATATGTAGATTTTATTCTTGTTATAGTTGAAAATATTTATGAGGAAAGTATTTATTTAATTTTTGTTTGTTCCCTACATTATCTGCCTCCATCAGATAACTATCTTTTTTTTTCAATCTTCCATTGAGTTGTCTTTATGTATTTAGTGACCTGTTGGTCTCTAAAAAGAGTTACTGTGAAGCATGTTAATAGTAACAATTAGAAAATAGAATCTTCCAATAGATATAATAGCATAAGTTCATTTTTCAATGAATCCTTTGTCCCTTGAACATGTAGAATAACTACTACAATGTTTTAAATAATAGCTGAATTTTTTAATAATGTAAATATCACTGTGATCCAGAAGTAGTCAAAATATACTACAATACATGGGGATAAAGTTATGAGTTCTGAGTCTATGTGCCAGATGACAAGCCTTATGAGTAAAGGGAAGAAAAAACTTCCATGTGAGTTGGGGGAGCTGGGCCCAAATATAGTACCTTGAGTAGGCTCCCTCACTTATGAAAGAAAAACACTGAGAGAAGTTCTGCCAAGTATTTCTAAATTTATAGCTTTACCTCATGTCCAGGAACCTAATAAATATTTTAGCTGACTCTGCATAGGTAGGTGATAGCTCTTCTCAGTGGGATGAGAAATCAAGACTGCCCTTCTAACCTTTCATACTTAACTAGAGCTCTTGGACTAATTAGATGCACTTGTGGGACCTCTACATGGGTGAAGATAACTGGAGAGGGAGGGAAAGAGAGAAAGAAAATGAAACAACAAAACACAATTTTTTGTTATTTAGTCACTAAGTCGTGTCTCATTCTTTGTGACCCTATGGACTGTAGCCTGCCAGGCTCCTCTGTCCATGGGATTTCACAGGCAAGATTACTGGAGTGGGTTGCCATTCCGTCTCCAGGGCATCTTCCTGACCCGGGGATCATACCTGCATCTCCTACATTGGCAGGTAGATTTTTTACCACTGAGCCACCAGGTAAACCCAAACCCACAATAGAAATACGTAAATATAAAGTAAACCTAATATTAGCAGAGTCAACAAAATACAAAATCAACAGAATAAAGTCCAGATGAGGTTACTGTTATAGAACAGTATGACAAAACTTTATAACAAATATAATTACAATGTTTTAAAGAAAATAGAATGAGTTACTTTCATTAAACCACACACACAAGATACTACAAAACAAAGCAGCAGTAAAAAAAAAAAAAATCTCCTGGAGGAGGAAATGACAACCCACTCCAGTGTTCTTCCCTGGGAAATCCCACGGACAGAGGAACTTGGCAGGCTGTAGTCCATTGGGTTGCAAAGAGTCAGACACAACTGAGGGATGAAGCACAATCATGATATACTCTAAGAAGTACCCGGTTCATATCCTGGTCCATGGTGAGTGCCCGAGATATGTTTATTACATGCGCTTTTACTGGGTTTTGTTGTTCTGTCTGCTGAAACTCATTTGACATGTGTCCCCATTTTTATTCTAAAGCCAACAACTCTATGAGCACTAGGACCCACAACTGAGGTGGGCTACAGGTCTGTCTTTCTGTGGCTCTACCAGGCAGCTAAGCCTGAAAGCTAGAGTCAGTTCAGCTCTGCTGACCCCACCTGCTAACCTTGGCTTCAGCCATTCTCCCTCACAGCTGGCAGTAGGTTTATTGGCAGAGAAGGAATGAGATTTATTCTAAAGCCAACAACTCTATGAGCACTAGGACCCACAACTGAGGTGGGCTACAGGTCTGTCTTTCTGTGGCTCTACCAGGCAGCTAAGCCTGAAAGCTAGAGTCAGTTCAGCTCTGCTGACCCCACCTGCTAACCTTGGCTTCAGCCATTCTCCCTCACAGCTGGCAGTAGGTTTATTGGCAGAGAAGGAATGAGGGAAGTTGGGGACTTCCAACTCTAAAATTTTGAAAGTCAAGTAACAGTAAAAACTTAGGCTTCTTCATATATCTGTTCTCACACTTTTGAAGCTAATTTCTAGAAACTTAAAACCACACACACACACACACACCAAAAAACACTCTTAAAGCATTACTGACCTGTCATTAATTAAAAAAAAAAATCATCAACTCTTTCATTCATTTAGTTATTGATCCTTTCATGGTAGGCTTCAGGTACTTTTTTTTTTTAATTATTAAGGAGAGAGAAAATTCATAAGACAAGATTCTACTTTCAAGGAATGTTCAATCATATCATTAACACTTAACATTTGACGATGATCTTCAGCAGAACTGTGTGCCAAGTGATTTCCCATTCCATCCCATTCTTTATACCCTCTTTATAATTCTGTTCTTCTCTTTCCTGAAGCTCACAGAGGCCTTCAGTTATCCTCATTTCTCTAGACAGCAAGGAAAATAGCTAAGAGGCCAAATTTTCACTAGGATACTAATCTTTTAAGGATACTAATATCTGTTAACAACTTGATGTAATATTCTCTTCAGCAATTTAACTTAGTTTTAATATAGATGCCAACAATTTACTTTTAAATAGTTAGTTTCAAAAATCCCTGAAGATCTTTTTGAAAGCAAGCGTCATGATCTCTGTGGGGTTTAACTCAATATAATATTAAGAGTTGGTAAAATTCATAGTAATGCAGATGTCCCTTCACTCATTCTGTTCCAGACAATGTATGGGATTATCTTCAGGAACAATAGCAATTTCTGTAGCACCTTTGTGAAATAGATATTAATTCTCCCATTTTTTGGATATGAACACTGAGACAGTAAATTAGAGACCCAAGGTAATGTGGGTGGAACCAGGTTTCAAGACAAGTACGTCTGGCTTCAGACTTGACTCTCCCATTATGACTGCAGCTTGGTGGCATGAGGGTTGGCTAGCTTCTCCAGTTTTGCAGGCTGTGGAATGAATGTGCTTCTTTTGGGTAGCACAGCAAAAACCCTTTACTTAATGGAGGTTAGGAAGACATATAGAGAATTGGGCAAGGTATTGTTATGCTGGAGTCTCTAAGCCACTTCAAAGAGTGAAGAACTAGATTGGGCCACAAGACCAAGCATTATAGAAGCCTGAGGTTGGATCTGGGCAAAAGTCATTGAGAAGCAAGAAGCCAGTGAAGATGGTAAGTTCTATGGTGTAGTACTGTGTAGTTCTGTGGTCTAGCTCTGGTAGTTTATAACAATGGTTTTGCTATCAGAAAGACCAAAAAATTAAATCCCCATTCCTCCACTGACTAGATTTTCCAGTGACCTTGGCAAAAATTGCTCAATCTCTCTATTCTCACTTTTCTTATCTATAGAATGGGAATAATAATAGATTCTACCACTTCAGCTGGTATGATGATTAAATGAGATGATTATTAAGCACTTCCTGTATGCCTGGCCCCTGGGAGATGCCTAGTAAATATCACCTAGATAAACTCTTGCGATGCCACCAAACTGGCTGTAACAATTTCTGTGTGCAGTGTGTTACCCAGGGGCCCTCTGCCTTGGGGAGCCAGGAAAGCAGGTGGGATCATAGCAACATCTTAAAGGAGTCCTCGAGGAGTTTGACTCAGGGAGAAGACTGAAGCAATTAGGGCCATCAGGGCCACAGGAGATGCCCATGGCAAAGCTGGGACGTGGTCATGTACATCCAGGGCATTGTTAAGTCAACTTCAGTTTTGTTGTTTACAGGGTTTCCTAGCAGCTATCCTGTAGTTTACCATGATAATCTCAGCTCCAAACTTCCCTGGAAGAACTTCACTCATTTACTTTTTTCATCAAACCAGATGATGTCATTATGGGAATTCCTTTTGTGCCCAGGTAACCACAGATACAAAGATTGTTATTACATTCTCAACAGCAAGAAGAAGGCATATACGTAATGGTGGAGGATATTCAGGTCAGCACTGGTGGAAAAACTCAGATTCTTATTCCTAATGATGTTATCTTTCCTCCAGATCTTGCTGTCTTCCCTCAGCGTCTGCCCCTCCCTAAAGCTTTGGGATTCTCTCACAGACCTGAAGTTTGCCCATATTTATGACCACAAACTCACACCCATGGGCCTTGGTTGGAGAAGACTAGATTTATTTGTAGTAGATAGAGCCAGCCCCACAGAGAGACCCCTAGCATAGCTAAAGGCAGGAAATTAGGCCAAGAATCTGTAAAGGGCCAAAGGGTAAACATGTTCAGCTTTGAAGGCCACTTAAGCCTTGTTGCAACTATCCAACTCTTGCCATCATAGTGCCGAAGCAGCCATACACACTGTATGAATAGTGTATGTGGCTGTGTTCCAATAAAGCTTTATTTATAAAAACAGGCAGTGGACCACATTTGGCCTAGAGGCCACAGTCTAGTGACCCTGATCTAGTACATTCTCCTCATTTTGTCTGCAGATCCCAAACAGACTAGACTCTAACAACTTGATAGAAGTGATAGGGTCCTATTCACAGATAATGGTTTGCTAGTTTTTGTTAGATTCCCATGGATTGATTATAAATGTCACTTAAGGAAGGCATTGATAAGATTGCTCTTGGTATAATACAGGCATGTGGTATTTACAAATTAAGGTGAAATACACTCACATTAGCCTTTCCTGAGTGGTATTGCTGGGTTTCGTGAAGACAAACATTGATGAAAACAAAAATGTGCTTAAAACTTGACAAAAGAAATATAAACAGGACACCGAGTAGCAAACATGTTATCTTCTCTTCCCTGTGTCTCCTGCTTGGCTTCAACTTTGCCATATGTACTAGAGTTGTATGAGAGCCCTAGACATGTCAGAGTATACCTTAAAGCAAAATACCTCATATAAATGTACATTCAGAGACAGAATTGTACTCTCAGACATGTCACAATCAAGTTGGCGATATGGAAGGATGTATAAGTTGGTGGGGGCTCTCTGCCTTGCTGAGGAGTCTGAGGATGGACAAAGGCATTCCCTGGTGGCTCAGACGGTAAAGCGTCTGCCTGCAATGCGGAAGACCCGGGTTCAATCCCTGGGTTGGGAAGATCCCCTGGAGAAGGCAATGGCGACCCACTCCGGTACTCTTGCCTGGAAAATTAAGAGTTGGACACGACTGAGCAACTTCACTTTCTTTCTTTCGTAAAATCAGCTGTGAGTCTTTCAAGTATCTGCTGAAGTTTATTAAAAGTCTTGACTATATGAGAGGCTGATGTCAGTAGCCCTCCCCAATATTGCTTTGGGGTCCCCCTGGTACATTCAGGGAGGTCAGGAGCCTCTTAATGCTGCCCTGCTATTTATGATTCTCCTGACACCTCTTGCTGCTGCTGACATCCACGAATAGCGACAAAGATGAGTCAAGGAGCCTTCTAACTTGGAATGAATCAGCTGTTCTGTTTATTGATACATTGGACTGTGGCTGACAGCAGCCAG
Organism: Oreotragus oreotragus; assembly: GCA_006410675.1. NCBI lineage: Eukaryota > Metazoa > Chordata > Mammalia > Artiodactyla > Bovidae > Oreotragus > Oreotragus oreotragus. The sequence continues at coordinate 161,136 of SJYX01016457.1, read as the reverse complement.
GGCTTAACGGAACAGTATCTGGGCCCTTGTGGGCTCTCGCTTCCAATTCCAGAGTTGGCTTACGGTGAACTTAAGGTGATTTCTGCTGCTCCAACACCATGAGGGAGACAGGGGTGTGTGGGATCCCAACGGGAGCCCTGACACCAAACGTTTGTTGAAGGGTTCACCCTTTTGTTTCCTCCCTCCTTTTTGTCTGAGGAAGAGGGCAGAAGGCTCTGGGATTAAGATGCATAAGTGTTGTGGATTCATGAGTGAGCATGTCATATTTTGACCTTTATGGGCTTTAAACATAGTATTATGTACAGAGTGGGGTCAGTTGCTACACAAAACAAACTCAGAAGCATTATGCATCTCAGCAGTGGTGTAAAAGCATCTCTCTTTGATTCTCTCTCTCTCTCCTTTTTTCTACAGTTGTTAGTCTATTTTGTTATCAAATTACCTATAAGAATAAAAAAATTATATTGTTGTAGTTGTTTAGTCTCTAAGTTATTTCCAACTCTTTGCAACCCTGTGGGCTGTAGCCCGCCAGGCTCCTCTGTCTATGGGATTTCTCAGGCAAGAATACTGGAGTGGATTGCCATTTCCTTCTCCATGATTCTCTCTTTATTCCCCAAATTTCATGGAGTGTATGCATCCAGGTCACCATCCTTAGGCTTTACACTGATTGTGTCAGTCTCTAGCCCCATTCACCTCAGTGTTTTGCTGATCAGATGAAGCAGCCCCAACATCTAGACCCCGCAGCCTCTCCAGGGCATGATCACCTTCCTTGGACCCCACCTCGAGTTCGGATGAGGGTGTGCCTACATGTCCCAGCTGGGGCTCTGTTCAGAGCTCCCTTGGCAGAGTGGTACAGGCCACGAGCCCACCTGCACTCCATAAGAGTGGACTGGGGACTTGGTCAAGGGACTTCCCTGGTGGTCCAGTGGTTGAGACCTTGCCTTCTAATGCAGAGAGTGTGGGTTCCATCCCTGTTCAGGGAGCTAGGATCCCACATGCCTCATGGCCAAAGAGGCAAGACACAAAGCAAAAGTAATATATCATAACAAATTCAATAGATACTTTAAAAATCAGTTTAATTCAGTTGCTTAGTTGTGTCCAACTTTTTGCGACCCCATAGACTGAAGGACTCCAGGCCTCCCTGTCCATCACCAACTCCTGGAGCTTGCTCAAGCTCATGTCCATCGAGTCGGTTATGCCATCCAACCATCTCATCCTCTGTCGCCCCCTTCTCCTCCTGCCTTCAATCTTTCCCAGCGTCAGGGTCTTTTCCAATGGGTCAGTTCTTTGCATCAGGTGGCCAAAGTATTGGAGTTTCAGTTTCAGCATCAGTCCTTCCAATCAGTATTTAGGACTGATTTCCTTTAGGATGGACTGGTTGGATCTCCTTGCTATTCAAGGGACTCTCAAGAGTCTTCTCCAACACCACAATTCAAAAGCATCAATTCTTTGGTGCTCAGCGTTCTTTATAGTCCAGTGGTTCAGAGGTTAGAGCATCTGCCTGCAATGCGGGAAACGACACGGAAGCGCTCCCTCATCTAAGGTGACTGCAGACAGACGTGCTCCCTCATCTACGCTGACCTGACACAGACGCACCACCTCATCTAAGTTTCCCTGACACAGACGCACTCCCTCATCTAAGGTGACCCAACACAGACGTGCTCCCTCATCTATGGTGACCCGACACAGGTACTCCCTCATCTAAGGTGACTTGACATGTAGGCCGCCTTCAAATCAAGCTAGAGGTTTAATTCTCTCTTGTAGAAAATATTTAAGTATTTTAAAAGGCATGATTGGGGGGCTTCCCTGGTGTTCCAGTGGCTAAGACTCCGCAATCCCAGGGCAGGGGGCCTGGGTTCGATCCCTGCTCCAGGAACTAGATCCCGCATGCCCCACCTATTAATAAAAGATCCTGCAGGCTGCGACTAAGACCTGGCACTGCCAAATTAATTAATTCATAATTTTAAAAAGGCATGACTTGGGAGTCACCTCCAATTAACCTGAAATACAGGTTACTCACGGGAAAGGTGAAAGTGAGAGTCACTCAGTCGTGTCCGACTCTTTATGACCCCACGGACTATACAGTCCATGGGATTCTCTAGGCCAGGATCCTAGAGTGGGTAGCTTTTCCCTTCTCCAGGGCATCTTCCCAACCCAGGGATAGAACCCAGGTCTCCCACATTACAGGTGGATTCTTTACCAGCTGAGCCACAAAGGAAGCCCAAGAACATTGGAGTGGGTGGCCTATCCCTTTCCCAGCTGGTCTTCCAGACCCTGGAATCGAACCGGGGTCTCCCGCACTGCAGGCGGATTCTTTACCAAATGAACTATCAGGGAAGCCTCAGAGGCAAACATAAAACCACCCTGTCTCTGAAAGCACTGATGGGGAACACCTCTAAGCTACTTTTTTTCTGGTAAAAATCTGGACTGGAAGCAATTTGAAGTGATGCTAGGCGAATGATTAAAGACAGTTCTCTGTGTTACAGTTCCTTACCTGTGAACTCTGATAGGAAAATACAGAGTTTCAGAATTAGAGCCTCATTAGCTAACATACACTTCTACCTGTTACGCATATGGAACTGCTTCTGGTGGTGGTGGTTTGTCACTAAGCCATGTCCGACTCTTGTGACCCCATGGACTGTAGCCCGCCAGGCTCCTCTGTCCATGGGGTTCTCCAGGCAAGAATACTGCAGTGGGTTGCCATTTCCTTCTCCAGGGGATCTTCCCGACCCAGGAATTAAGCCTAGGTCTCCTGCATTGCAGACAGATGCTTTACTGACTGAGCTATGAAGGAAGCCCCTGAGTAATTGNGTTCTCCAGGCAAGAATACTGCAGTGGGTTGCCATTTCCTTCTCCAGGGGATCTTCCCGACCCAGGAATTAAGCCTAGGTCTCCTGCATTGCAGACAGATGCTTTACTGACTGAGCTATGAAGGAAGCCCCTGAGTAATTGCCAGTCGACAGTGATGCCCTCTGAGATGTGACTGAGGGTGCCTTCTCTAAGGACTGCCGGGCACACGGTCGACCTTCCCAAGCCCCACACCTGAAGGTGGCCCTCCACATGGTTAACTTAAGTATACAAGAATAGTAATTATGCATTCAGACTGAGTCACGTGTCTTTTGAACTGAGTTTCTATATAGAAACAATGGCTAAAGGTGACCTGAATAATAGTTAAGCCACAGTGCCCCGTGTGCATTCATTCATTAAACCCTCACGCCGCCCTGAGAGGCTGACACTGCCGGTGCCCCTACCTTACAGATAAGAGGCGGTGGCACAGGGCGCTTGGACAGGGCAGCCGAGGTCACACGGTCATAAGTGGCAGGGCCAGGACTCAAGTCCAGGCCGCCTGGCGTCCCAGCCGCTGCCCACTTCCTGACACCCCAGGTTTACTTGGTGGCTGTCCAGCAGGCCTCCCCAACCCCCGGTGCTGGTCAGGTTCTTGGAAGAACCGCACAGAGTGAGTCAGTTCAAGTTAAACTTGTCGTTGGTCCCTGCAGGCGGCTTGAGCCTGAACCACGGCCGCTCCACGGTCGGCTTCACACTGGAGTTGGGTAACCTGTCCTTGTCGGAGGGTGGGGGCTGAGGATGGGGCCTAGCCTTTATCCTGGGAGCCCCTCAGACGGCAACAGTGCTTTTCATTCATACATAAACACACACAAGTAGCATTCATTTAAAATTTTACATCCTGCCAGTGGGCGACTCCAGAAGCCGGTGGTATGAAAACAAAAGAATCTGCTAAAGGCGCAGCTGGGAAATAGTCCAAATGTTGGAATAAGACTAAACGGGAACATGTATCTTTGGGGTTTTGCGTATTTCTGCAATTTCACATTTTAGATAAACACGACTTTCCCACCTCTGATTTTAATTCCTGGCTGCTGATTTTATTTTCAAACATTTCAATGTTAGCAAATATCATCCACTAAAGAAGGGGACACCAATTTTTTCCCAAAGGACATCCTTGATTCCAGCCGAAGCTTTTAAAAACAACGAAGTAACTTATTTGGATTTGTTCCTAATGTTAAAAGAAAAAAAACAACTAGTAAGTCTGTATCGATCTTTTCAAAACAATACTTTCAGGATGATTTTTAACAGGTTACCTGGAGCTAGATGTAAAATATGAGTCGTCACTGTCATCACCATACTTTTTTCTCGGTTTTGCTGTGACTGGCGTTTCCTGTTCAATGGTCTGCATGTCTGAAGTCACTGAATGTGAAATACCACTTGAGAAAATAGGGAATAAGATGGAAAAAAAAAAATTAGTTCATGAAGATACGTGTGTTCACCAAAGAATGCCTTTAATTTATACTCTCAACAAAAATATACTTTGTTTGGTGGGTTACAAACATGAACAATAGAAAAATATTTTTGTGGTACAAGCACTAAAAAATACTGGACCTTAGTGGGGACTGTAACTAATTATAGAAAATACAGTCACATATGAAAGTTATGTTTATGGCATCCATTTAATGACAGACCTATTTCATTTTATCTAATAATCAAATTTGGAATTTTTTGTACTGTAGTAAACACAGTTGTCCCTTGGTATCCGAGGGGGACTGATTCCATGACCCCAGCCAACAAAAACAATCCTCAGGGACACATAATTTTTCAAGGCAGAGGCCCGATGTGTCCTCCTTTGCTTGGCAAAGTAAGGAAGCTATCCTTCTCTACTTCACCCCCCAAAAAAATCCTTACTATTCCTCTGTATTTTAAATCATTTCCAGTTACTAATGACACCAAATTCAGTGTAAGTGCTACATCTGCTGTTTAGTTGCTAAGTCGCGTCTCTGCTGATCCCAGGGAAATGCTATATAAATAATTGTAAATGCAATGTAAAAACGATGTAGATTGTTGTCCTTAAGTATGGTAGGCGCAGAAAAATTTGTTTTGCTTCCTGGAACTTTCTGGAATTCTCCCTATCCCAATATATTCAAATCCCTGATTGGTTGAGTCTGCAAAGGCAGAACCCCTAGAGAGCGCACTGAGGGCTGATTGCATTAGAGCACAGTAACTCAAGGAAGCTAACAAGAAGGCGTTTCTGAAGCGGAAATTAACAAGGAGAGTCCACGTGTGATCAGCAAACCAGCTTAAGTTAGGAAACCCAAGAAAGCAGAGTCTTACCTTCTGCTATTTCCGAATCCCATGCCAAGTCTCTCTGATTCTGCCTTTTTCTTGCCACTCATGTTCATCTTTTCATCTTTCTTCATCTGAATTTCAAGATCTTTATAGGCTAATCGTAGTGATGACACACTGCCAGGAAAACCGAATGCTCCTTAACTCAGCGCTAATTCTGTGCTCTTAAGTTAAAATACCAAGAACGCTAAACATGTCACGTGCTTTTAGCTTGCTGCGGCTTTCCATGGTTAATGATTATAAGGGCAAGCTGGCGTTTTTTGGGTAAAGATCTCTTTTGAGTAGATGCTCAAGAAAAGGTGCATGCTGCTACTGCTGTTGCTCAATCGCTTCAGTCGTGTCTGACTCTGCGCTACCCCATGGACAGCAGCCCACCAGGCTCCTCTGTCCCTGGGATTCTCTAGGCAAGAACACTGGAGTGGGTTGCCACTTCCTTCTCCAATGCATGCAGGCATGCTAAGTCGCTTCAGTCATGTCCGATTCTGTGCAACCCATGGACAGCAGCCCACCAGGCTCCTCTGTCCCTGGGATTCTCTAGGCAAGAATACTGGAGTGGGTTGCCATTGCCTTCTCGGAGGTGCATGAGTTTACAGCTAATTTTTGGTTGCTGCTGAATCTAATTACTGTTCTAGCTTTATATTACTTACCATATCATAATATGTCACAACGTAATATATACTTAAATACTTCTATAAAGGAGAGTAAAAAGCAGATTTTTTTTTTTTTTTTTACTATACGTCCACTTTATGTAACAAAAGTATGAGATTAGTCTCACTGCTTTGTTCTGGTTTAAGATTATATATGTGTGTGTGTGTGTGTGTGTGTGTGTGTTGTGCTGGGCTTAGTCACTCAATCAAGTCTGACTCTTTCTGAGTCCATGGACTGTAGCCCACCAGGCTCCTCTGTCCATGGGAGTCTCCAGGCAAGAATACTGGAGTGGGTTGCCACCCCCTCCTCCAGGGGATCTTCCCAACCCAGGGATCAAACTCAGGTCTCCAGCATTGCAGGCAGAGTCTTTACCGTCTGAACCACCAGGGAAGCTCGAGAATACTGGAGTGGGGAGCCCATCTGTTCTCCAGGGGATCTTTCCGACCAAGGGATCAAACCCAAGTCTCCCAAATTGCACGCGGACTCTTTACTAGTTGACCTACCAGAGAAGTCCAAATATATAGGGAATGACCCCAGCGTTCTTGCCTGGGAAATTCCACGCACAGAGGAGCCTGGCGGGCTACTGTCCATGGGGTCACAGGAGTTGGACACGACTGAGTGACTAACACTTTCACTTTTCACATCTATATATTTGACTTAACAGATACATTAAGAAGGGATTACTGCATTGCAAAAGGATTCTTCAGTTTACGAGCAAATTTCTCTCTCTCTTTTTAAAAAATATTTATTTGGCTGCAATGGGTCTTAGCTGTGGCGCACAGGATCTCCAGTTGTGGCACGTGGGATCTACTTCCCTGACTAGAAGGCCGCCTAGCATTAAGAACACGGAGGCTCAGCCACCGGACCATTAGGGAGGTTCCCCATAACGTCTCTTTACGGAACCAGGCTCTGAGAGAATTCAAAATGGAGCTGCCGTTCCTCAGTCAACAGTTTCCTCTGCACCACCCGTCAGAGGCTCACCACCTGTCTACAAATGACAAATAATGCGCCCAGTGGGGAGCGGGGGGGTGGAGGGGAGATGAATGAAACACTGTCCCTTACTCTTAGGTTTCCAAAAATGCTATAGATACTTAATTTCTTATGAAGAAAACCAGGCCTATATTCACAAGAGTGTATTATCATATTAGTAAATAGCCACAAAATTTCAGGGACTTGAAAAATGATATACCTACATTATCAAGATTTCTAGGATACCGTCCATTTCAGAAAATTTTACAAAATGTCACAAATTCCTCATGAGAAAGGTACTGTATAAACTCCTTAATACTATAAACACACTTCTCTGCAGTGAAAGGAAGTGATAACAGAATTTCTTACTAGGAGAAAACAGTCTTGCTTTTGCTGTTTCCCTTCTTAATGAGTCAAGCAGGATTTCTCTTTTTTGTTGTTGCTTATACATATGCTTCTCCCACTAGACATTTCTTTACCGCAAGAACATTGTTTTGTACACCTGGAGCTTAACACAGCCTGGCATTAAAGACACGGATGTCTTCATTCTCTTTATATTTAATTGGGCGGTGCCAGGTCTTAGTAGCGGCGCACAGGATCCGCAGTTGTGACATGTGGATTCTTAGCTGCGGCATGCGAGATCTAGTTCTCTGACCAGGGATTGAACTCAGGCCCCTTCACTGGCAACTTGGAGTCTTAGCTGCTGGACCTCCAGGGAAGTCCCTCTCTTTTGTTTTCATGTGGCCATTTGCTTTCTTTACTGTTATTCCTTCAGATCAGGTAATGGTGATACATCTACTTTTCCCACCCCCACCCACCCCCCGCCAAATTGTGCTTGAAGGAGGAAAATAAGCAATCTTCTTTCAAGTATAATTTTGGGGAGAAAACAGTAGATCTGTTTAAAATCACAAAAAGCTATGACTGTGGTAACAGAGTCATCTGGAGATGAATGGATTGGGATGAAGAATTTCAGGAGAGTACGAGATGGGGAAGTTTTCCCTTTTGGGGTACCTGCCGGGGAGTTGGTGCTATCGCCACGAAAAGCATGCACTTTACCATGCAGGCTCTGGAAGCACTAATACAACAAGAAGCTGGGACTCAGACCTACAGGAGCCCTTCCAGGACCGGCAGGGAGGAGGGCTGGCCACGACCTCAGGACTCAGGGCGAGCCCAGGAGCAGCTCCAGGCTCCTCTTACTCTCCTACCAGCTGTGCGCACAGACCTCGCGGAGGACGAAATGCCCGGTAAGGATGAGGCTGCTGCACGAATAGTTTAGTTCACACTCAGAACACACAGGAATCGATACTGCTCCTGACAGCTGACTGAACTAAATTTATGTACGGCCATTTTAAGAAATGAAGCTGCAGAAGACTAGCATAAAGCGTGGGCACTCTTGGGGACTTCCCCGGTGGTCCAGGGGCTAAGACTCTGCACTCCTAATGCAGGGGGCCTGGGTTCGCTCTCTGGTTGAGGAACTAAGATCCCATGTGCTGCAGCTAAGACCCAGTGCAGACAAATAAACACACTGTTGCTTAGTCGCTAAGATGTGTCCAACTGTTTTGCAACCCCATGGACTGTAACCCAGCAGGCTCCTCCGTCCATGGGATTCTCCAGGCAAAATAGTGGAGTGGGTTGCCATTTTCTTCTCCGGGGGCTCTTTCAGACCCAGGGATCGAACCTGCATCTCCTGCATTGCAGGCAGATTCTTTACCTCTGAGCCACCAGGGAAGCCCCAAATAAATAAGTAAATATTAAAAAGTAAATAAATAAACAAAGCCTGGGTACTTTCTCACAGCTGGCACAGNAGACTCTTGGAGGGCACAAACAAAACCTTGTGCACACCAGGACCCAGGAGAAAGGAGCAGTGACCCCACAGGAGACTGACCCAGGCTTGCCTGTGAATGTTCAGGAGTCTCTGGCCAGAGGCGTGGGGCAACAGTGGGCTACTCCAGGGTCAGAGGTACTGAATATAACAGTGTGTGCACAAGACCTTTTGAAGGAGTTCACCATTATCTTCATTACCCCTACCATAGCTTGGTCTCAGGTCAAACAACAGAGAGGGAACGCAGCCCTGCCCATCAACAGAATATTGGATTAAAGATAATACTTTGGCCCCTGGATGGGAAGAACTGACTCCTTGGAAAAGACCCTGATGCTGGGAAAGATTGAAGGCAGGAGAAGAAGGATGAGATGGTTGGATGGCATCACCAACTCGACAGACATGAGTTTGAGTAAGCCCTGGGAGTTGGTGATGGGCAAGGAAGCCTGACAACCTGCAGTCCATGGGGTTGCAAAGAGTCAGACATGACTGAGCAACTGAACTGACTGAACTGAACTGACTGACTGAACACAGTCCTGCCCATCAAAACAAGACCCCGTTTCTCCCACAGTCAGTCTCTCCCATCAGGAAGTTTCCATAAGCCTCTTATCCTTATCCATCACTGGGCAGACAGAATGAAAACCATAATCACAGAAAACTAATCAAACTGATCACATGGACCACTGCCTTGTCTAACTCAATGAAACTATGAGCCACGCCATGCAGTGTCATCCAAGATGGACAGGTCATAGTGGAGAGTTCTGACAAAACATGGTCCACTGGAGAAGAGAATGGCAAACCACTCCAGTATTCTTGTCTTGAGAACCCCATAAACAGTATGAAAAGGCTAAAAGATATGACACTGAAAGATGAACTCCTCAAATTGGTAGGTGCCCAATATGCTACTGGAGAAGAGACTTGAAAAATAGTTCACATCTAAAACTCTTAAGGAAGAAAAAGGCCAAGTAGACCAGCAGCCTCATGCTGCATAAGACCACTGAATAAGAAGTCAGGAGGCATCCATTCTAGCCCTTTTGAAAGTTTGTGAAACCTCAGGCAAGCTCTTTCACCATCCTGAACCTCAATTTTCTTATCTGTAAATGAATGTTTTCAAAACTTTAGGCATTCAGGGTTTTTTTTTTTTTTTTTTTGCCAAATTTTTATACAATCTGTGTTAGTGTTTTCAGAATATTTTTATTTAAATTGACTGTCTTTTTTCAGTTTGAACTTATTTTAGCTTTATCTTAGATGAAACTGCCAGCAAAACCATGGGTCTGAAGTAATAGTTCATTATTTCAAAATATGCTAGGGGGAAAAAAAAGAAACCTTTTATGAAATAAAAATGTTTGACACTTTTACCAGCCATTGGCATGTCATCAACCAGGAACATTAGATGGGCTGCAGGTACTGTGCCTTGGGAAGCCCAGCCTAGATGACTTTCAAGTTGCCTCCAGCTCATACCTTCTAGGAATATGAGAATGAAGGATGTATGGGACAGTAGCAATCCCTGGTTAAAATAGTCTTCAGAGTAATAGATAAAGAAACTTTATTCCACCCCCTGAAGCAACTCTCTCTTTTTTTTTTTTTTTCCATTTATGAGTGTGAGATGAGGATCTATGGGGTCAGAGGTGGGCTTCTGTGCCTATAGGTTGGGTTGATGGACGCACTTCTGCCCTGGGAGGGAGCTGTCACTTCCCGCGGTGCTGATCCATTGAAAGGAGTTTGGTGACTGTGACCTTTTTCCTGTGGCCCACTGGGACTGCTCTGCAGTCACCCTGGAGTCGTGCTGAACTGCTGGCCCAGGGCTTCTGTGCTTAGCCCCCTCTGCTTCTCACAGTCCCCAGAGAGTCTCCCTAGATGTGCCCCATCTTGGCTGGTAGAAAGTGCTCCAGGATGGAGTGGTCCTTGGACCATGTGAGGGATCAGGTCATGGGAAGGGCCCCCAGTGTCCAGCTTAGGGGATTTGGTAAGGGGAAGTGTCCCACAGAGCATGAGGAATCACCTCTAGAGGACTTGGGGTGTTCTAAGAAAAAGATCTTTATCCTCCTATTTAAAATGACTTTGGAGGCAGCGGGATTCCTGGCGAGCACTTCTGAGCCAGTGGTTTTATATTTCCTTCTCACCTGAGGGCCTCAGTTCCCCTGTGAGCTCTGTTCTCAGGACAGCAGTTAGGAGGGAATCTGCTTTGGAAGGAAAAGTCCTGACAGGATAGTGGACCTTGCTTTGCCGACTGATAGTACAGGGACTTACAGGGCAGCTGCCAGACTCCCCTTCCTGGTGGGTTCCCTGGTCCTCAGCGTGGGGACCAGGACAAGGCAATGCTGGATTTCTACCAGGAATCAGGAACTTGCATGAGGTCCTCTCTGAGGCACTGGACATTCAGCTGTCTTCCTCTTCCCTGCTTCCTTCTACTTCTTGATTCCCTGTGGCTGGACCACCAGGAAAAGTTTCCCTGGGCGCCTCTCGTGGCGGGTATCTATCTCTTTCCAGTGTGTTAGAATCTTGATGACTCTTTTCTTCTCCACTAGGCTCCTAAAAGGCAGGATCTGGTCTGAGTCTGATTCATCTTTGTATTTCTTACAGCTACCAGCACAACGCTTCACACAAGATACATCCCCAGTTGGTGTTTGTGGAATGAATCTTATTTGTTTGTATCGTGTGTTTTCCCCTTGGTCCTTCCATCTATCCCTCTCTCTCCAGGCCTGGCTTCTCTCCCTCAGGCTTCTGACTTACAGATCTATCTGTACGCAGTGTCTCACATGCATTCTGAACTGCATGAATTGGGTGAAATGTAGCATCTACCTTCCCTACCACCCTCCCCAACCTCCTGTGTTCTCTGCCTCTCTTGGGCAAGGACCACCAAGATCATCCCCTTTCCTCCCTTTCCCACCTTATTCCGTCTGGCACCAAGCTCTGCTCATTTGATTTTCTGAAAGTTTCTAGAATCTCTCTCTTCTTTGCCTCCCCACTGCCACTGCTAATACAGATCCCCCATCACCTCTCACCTTACTGCTTCAGGAGTTTTCTACCTGTTCACACTGCATTCTGACTCCATCCCCTCAAAAATCCCCCTCTCACTGTCGCTGGGCTGTCCCTAGTGAAATCCAGCTTCGACAGTGTCCACCAGTGAAATGCATGAGTTTGTTCCTCTACTCTGGAGGGTAAATTCTGAGATGCTGCAGCTCTCATGACCTGACCCTCCTCTCCTACGGCTCCTCGCTGTGTGAACTCTCTCCTCCAGCCACACTGACCAGCTCATTCCTCTTTCCTGGAACTCTCTTGCTGTTTAATACATTTGTTCCCAGCTGGCACTAGTGGCAAAGAACCCACCTGCCAATGCAGAAGACATAAGTGACGTAGGTTCAATCCCTGGTCAGGAAGGTCCCCTGGAGGAGGGCATGGCAGTCCACTCCAGTATTCTTGCTTGGACAGTGCCATGGACGGAGGAGTCTGGCGGACCTCAGCCTATGGTGTCACAAAGTCCAACACAACTGAAGTGACTTAGCACATGATTTCACTGTACTTTTGATGTAAAATGCCTTTCGTCTCCTCCAAACCTGGTCACTTCTAATGACTGTTTTTAAAATTTGCCCATGACTTCTCCTAGGAGGCGCGCCTGAGCCCCCCTTCCCTCTATGATGGGTCCCTGCCTGGGCAATTCCTGGTGCATAATTCTGCCCTGGTCCCATCCTTACGGGAGTCTGTCTCCTCAGAATGTGATGGCCTAGCGACTGTGTCCCAGCCGTGGGCCTGGCCGAAAGGTACTCCGGGAATGAGGAGGCCATCCCGTGAGGAAGGCAGAGCAAGCTGGGCTCACAGAGGCCAAGGGGCCAAATGCCTGGGACGTGGCATGGCTAGGACGGGGCCCAGGCGCTCAGTCGGTGCCCCTCGCTCCGTATTGCAGGACCTTTGGGGGATGTTCTCCTCAGGGCTCCTCCCTGGTTGCTGGGGCACCTTTTCCTCCACTAAACCCTCACCTCTCTTCCTTCCTCCACATGGTCATGGAAAAGGAACTAGGCAGGACTGACACACACCAGCACTGGCCAGGTCACAAGACCTTCTCTCTATATGTATTTATACTAAATGCTTGTTTTAACTGACACTAGGCAAGATTGCCATGAGAGATTCTCAGAGTGAGAACTGCAGTCGTGAACATTACGTGGCGTATCATGAGGACCAAGGTCGTATCACCTGGTGTTGTATGATGACGAAGCCTCCCCCCACCGACCCCCTGGAACCTGAAGATACAACAGTCCCTGATCCAGCCTTCTAGGTAAAGCTAGGCTCCTAAGGGAAAAAAAAAATCAACTTTTTTTCCCCCTGTCCTCAGTGGCTGTGTTCACACCTCTGCAGTTTGCAGCCACAATGCCATGACCCCATCAATTGTAAAGTGTGGCAAGTGAATTTGATACTAATAATAGGTAAAGTGCTGAAATTTGTGACTGGATTCCTTTTTTCCATTAGAGTGGAGTCAGCGTTATAAATGACCTGTAATAAGGTCATTCGCACTCAACTTGCATTCTGGTGCAGCTTCTTGACAGAGAGGAAAAAAATGGAGTTACGCCTGGTGCTGAGAGTACATCAAACCCTCGGTGTGCCTGTGGGGTCTATCCAGGGTGCAGCCCACATTTGTCATGGTGTGGTGGCAGAGAGAATTGGTGCAAAGTGTTGGTCCTGACAGTGTGTAGCCCTCTTGCTAAGGCAAATTTAATTCCTCCAACTGCAGAATAAAGTGAGCAAGAAAGTCTCCATCTTACCTGTTGTCACTCTGCAAAACTAGAAGCACAAATGTAAGCGTATGTATATAATATATATTTTATGCATATATATATATAAATGTTGTTGTTTCGCCACTAAATTGTGTCCGACTCTTTTGCGGCCCTGTGAACTGTAGCCCACGGGGCTCCTCTGTCCATAGAATTTTCCAGGCAAGAATACAGGAGTGAGTTGCTATTTCCTTCTCCAGGGGATCTTCCCGACCCCAGGAGTGAACCCACATCTCCTCCATTGGTAGGTGGATTCTTTATCACTTAAGCCATCTGGTAATACAAAAAAATGCATATATTATTAAAAACAAAAATATGCATAGTTATTAAAACCACACAAATTAAAACTTCAGTTTCTAGAAAAGGAACTTCTTTTTAACTACTCTTTTTGTAAAGTGCATAGTACAGCTCTTCCTATGATTAGGTACTAAATAGATGTTTTAAAATGTGGGAACAGATGTCTTTGACCTCTCTGGTGATGAGACTGTGTTCATGCGGAGCTCTGTGGAGGACAGCATGAACAGGCAGAACAGAGCACAGGTCCGTTCCCTTTTACTAGAAAAGCGTCACTGTCAGCTTCAGCAAGCCCTCTGCCACCGCCTGATGGCTTGCTAATGGGACAGAAAGATCCGAGTTGGAACGAGGCTGGGGTGGTAGAAGCCATCGTGCTTTCTGAAAACAGTTAGTATCCTCTGGATGATGTATCACGGACCTCCCATTTAAATATCGCCTGAGTGAGACAGCAGACACCCTACTGCAACTGACTCCATCCTGGGAGGCTTTCCAGCCAAGGGAGCATCTGAGGGTTGGCCAAGAAGCCAGCTGAGAAAAGAGGGCTTCCAGATGGAAACCTTAATTCTGAGCTGATGGTGTAGACGTCATGCTATTTGTGCTTAATCAGCTTCGCAAGCCAGCTGAACGTGGCTCCCTGTAATGAATCAAGCACTGCGCTGTTGACAGAGGGTCAGTTCTGGGCGGGGCCCTCTGCAAAGGCTGACGCTGTATAGAGTTTTTAAGCCACAGTCTCTGCCTGCAAGTCTAGTCAGAGCTACGTTATGGGAAACAGCAGAATTGGGGATTGGAGATTAATTAACAAAAGCTCTTATGTGTTTTCAATGTTGGGAGAGAATGGCATGTCTGAGGATTAGAGTAATCAAAGTAGGTTTCAGGAAGGAGAGGAACTTATGCTGGGACTTATTAGAGTATGAAGGACTGAGATGGAAGAGGGTGGGAAGGGCATGTCAGAGAAGGGAGAGGGCGCAGAGCCTCAGAGATGAGCATGGACAAAGCCGTCACCCTGTCCTGTTCCTTTTCTGCCCTTCCCTCCCTTACAGTTGAACTGAATGCTAAGAACAGGAAAAAAAAATTACTACTGTTGGGGCCTCCCTGCTGGTCCAGTGGCTAAGACTCGGCACTTCCAGTGCAGGGGAACCAGGTTCGATTCCTGGTTAGAGAACTACATCCCACAGGACAAAACCAAGAGTTCTCATGCCTCAACTAAGACCTGAAACAGTCAAATATATATTTCAAAAAATAAATAAATCACTACTATTAAAAAAGTGAAAACTCATGAATGCCATGATTCCAATTCAGTCATAATGGTGTTGCAGCCTGGCTGGGAATGGCCTCCATGGGGTCAGGAAAACATGCCTACTTAGGGTAGAGAATTATGCATTTGCTCGGTGGATGATGCCTGCCTCGTTCAGTTGTCTTGGAAGCACGAAACCCTGACTGTCTTTGTATCATGTGAGCATCTCTGGCCAGATCAGGCTGACCTGTGGATTCATTCTGCGTGATCAAGCTGCTGATCAGTAAATCAAAACAATTGCGGAATTCCGCCTTTTGTCACTTTCCATGGGTGGGGTAAGATAGAGACGGGTTCAGCTTCCAACTTCCCTTTACTCTGGCCTGTCTTTGCTGGTGAGCAATGCTGGGCCTGCACCCAATGTCCTGGTATGCATCACTAGCGTCTGGACAGGACCAAAGCGAATCATGATCGACTAGTGAAGAAATCAAGCTTACAGGTGTCAGGTTCCCTACTCCACTCATCACCCTCCACCCATCCACCCAAACCCTGATACAAGAGAGAAATCCTGGGAAACCAGAAGAACAAAGCTGGCAGCATGCAGAGAGGCTCTGGTGGGTGGGATGCCTGCGAGGGAGGAGGCTGATCAGGGCTGATGTTGTGTGTTTTTTAAATTAATGATGGGAAGGATTTAGAGACTTGTACAGTGGCTTTGCCAGCAGAAACGTAATTAGCTGAAGACAATATGCTGCTGATGTTGGAACTGGTGGTTTAATGAAGCCTGCCCTAATGAGAACGTCAGTGTCTTGCTCGGAGATTACCTTCACAAACCAGGCCTCTTCTCCAGATTTTGTGCTTGATTAGTTCCAGAGAAAAAAATGAATTATAATAATTTTTTTTAACAGGGAGAAACAAGTGCCACAGCACTTGAATGGTCCAAGAAGAGACTCTTTTGACTGTCAATCCTCCCTCTCCCTTCCCTCTTTGCTGTCAGACAAAGCTCACTGGCAAGGAGTGAGGGGTTTGGGAGGAATTTTAGTATGATACAATAGTTGTGTTTGTATGTCAGCATCACCCCTAGTCTTTGATTCCCTCACCTGTTCCTTTGCTACAGTTCTTCAGCTCTATTATGCATATCACTTGGTGCCAAGATTGAGTTGCAACTGGAGTGTTACAAGAGATGTAACAAGACCATGGAGTGTTATAAGACAATGAATGCCTGATATACTCCTCAGTGTTGTGGGTCAAATAAGTTACAGCTTAGAAGAGCTTTATGAGCAGAAAGCCATGAATAGGAGTTTTGCTAACCTCTGTATTTGGTCAGCATTAAATGAGTTGTGGATCTTCCCTGGTGGCTCAGTGGTAAAGAACCTGCCTGCCAATGCAGGAGATGTGCATTCATTCCCTGGGCTGGGAAGATCCCCTGGAGAAGGAAGTGGCAAGGCACTCCAGTATTCTTGCTTGGGACATCCCATGGCCAGAGGAGCCTGGCAAGCTACAGTCCACAGGGTTGCAAAGAGTCAGACACAACTTAGCAACTAAACAACAACAACCACTACAAATGATTTGCATTGGGGGTAACCATTATCATTGTTTGGGTCTTAATGCAAAACATGACCTGCAGGGTTTCACCTCCCTTTTCCAAATCTGTTGGCTAGTAGTCTTTTGGATGATCTGACTGATGCAGGTTCTAATTTCTCTGAAAGTGATAAAGTTCCACATTTTCTCCCCAGTCTGTCTTCTACATGTGTTATATTATGGAACATGTTTACTGTTCCTCTTAGGGCTCTGACTCCAGAACCAGGGCTTGCAGACAGTAAAGAGAGACCTGAGCTTGTGTGCAAGTGTGGCAGACTGTTCTCGGGAAATAGTTGAGCATCTGTACCTGTTGAGCCAGAAGATGTTTGATTTCATTTAGAAAACACACACCCAAGAATAGATGTCCCCATAAGTTTTCCCTTCCAATGTCAAAATGACAGCCCAGTAAGTATGGCCACTCTTGGCACAAATTATTGCTTGAAATTATGCATTTGGTCAACCCAGTGATCACATTAACTGATCAGTTTAACTGAAGAAGATCGGGGGCATCTGGGGTAGGCAGTGAAGATAGTACTGAGTGTAGACATTTGGGAATCCTTATTGAATACTCCTAAGAATTAGGTGTAGGAGCAAGACCCCTGGGGTTTAACTTAAAGAAGATGTAAAGTTGGGGAAATGTGGCCCAGGCTACAGTGCTGGGCCCCTTTCTACTCAACAGGGTCATAAAACACCATCATTAAAATCAGTGATTGAATCTCTGTTTGGCCTCATAATACCATGTAAACTTGGGCAAATTATTTACCCCTCTGATCTTCTGTTTCCTCATCTAAAAATGAAAATGGTAATTTCTACTACATATATTTATTGGTAGGGTTAAATAATGAATGTAGTTCACCATTCACTGTATTTACTGTTTGGCACACAGTAAATACTTCACACATGGTAGTTGTTATTATTTCTTTATTGTACCGATACTATAGGAATAGGGCAGTGTGTACATAGAATTGCAAAATAAGACAAGAATTCAGGGAAGGAATTACACATACATAATGGGATTGCTTGGAGAAGGCAATGGCACCCCACTCCAGTACTCTTGCCTGGAAAATCCCATGGACAGAGGAGCCTGATAGGCTGCAGTCCATGGGGTCACTAAGAGTCGGGCACGACTGAGCGATTTCCCTTTCATTTTTCACTTTCATGCATTGGAGAAGGAAATGGCAACCCACTCCAACTCCAGTGTTCTTGCCTGGAGATTCCCAGGGACAGTGGAGCCTGGTGGGCTGCTGTCTATGGGGTCGCACAGAGTTGGACATGACTGAAGCGACTTAGTAGCAGCAGCAGCAGTGGGATTGCTATAGGAAGCTGAGAACTGCTTTTATAGTGGTTTATAGCTGCAAGGAGATCCAACCAGTCCATTCTGAAGGGGATCAGCCCTGGGATTTCTTTGGAAGGAATGATGCTAAAGCTGAAACTCCAGTACTTTGGCCACCTCATGCGAAGAGTTGACTCATTGGAAAAGACTCTGATGCTGGGAAGGATTAGGGGCAGGAGGAGAAGGGGACGACCGAGGATGAGATAGCTGGATGGCATCATGGACTCGATGAACGTGAGTCTGAGTGAACTCTGAGAGATGGTGATGGACAGGGAAGCCTGGCGTGCTGCAATTTATGGGGTTGCAAAGAGTCGGACACGACTGAGCGACTGAACTGAACTGAACTGTAGCTTCTGAAATCTTTACAAAGCTAAGCATCAGCTCTGTAGGATTATCACCTCTCTGAGTACAGACATGGAGCCAACGGATGTTCTGCTGTGAAAGAGAACCCTGGCAGGGCTCCTGAACACTTGACTAGACCCTGCCTGCCACACCAGACCTCATGGCAATCATCATGATAAAGTTGGACCTCTGTGTGTGGGACAGAAATATGATCGAGGTCCACACCTATGTGAAGGGCCGGAATTCCACCTGTCCCCTCACTAGGAGGGATCTCCTGAATCCTGCAGCCTTTAATGGTCCATCTCAGTTGTTAGCTGGGGAGGAAAAAGACCTTTCAATCTTCACTGGTTTAGAGAGTGATAGTGATGAATATGTACCCAAGTCAGGGAGATCTGGACATGTCAGCTTTTTTCATCTAAAGTCAGTGGAGCTCCCACAGGCCACTGGAATCCCCACAGGGGTCTCACATAAGGGCTGCTCTCAGCAACTGGTTGTTAATGTTGATTTTCATTTGCTCAGCCCCAGCTGCTGCCTGCAGAGCTGTTAGGTCTCTGAGACCTGCTCTCCTCACCTTGGGCTGGGCGGCCTGCTGTTTAGGGGAGACAGGAGGAAGAAGGATTTAACTACTCCATTATGGCCAGAGAAAAAGAGGGTTAAAGTCTAGTGGTCGTTAGCATAGAGGTGCCAGCTGCTTCTTCTGTTACTTGTTCAATAACTCCCTTAATGTTTGACCCTAATGGAACAGATTATTGTTATTATTTTATTTCACGAAGATCACCTACTGCATAAAAACAAAGAGGAAAGGGGGAAAGGAACGTGGCCAAGAATAGGCATGGAGCATTATCCAGCTGGAGATATTTATTTATTGGCTTCATGCTCGGCTTGCGAAGTTCTGACGGGCTGGGAGCCTGTCACACCGCTCTGCCCATGAGTTGCTAAGGCAGCGACCTGGCGTGGTTTTGCTTCTGTGTGGGCCCTTTTATCTCCCAGCCTGCCCATCATGCACAGTGTACACATTAGTGCATGTGTATGCACGCACATACCTACATGGTGGGTCACACATGGGGCCGGACTCTCAACACAGCACTGACTGGGGGCCCATCCATTAATGTTTGACTCAGCAGCAGCAGCTCTCAGAAATTTGCTAAGTCTACATCCAGAGGGGAGTGGAAGACCTCAGCTTTGCCCCAGTCACCTGGTCGTTCCTCTCGGCTCCCTCACTCTGCAGTGATCTAGGTCAGTCTTTGGAATTAGGGGATCCATAGGGAAGCCTTGGGCCTGGAAAACCCAGTCCATGGCAAGCTGCTTCTGTCACCCTGCTTCATCCAGCTCCTCTAGACCTCAGCCTTATTAAGGCAAACTGTCCCCTGTCCCCTTGCTAGGATGCATCTCCTGAATCCTGCAGCCTTTAATGGCCCATCTCAGTTGTTAGCTGGGGAGGAAAAAGACCTTTCAAATCTTCACTGGTTTAGAGAGTGATAGTGATGAATACGTACCCAAGCAGGTACATATGTACCCAGGCAGATAACCCAAGCTACTAGTGATCAGAGAGCTCCGAGCTCCTTATGAACAAATGTACTCCCTTGCTTTCGCTTTGGGACAGCAAAGTCAAGGCTCAGAGGTAAGAAAAATCCCAAGAACGAAAAAAGCAACTCTATAAAAAGAACCTGAAAGAGGACAACTTGAAATAGCCCAAGCTGACTCCAGCACGCTAGCCTCCAGCCACTTTCCCTGCAGAGCTTCAGGCTCTCATTAGATGAAACTCCTGAAGCCTCATAAAGAAATTGAAGACAAAATTACCAGATTAAAGAAAGACTGTGATCAAATCTAACAGAATAAAAACTTTTAGACCTGGGAAAAGAAAAAAAAAATCGCTAAAGTTGAGTTTCCTCTTGAAAAGAACCTCATACTCATAGCCATCTTGCATTGGGAGAGCCCTTGGATTTCAACCTGCCTAACCTGGGGGGCTCTTGAGCTTAGAGTTTGTCTCTTGTTTATGTATGGAAGGTTGTCTAGTCCCTTTCTTTACCCTCAAATGGCATTTTAATGAGAAATCTTGGGGGACATCATTATGTCTTCCCTACGTTTTAGATACGTGGATCTAGAAAGCTGGGGAAGGGGTTCTGAAGCATCTCATGGCAGCAGGACCCAGTGAGAGACTAACCATGTGGTGTGGGTCAGTCCCCTTCCAGTGGGATGTGCAATTCTCGTCAGAACCCCCACAGGAATATTGAAGCCTCTTAATTAACGTGGTGGCCCATGGCAACTGGCAAGCATTTTGACACGATTAAAGACTTCAGCAAACCCTCAAGAGGAGATAAAGTTCCTAATAATTTATAAATTGAGCCCACTACTTAATATGCTTAGCATGTAGCTCTTGTCTTCCATCTGGGAAGGGGATGGGCAGAGGATCGGTCTTAGTCGCTGCAGTCCTATCCGACTCTTTGTGACCCCATGGACTGTAGCCCACAAGGCTCCTCTGTCCATGGGATTTTCCCAGCAAGATACTGGAGTGGGTTGCCATTTCCTGCTACAAGGGATCTTCCCGACCCAGCAATTGAACCCACATCTCCTGCATGTCTTGCATTGCAGGAGGATTCTTTACCACTGAGCCACCAGGGAAGCCTGGACAGGGGATAATGGATTTCTGTTGATCAGCCACCACAGAGAAGATTATCTTCCAGAAAAGCAAACCAAGGGGTTTTCTATTCTAATTTGGGGACTCCTGGCAGTAAAGGGGTCCTGAAGTTCAACGTGTTACTACAATTTCAATAACATCTTCTGATCTCCAAGGCCTTATTGTGCTTTTGGGGAAGGTGGTGGGTCTGCTTATCAGGGCTTCACTGGCTGGATAAAGTGGATAGCCCACCTCTGAAGGATCAGTTCTTTAATCTGTAGTTTCTGGCATTGCTGGGCAAGAAGAGCTCTCAAATATTTTTTTCCACCATTAGTTTACCAGTCTGCATGGGCTTCCCAAGTGGCACTGGGGTAAAAAACCCGCCTGCCAATGAAGGTTAGACATAAGAGACACAGGTTTGATCCTTGGGTTAGGAAGATCCCCTGGAGGGGGACATGGCAACCCATTTCAGTATTCTTGCCTGGAGAATCCCACGGACAGAGGAGCCGGGCAGGCTGCAGTCCATGGGGTCACAATAAGCTGGACATGACCAAAGTGACTTAGCACACACACCCACTTTACCAGTTTAGAACTGTTTCCATTTTGACAGGGGTCAGTGTTATAATAAGGAAATTTCCAATTTGGAAGAGTCAGGGTATTTCTTTTAGTCATCTCCTTTGATAGATGAAGGCCGGGGTGGGTTCAAAGAGGCTATCAGGTGCCCAGAATTGTGCTGCTGGTTAATTCTGCTGTTTTATTAGTGACCTTCCTGCTACTGGAAACCCAGTGTAGTTTTCCACTGGACTCAGAGAAACATAGGAGTGGATGAGACCTTGAATATTCACCTTATCCATTCCCTACCCCTGGGATATTTTTATCTAGATTAGAAAGTGACCAGCATTGCCATATGGACCACACAGTTTTTCTCCTCTCAGTGTGTCTTCTTTGAAAGCTAGAGACAGATAGGAATGATCACTGTTGTATATGAAAGAGGGCCTTTGCCCTAGACCTTTGGGCTTAGTTTTGGGGAAAAGTAGGTGACACAGGCCACTAAACTCGTCTATTTGATTATTTTTTTTAACCACCGTTTAATTCCTATAGGAATATAATTTGAATTCAGTGTATCCAGTTGCCTTGAGGGATAATTAATTATGTCTCAGACTCACTCTGGTTACTCCTAGGGCCAAGCAAAGCTTTGAAATGTGAACTGATTGATTGGCTGCAGCCCCTTGACAGATGGTAGCTCGAAACTTAATCTCAGCTTTCTCATTTCCCTGCCAAGGGTCCACAAAACCCAGGTGACTCCCTAAACTTTGGTGAAATGTGATAAATCCAGATTGTTTATGATGGGACACTGATTTGGAATAATGGAAGGGTTCTACTGGCCCCTGGCATGATACCTAGAGTATCACCTCAGTCTAAGATGTCTTTACCTATCATAGTATCTTCTGTTATAAGAGAAGTCATGGCAGTCTGTTTATAGGCCTTGTGACCTGTTTTTTGTCTTCCTTTTGTGCCTACAAATTTTCAATTACCTTTCAAAACCAAATTATAAAGATTGTTTCCTCTAACTCGAATGTAAACCTGGTGGCATCAGGACCTATACCTGTATTAGTCACTGCAGAATCCCCATAACAGTGACCATCAGAAAAATGCTGAAGTGAGTAAATACTTGTTGAATGATTGAGTGATGAGTTGAATGAGTGAGTCACATAAACAACTGACTCATAAGCTTTGTGTGCAGGCATGGAAGTGATGTCCATATTGAAAGTTATTCAGAGTTGACCTTAACTTCCTTCCTTCCCTTCTCTGCTTCCTTCCCCCCTCCGTTCTTCCACCTCTTCCTCCCACAACTATTGAGCACCTACTTCACGGAAGGTGCTGTGATTGACCGTGGAGCTTGGTGTCCTCTGCTCCCATGAAGCCTGTAATCTAATAGATAAGAACAACAAGCAAATCAAAGTACTTGTTGGTTATGTGAAGCATTCTATGGGTGGTTCAGTAACATAGAGAAGAATTGGCTGAGTTATGTCACTGAGCTGACTTTGAAGGACAAATAAGGGTTAGCTTAGGGAGAGAGAAATGACCCAGACCCAGGACAGATAGGCAGGTCAGATAATGAGACAGTCTTGTGGTTGGCCTGCATGACTGAGATGAGCATAAAAAGGAAATCTGCCTAGAATTTTCTATCACTGAGCAGTCACCAGCAATGTTATATAAAACACTGTTACATAAATATTCCAAAATCTGCAAATCGTCTGACAAACCTCATACTACTCTCTCAGCTAAGTGCCAGAAATGTCAGTTTCATGATGAAATAAAAGCTGATTTCATTTGTTTGATCTCTATTAGAGCTACTAGAAATGATTTATTGATTTTTTAAAGAAAAATATATTTTTAATGCCATCTTTTGTAAGCATCTTATTAATAGATGTGGAGATCCCATAGACCCCAAACAAAATTCTAGTTACAAAACTGTAACAGTTTTCAGGAAAATCAATAGAATATCAGAAATCTCATGAAAAAATGAATAAAGAGCACAATAATTCCATATCTTGCCATTGGTGTTATTTTTTTTTTAATGTTCAAAGTTTGCATTTGTTACTTGTCAGTTGGGTCCACATGTACCTTAATGCTTTTTCTGTTTGTTAGGTTTTTAATGCCAAAAAAATGAACTTAACACATAAATGAAATACCTACTCTGAGCACAGCTAGGGTGATGCCAAAGCTCAAAGCCAGGTGTAGGTATATAAAGAACTATGCACCCTCTGTGAAGCCTGAGGGACGACCTTGCCCACAGCATTCATCTGTGTGCTCGTGTTCACAAGCCATGGGCAAGTCTATTTGAATGGGGTTGAATGCTTGGAGGAAGTTTGTTCCTCTCAACAAACTTCCTTGCTTTAAATTACAGTATCACTGATTTACAATGTTATGTTAGTTTCACATGTAGCAATATTATGTTAGTTACATAACATAACAATGTTATATTAGTTTCACATGTGAGTGAGTTATATTTTTTTTTCAGATTTTTTTTACATTGTAGGTTATTATAAGAAACTGGACATAGTTCCCTGTGCTACATAGTAGGACCTTGTTTATATATTTTATTTTTTTAAGGTTTTTTTTTTTTTTGATGTGGACTATTTTTA
Organism: Oreotragus oreotragus; assembly: GCA_006410675.1. Lineage (NCBI taxonomy): Eukaryota > Metazoa > Chordata > Mammalia > Artiodactyla > Bovidae > Oreotragus > Oreotragus oreotragus. The sequence continues at coordinate 137,260 of SJYX01016457.1, read as the reverse complement.
ATGTCTATGAGTGTCTTGAGGTTGTTACAGTATTGCTTCTGTTTTTGTTTTGGTTTTTTGGTCACTAGGCATGTGGGATCTTAATTTCTCCAACCAGGAATCAAACCCACACACCCACTGCACTGGGAGGTGAAGTTAACGACTAACCACCAGGGAAGTCTGTGTCTGTTTTATATATAGTAGTTTGTATCTGCTAATCCCAAACTCCTACTTTATCACTCTCCTCTTTCCCCTTTGGTAACCATAAGTTTGCCAACAAATTGTCTTTTGTCAGACAAGAAGATAGTACAACTCACCTTGCTCTTTTTGATTTGGCTGTTAAACTCCTAGTCCTTCTTGGCCTAGGCTTTCTTTCCATTCATCTACCACCTGTTGGTTTCATTAGATTATTTGAAAGAAAAATCTTAGAGCATCTGTGACATTGAAACTGCTTAAAATCCCCAGTGGAAATAGAAGGATTAATGATAACATCAGAGAACTGTGGTTTATCATGAGAATGCAAAAGCGATGGAATTCGAGCATCGGCTTTCTGAGACCTCACCATAGAAGGAACATTATCAAATTGGCTACACGCATGCCTTTTCCCAGAATAGAGGAGGCCCTGCACATACAGTTCACCTACCTTTACCTTCCTTACAGTCAAGGGATTTGTGTGTGGTGATTTTACAAATTATTATTGCAAAATATTATTATTAAATAATATTACAAATTATTATCATATAACTTATGCATGTTATCATTTCGGTAATAGTCCACAATTAGCAAGTCATAGCAAAGTGTTGTGACACCTGCCGTCAATTTGGGTTATTGATGCAGAGAGGCCTTTCCACAGCTTGAGTGACTCATATGCCTGTGCTGAGTTTCACCTGATGGCTGGAGATCATTATGGTAACAGATTATTAAAAAGCTGAGGTCATCTGAAGTCATTGACTCTAAGCAGAGGGAATGTTTTGCTAAGGCAGTACTAGACATGCTAAATGAACTGGCTTAGCCAAACGAAAACTTGTGTCCTAGCTCCCTATGGCTTATTTTTTTAAAAAATTAGTATAAAATATTGCTAATTGAGGTATCTAGGCTGAGCGACTTCACTTTCACTTTTCACTTTCATGCATTGGAGAAGGAAATGGCAACCCACTCCAGTGTTCTTGCCTGGAGAATCCCAGGGACGGGGGAGCCTGTTGGGCTGCCGTCTATGGGGTCGCACAGAGTTGGACACGATTGAAGCGACTTAGCAGCAGCAGCAGCAGCAGCAGCAGCAGGCTTCTACATGGTAGAGGGGACTTTTAAAATTTTTTTAGCAATCCTTTTTGTAAAAAACATAACTTTATTTATTTATTTTATTTTTGCAGCAAGTAGGGGCTACTCCCTGGTTGCAGTGTGCAGGTTCTCATTGTGGTGGCTCCTCCTGTTGAGGAGCGTGGGCTCCAAGGCACATGGGCTTCAGTAGCTGCAGCACGCAGGCTCAGTCGTTCAGCATGTGGGCTCAGTAGCTGCAGCACACGGGCTCAGTAGCTGCAGCACGCGGGCTCAGTAGCTGCAGCACGCGGGCTCAGTAGCTGCAGCACGTGGGCTCAGTAGTTCAGCACGTGGGCTCAGTAGTTCAGCACGTGGGCTCAGTAGCTGCAGCACGCAGGCTCAGTAGCTGCAGCACGTGAGCTCAGAAACTGCAGCACGCAGGCTCAGTAGCTGCAGCACTGAGGCTCAGTAGTTCAGCACGTGGGCTCAGTAGCTGCAGCACGGGGGCTCAGTAGCTGCAGCACG
>SJYX01016457.1:104636-132869 GCA_006410675.1 Oreotragus oreotragus | reverse complement strand
CAGCACGTGAGCTCAGTAGTTCAGCATGTGGGCTCAGTAGCTGCAGCACGCAGGCTCAGTAGCTGCAGCATGCGAGCTCAGTAGTTCAGCATGCGGGCTCAGTAGCTGCAGCACGCAGGCTCAGTAGGTGTAGTACGTGAGCTCAGTAGTTCAGAATGTGGGCTCAGTAGCTGCAGCATGCGAGCTCAGTAGTTCAGCATGCGGGCTCAGTAGCTGCAGCACGCAGGCTCAGTAGGTGTAGCACGTGAGCTCAGTAGTTCAGCATGTGGGCTCAGTAGCTGCAGCATGCAGGCTCAGTAGCTGCAGCATGTGAGCTCAGTAGCTGCAGCACGGAGACTCAGTAGCTCCAGCACGTGGGCTCAGTAGTTCAGCACGCGGGCTCAGTAGCTTCAGCACGCAGGCTCAGTAGCTGCAGCACGTTGGCTCTAGAGTGCTGGCTTAGTGGGTGTGGGTCACAGGCTTAGTTCTCTGTGGCATGTGGATTCCTCCCAGACTAGGGATTGAACCCATGTTTCCTGCACTGGCAGGCAGATTCTTTACCACTGAGCCACTAGGGAAGCCCCTGAGGGGACTTCAGATGAGCCTAACAAAACAGGGCCATGAAAAGATCAGTGGAAGAGGATCTGGGTATAGACCTATTTCTGCACTGCCAAGTTTTGTAGTTTCTCTGCCTTCATTTCTTCAGAAAAGGAGGACCTGAATCTGCAGATTTTTACTGGATCTCGCAGTTAAGAGAGAGCATAGATTTCTATGTTGAAAATGCAGCTAAGTTGAAAGTCTAATGATATCCTCCAGGCATGTAGTAGTGTGTGATGCACAGGCTTATTTTAACACAGAGACTTTGAAATGTACCTGCTGTCTTTACCTTGCAGACTAACCTTGAGTTGGACGCTGAGTAGGTGCTTGGTGCAAGGTCCTTTGTTTGCAGTAGTGCCTCTTTGTCAGCTAGATGTGCACTTTGAGTAGTTTCTGTTTTTTCTTCAAGAAGTTAGGGTGGATCTAGGTGGAATCACCCATACTTTCTAACTCTGTCCTCTTACAATTCATGAGACAGATACCAGGCTGTGTATGTCTCTGGTGAGCAGAGCTCACTCAGTGACTGCAGCTTCATGGTGAAGAAGGTAGGCTCTGGAGTGGGAGTTGTTTTGGTTCTATTCCAGTCCTATGATTCATTTGCTCTGTGACCTTCGGCAAGTTATTCAGCCTCTGTGCTCAAGCCTTTTCAAATGTAAAATGGGGAAATTGTTGACCCTACCTTTAAAGCGTTGAGCATTAGGGGCAAATGTCTGATTCATAGTAAAAGCCCCATAACAGACCACTGAACTTGCTCTATTCCTGCATAATCTGGGGCACGAAGCTATGTCCTGGGTGTTATCATAGCCCCGTTGTGAGCACCGGAAAGGAGAATCAGAGAGGAAGGGGCGCCTGGAGACCTCACTGTGGGCATTAGATGGTGCTTCAGCCATTCCTGGGAGACTGATGTTTATGCTCCCCTTACAGCTCTTTAGGGAATAAAATTACCTCAAGCTTTTGCTAACTTAATTCAGTGTCTGACAGCTTCTCTTGCTCAGGTAGTTATTCCTTCTGTGTGGCTTAATTACCTATTGCTGCAGTTTCAGTGTGGGGTGAAGGAAAGGATAGTGGGTCTGACTCTGAGATAAAGGGTCTGCCGAAAAACTGTTGGATTGGACTCAAACACTCTTTCTCAGCAGATAGGTGCAGAACTTCCTTCCACTGAGGACACCCAGTGAGGTGCCCCAGGGGCTCTGTGCGCACGTCTGCAGAGCTGCCAGGAGGGACCAGGTTCGGTGCCTAGCCAGGACCTAGTACATGTGGCTCTGGACTCCCACTGTAACCTGAAAGTGAAAGTTGCTCAGTCATGTCCAACTCTGTGACCCCATGGACTATACAGTCCATGGAATTCTCCAGGCCAGAATACTGGAGTGGGCAGCCTTTCCCTTCTCCAGGGGATCTTCCCTACCCAGGGATCGAACCCAGGTCTCCTGCATTGCAGGCAGATTCTTTACCAGCTGAGCCACAAAGGAAGCCCAAGAACACGAGTGGGTAGCCTTTCCCTTCTCCAGTGGATCTTCCCGACCCAGGAATTGAACCGGGGTCTCCTGCATTGCAGGTGGATTCTTTACCGACTGAGCTAGGAGGGAAGACCACTGTAACCTAAGCAGCTTCATATTCCTGCTTTCTCTGTGTTTGCTTGAGAGATCGCACCAGGAGAAAGGGTTATCCAGATAAAAGAAAAATTTGAAAACATGGAGGCCAGTGTATGTCCCCCAAAACCCACCTGACATGACCTGTCATTTGGGAGCTGATGGTTGCTTCTTGTCGGCTCCTCTGAGCTGCCTGTGTGAAAGCAACAACATTGTGTATGTGTGTGTATGCATGTGTACACATGCTCCTTTGCTCACGGTAATGGTGGGGGAGAGGGAGGATAAATGGGAATATTTACAGGGAGAGGAACTTTATAAATCCAAGACATAATTATTATGAGACTGGAAAAGGCCCCCTCTAATACATTCGAGGGAATCATCTTGACCCAGCCTTGTGTGGGTGGGTCCCTGGGAATTAATAGAGGGTTTTCATCTCTAGCCTATATGATGGGGTGGCAGTGATTGAAGCCCAAGGTTGAGAGCAGAACCATTTGGCACACCCCCACCAAATGAAATAGGTTCGGAGGGATATTGACCAAAATAAAGGGAGTGAATACAGATTGTGCACGGGAAGATTTATGCCCACTGAGTGCTGTGCAGTGAGAGGCTTACGAGATTCCCTCCAAATCCTGCCCCGGGTGCATGTCAAGGCGAGAGATGTTCAGTCTCACCAAGCACTACATCCTCATCTCTGACAGAAAACTGAGTGGTGTTCAGGATTTTAAGTGATGGCCTCAGAGGACGGCCTTGGGGCACCAGAAGGTCCAGAAGGAAACTCCTCTGCCTGTCTGACTCCAGGAGGTGGATCTCAGTCCCTTCTCTTGAGTGAGAGCAAGGATGCAAACGTCACTCAAGTGGGAGAAAGCTGTCTCCTAAAGCAGCAGTAACCCCCAATGTCACGTTTGAATAATGAGATTTCTCTGCACACTTGGTTGTGAGTTTCTGAGGGATGTAAACTTCTCTTTAGTTAGGTTGCTGGTTTTCTCCTGATTGGGCACTTGGGAGACATTTAAGTTTGGGCTGACATCCTTGATGCCCTGTGGTACACTCCATTAGATACTCTGCATAGTTACCTGACACTCCTTAAACCACCCTGCGAGGGTAAGCGGTACCTTCTCCACTATACAGATGAGGAATCTGAGGTTTCAGATTTACAGGACTTGTTGACCACTGGTGGAGCCAGAGTTAGAATCTGTACGTGATTGATTTTAAGATGTGAAAGAGGAAGAAACTAGTTGCCATTCCACTGCCAAAAATTGGCCTGAAACCAGCTTTACATGCAGCAGATCTGCCTTAACAAACCTCCCTTATTTCAGCAGCTGAAATCACACACACAGACACATACACACAATCACAAAGACTTCTTTCTTCTTTAAATTGTTTGCTAAGCCAGAAGCAACAGTGGATCACTTGAAATGATGTGTGATTACCCCAGTTCCATTTTTCTTTCACCTTGAACGCTGATCACAGCAGACTTGTCCCTGTGCTGCTGAGTGAAGCCTGCTATAAGCACTTACCGCATCTCAGTGAAGGAATGAATAAATGAATGGGCGAGTGATGGATGGTGACAACGGGAGGGTCCGACGCCTCTTGGTGGGAGGAGCTCACCTGTTTTCCTTGTCCATCTGCTGGCCTTCCCAGGGTGGCATGATCGCACTGCTGCTGTCTGTCTTGTGCCTGGTGATGATCCTGTACACTCGCCGGCGCTGGTGCAAGCGCCGCCGGGTCCCCCAACCCCAGAAGAGTGCCAGCGCCGAGGCGGCCAACGAGATTCATTACATTCCTTCCGTGCTCATCAGCGGGCACGGAAGGGAGAGCCTGCGCAACGCCCGTGTGCAGGGCCACAACTCCAGCGGCACGCTGAGCATCCGGGAGACGCCCATCCTGGACGGCTACGAGTACGACATCACCGACCTGCGCCACCACCTGCAGCGGGAGTGCATGAACGGAGGGGAGGACTTCGCCAGCCAGGTCACCCGCACCCTTGACTCCCTGCAGGGCTGCAACGAGAAGGCAGGGATGGACCTCACGCCGGGTGGGTGACTCCGTTCTCATCTCGTGGCTTTAGGGGGCGCCAGGGAACAGCTGTTCTCTAATTTCATGGCTGGTTGTCATACATACATATTGAGATGTGCCAGGGCCCTTTCCCAAGTGGGCAAGAAGAGTAAGCTTTCTCCTGCGATGATGGGAGCTGTCTTCTAATATAGAAAATCAGAACAAGGATAAATTGGATCCCTCTCCATTTCCATTTGGCACTGAAAACAGAGACACTTTGAAAAAAAATTTAAATTTATTTTTTAATCGAAAGAGAATTGTTTTACAATGTTGTGTTGGTTTCTTCCATGTAACAAGGGGAATCAGCCATAATTACACATTTATTGCCTCCCTCTTGAGCCTCCCTCCCCTGCCCCCATCCCATCCCTCCAGGTAGTCAAAGAGCACTAGGCTCTCCCTGTGTTATATAACAACTTCTCACCAGCCATCTGTTTCACACATGATGGGATATATATGTCAACGCTACTTTCTCCATTCATCCCACTCTCTCCTTCCCCTGCTGTGTCCACAAGTTTGTTCTCTATATCTGTGTCTCCATTACGTCCCTGCAAATAGGTTCATCAATACCATTTTTCTAGATTCCATACATGTGCATTAATATATGATGTTTGTTTTTCTCTTTCTGACTTACTTTACTCTGGGTCCTAGGTTCATTCATCTCACTAGAACTGACTCAAATTTGTTCTTTTTTATGGCTGAGTAATATTCCTTTGTGCGTATCTACCACATCTTTATCCATTCATCTGTTGATGGACATCTAGGCTAGGAAGCAGAGGTACTTTTATATCCAACAGAAGAGTGGGTTAGAAGCTTTTTCATATGCAATGAGCAATCCTCAGGGAAATAAGAGATAGCAAGAAAGATGTGTATGACATTTTTGCATGTAGTATGTTTGCATGGGCAATTTAATTTTCCATTGACATGGAGGGGACAGAGGTGTCTGTTCTTTTCTATGATTCCTGAGACTCTGGCCTGGGAAAGTTGTTCTGCCTTCCCTATAACCTCTGTGGTCTTTACAAGAGACGTACTTCTTCAAAGAAAAGGAAGGAATGCAAGCAAACCGTTTGACCTTAGACACTTTGTATATCTGTGAAACACTGAGTATAGAAGAGTCTTGGACCTAATGTGGCTGAGCAAGTCCAAGGTCGATAAAATGCAGAGAGGAAAAGACTGTACTTTTCATTTATAGCCTCTCTCTCTCATACTTCTGTAAATAACAACTATCTGTTGATGAAATCCTAAGGCAATGATCCTTCAAGGAATTGCCCAATTATCTTTGGAGAAGACATTTTTTGAAATGAATCTTGCTTACAATGTATGGCCTTTCAGTGGGGGTTGAAAAGAGTGAGATCGCATCATGGAGGTTTCCATTCTGCTTATCTAGAGAAGATTCCCTAAGACTAGGAATGACTTTATAAGATTTAAAGTCAGAAATTCCTGGAGAGTACGGGGACATATCTTTAATACCTCTTATTTTTCATAGCACCTGCCATAGGGCTAAGCCCACCGAGACTCCGGGAACAGGCAGATAGCACGAATATGTGAGAGAGCCGGCTGTCAGACAATAGGGAATGGTGCAGACTGGGATGACAGAGAAGGGGCAAGTTCTGTCTGAATGCACTGAAATTCAAATTTTTGTCAAACCTTGTTCTTACCAAAGGAAATAAATCTGCCGTCTCTCTCTCACCAAACGGCCACACATGGGGACCCTGTCAATACAGAAGTGGTTGAATTGGATTTCCTTTCTTCATGCCTTCTCTTATAACTCTGTCATCCCCTAGAAATCAAAGAGAAGTATTTTAATCTCTTCCAGTCTCTCACTTTAAAGCTTTCCCATTTCAATTTCTATGAAACACTATCTACCGGGTTCCTGCAGATTTCCTTGCTTTCATTTTCTTTCCACTTTTTCTCTTCAAGTTTCTGCCTGACCTTTCTTTATACAGGAAGTGACAACGCCAAGCTGTCACTGATGAACAAGTATAAAGATAACATCATTGCCACCAGCCCCGTGGACTCCAACCACCAGCAGGCCACTCTGCTCTCTCACACTTCGAGTAGCCAGAGAAAGAGGATCAACAACAAAGCAAGAGGTATCCATATCTTATTTGAGGGCTTGAAGGTGGCTTCCTTAATATCAGGGGGAGCAGGGCCATTAAAATCCTTGACCCCCGTCTCAGGCATGGCTAGGATGACTGTATTTGGGAAGTATTTCTTTTCTTTTATATATTTATTTGGCGGTGTCAGGTCCCAGACACAACATGTGGGATCCTCACTGATGGCACACAGACCTAGTCTCCCCATGGTTTGTGGGGTCCCAGCTCCCTGACCAGGGACCAAACCCACGCTCCCCAGCATGGAAGGTGGATTCTTAACTACTGGGCTGCTAGGGAAGTCCCTGAGAAGTATTTCTGCAGGCCTGTTGAGTGCTACTTACCGAAAATATAAATACATACAATTCTTTTGACCAAGTAATTTCATTGCAGAGAATTTATCCTTCGTAAATAATTAGACAAGTGTGCAAAGATGTGTGTAAAAGACTGTTCATCACAACATTGTTTAAAAGAGCGAAAAATTGGAAATAGCTTAAGTGTCCATCAGTGGGGAATTGCTTCACTAACTGTACATCTGTCTCCTGACCAGTGACTTAAGATGATACTGTAGATCTATATCTGTTAATATGGAAAGTAGCCCACCATCCATTCAATGAGGGAAAATGATGTTACAAAATAGAAGGTACAGCAGAATGCCATTTCTAAGGGGAATTTTAAAAAAACCTTCATCTGCTTCTGTATCAGAAAAAAGACAAGGTGTATTCATCAAATGTTCACAGTCTTTCTCCGATTTAGAGGACATCAAGGTTGTTCCTTTTATGCATTTTGGGGTCTTTTTTCTCTCTTTGATATGTTGAATATATATTAAACCTAGAACCAGAATAAACATAGATATTGAGACATATAGACATGTGCCCCTTAAGACCTGATTCCAGTCTCTATCCACCAGAATCATGACGTGTAATGACGACAGTTTCCTTTTTCCCTTGTCCACCTGCGTGCTTCTCCGGCAGGTGGTCCTGCTCGGTAGGAGGATGGGCTGGGCGGAGGTAGGGCTCCAGGGATGGCCGTCCTGTAAAGATCCACTTCTCCAACACATCTGTGTGTCGGGAAGCTCTGGTGTCCGTGGCTACTCCTCCCAGACTGTCAGTCACCCTGCTCTCATTCTTCCCTTGAGCTTGCCCGGTGATCTGGTGTCATGAAGACAAAACTGAAGACACTGTTTCTTTGCCCTTGTCTTTTTGCTACAGCTGGTTCCGCCTTCCTGAACCCTGAAGGGGATTCTAGCACGGAGGCCGAAAATGACCCCCAACTGACCTTTTACACCGACCCCTCACGGAGCCGAAGGCGCAGTAGAGGTAGGAAGGCTGGAGGGGAAAGTGAGAGAGAGGGGCAGTGGAGAGGGCAGACAAGGGCTGCAGAGGTGCTGAGTCTAGGTGGGGGCTCTGGCAACTAACGCCAGTTTCTGCAGGAAGATTAGCGTTTCCTCCTAAGGAGGGAGGAAGAGCCAGAGTGAAAGACTTCAGAGAGTCATCTCTCCCAGATGATGGCACGCTCAAACAGGTTTCCAGGTTGTCTGGAAAGGCTGTTTCTTGATCAGAAGACTCTCAATTCCTTCCGGAAGCCTCAGGAGTCATAGTTTGCTGTTTAGACACAGGAAATAAAGTTGATAAAGTGTGTTATGTGAAAAATAGACAACATATGTACCCGTGCTCACCCAGCTATCCTGAGATTGAGTGAGACAGACAGGGCTTAGGGTGTGGGATAGCTGAGGAACCATGTGGCCTGAAAAAACAAGTGTGATGGGTTTTGGCCTTTAATCATCCACGCAGAAGAATCACAGGACCCCCACTGTCCAAGTCCCCTCCCTTCCCCGGGCAGGACCTGGCTTGGTCCGCTCATTCTCAGCACCGATAGAGTTGTCCACCGCGCAGCCGCAGCCCACGCCTCTCCACCCTGATGTTCAGAGGCTTCAGGCGTGGCTGTTGCAGCTGTGGCTGCTACTGCCTTTGACCTTGAAGCCTCACCGTCATCATCGCTGAGGGAGGTCTGCGTTCAGACACCAATCAGCTTCACCATTTACTTGCTGTGTGATATTGGATAAGGACAGCAACTTCTCTGAGCCTCCATTTCCATGTTAAATGGCTGAGCAATACCTCATGCACAGGGCTAAGTTATATTAAAATGTTCTCTTACAGTGACTGACAAGGCATTATGAGATCTCTACCGTATTGCTGTTAGAACTCTCCACAGTGGAACCTTGGGGTTTCTACAGTATTTCACCTTAGGTAATTTTAGACAGGGGCCCCTCAAGATATATTGGAGGGTATTTGACATCACCTTGTGTTATAGTCAGTAACCTTTTCTCCAACCAGTAATCAACCAATGCCCCCCAGTAGACACCTATCTTTTGGCTCTCTCCCACCTCCACTCAAGTTCATGACATACTGAGAAATTCTTCCCAGAGATTGAAAGAAGCTCTGTGAATTCCTTAGTTCCGGTTTCTGCAGGCTCTGCTGCTATCAGTACAAAAGTTCTTCCCACCACTTTCCTTAAGAGATCAGTGGGGTTCTGGGCCACCTAATCTCTGACGTCCCATTATCCCTGAGGTAAGAATATGGACCTTTGACCCTCATTACATATTTCTGTACAGCAGAGAGTTGACCTAGGCCCATCGACCCTAGGCCACAGCAAAGCAGGGTAGGTTTCTGCTTTAATAAAACTCTGCTTAGGAAAATCTATAGTGATGAATTAGAATGAGTTTCTTTGCAACATAAAACTATTCCTTTTAAAATACCAGGCTCTCCTAGTGAATCAACTGTTTGTTGCGATTAACTAGACTGTAAGCTTCTTATGGATGGGCATGTCTAATTTATTTTTCCAAAGTGCCTAGTGAGGAATTTTGCCTGTAATAGGTGCTTGCCAGTGTTTGTTGAATTGAACTGGATACATCAATCAGGCAAGCAGGAAATTTTATAACCCACACGCCATGGGTCAGGCTTTGTGACTGGTAGTAAAAACATGAAAACATGGCACAGTGATAAGGCTTAATTTAATAATATAAATAAAGTAAAATGAGTACTCAGAAGAGAGAACAGTTAATTCTACCTGGCAGCAAAAGGAGACAAAAAAGGAGAAAATAATTAGCCTTGGTTTGTATACAATGTATAGAATTTCTTGAAAGAGAAAAATCTAGGGGAAGGGCATTTCAGTAGAAGAAAAGAGCAGATACAAAGCCTTGAAAGCACAAAAGAACATGGCATTTTCAAGCAAGGGAAAGGAGTTCAGTATGGCAGTTGTAATCTAGGATTTGAATAAACAGGCTCACCAGGAGATGAGGGATGTGGGTGGGTAACAGGCTAGCTGCCAGAGGACCATGCAAACCGTTTACTGGATTTGCACTTGGTTCTGTAGGTCAAATGCATTTAAGCCTTGTAGCTCAGTTGGTAAAGAATCTGCCTACAATTCAGGAGACCCGAGTTCGATTTCTGGGTTGGGGAGGTCCTCTGGAGAAGGAAATGGCAATCCCCTCCAGTATTCTTGCCTGGAGAACACCATGGACAGAGAAGCCTGGCAGGCCACTGTCCATGAGGTGGTAAGAGTCGGACGCGACTTAGCAACTAAACAGCTGCCACCACTGTAGGTCAAAGGGAACCCCTGGAAACTGTGAAGTCCGGTAGAGATGCTGGGTGATGGGTTGATGCTGCAGAAGGACCGGAGGGACAAGAGGCTGGGCAGCAAGTCGTTGCTGTTGCAGGAGAGCAGTGGCAAGCATCTGTGAACAGTGACAGCAGGGTGTGAGGAGGGCTTTAACAGCAGGGCGCAGGAGGGCTGGAGGGAGAGCAGGAATGGGTGAGAATCTCTTCTTAAAGGCTTCAGGGAAGTGTTTGCAGGGAGACAGTGTTTGAGCTGAGACCTGAAGAGTAGGCTGACAAGGTGACAAAATGGCACTCTGCGGAGGAGGAAATAATATGTGCAAAGTCACAGGGACATAAACTATAATTGTCGAGTCAGAGCGCAGTGAACGGTTTACTAGAATCAAGCTTCCGGGGCAAGCCTGTGGTTTGCTTCAGAGACAAGGCTGGTAGATCAGGAGAAAGTCCACTGCCTTGACTGGAGGACTTGGACCCGACACTTCAGCTGGAGTCACGGAGGGTTTTTAAAGAGCCAAGTCCCTGGTCTGCCCAGCTTCGTGAACCGTCCCTCCAGGGCAGCGTGGAGTCTAGATGGGAGTTGGGGAGGGGTGGGGTGCTGGCCAGGGAGACTGGGTGGAAGGCCATGGCCATAGTCTGCGGGTGAGATGGTGGGCACAGGTAGGGGGGCAGAGGGTGGAGTGAGAGAAGTTTCAGACACACCTGTGGCGGGGAGGGGGTGGCTTATGAGAGAAGGAGAAGTTAGACGTGATGGGGTTTTTGAACTTGGAAACCAAGGAGAGGGCAGTGCCATTCATTGGGCTGTGGAGGTGGGCAGGAGAGCAGGACTGGAGGGAAGGTGCAGAGCCCAGTTCTGGGTATTGCATTTGAGTGCCTGAGGGCCATTCTGGTAGCGTACCTATCTGCTGCTCGGGCCTGGTGTGGGCTGGAGGTAGAGTGTGTAAGTGTGGGAAACAGGCTCCATCTTGAAGTATACTCACATGAATAGACTGTCTCCAGATAACAAGGGACAGGGGATCCAGAGGCCACCTGCGATTCTGGAATCTTTCCTTCCCAGCTATTGCCAACACACCCACTCAGGGAACCTGCTCCCATAAAAGATGCGTGCATCCAGAGTCCAGATCTTTCCCTGTGTTCCTGAGAACAGTGGTTCCAAAGACCTTACTGGGCCCAGCGAGTGAACAATGAACTGGCTGGGGGTCGTAGCCTTGCTGGACGTATGTGCTGATTCTGGCCCCCCTCCTTAGTAGCTGCTTGACTCTAGACTTGCCCTGTGGCCTCTCTGTGCAGTATTTCTATGGGCACTGCCTCATTAGGCTTCATCACTGTTAAATGGTGTGAACTATGGAAGACCCTGGGCACTGGTGCCTGACACGTAATTACACTGCCTGAGTGTTAACTGTCGCTGTTAGGTTGATCCGTTTGAGCCTTATTTCCCCAATCTGTAAAGTGGGCAGTTTCTGTTCAGACTCATAGACGTATCGTCAGGAAGCAAATGTATAACATCATGTATGTAAGAGCACTGAGCACATGGCCAGTAATAAATACTTACACAGACTATAAGATAATTCCATAGGATCCACACATTTTACTGGCAGCTTGCCTTGCTTTCTTAAGTTCCCACATCTATGAAAGGTCCCTCTTGTTAACTCCCAAACAGAAAACACACCCCTAAAACCTCCCTTCTGAGCCCTGTCGCTACCTACCTGGACATGTTTCTTATCCCTCAGCTTTCTTATTTTATCTCTAAGCTTCTGTTTATAACCATACCCCAAGGACTGCAGGACTAGGGAGAGCATTCAGGTGTAACAAGAGCCAGCTTTCCTTGCTTTCCTTCTTCCAGGCCCTAGGACGTCTGCCTAGGGGAGGGAGGTGGTTTGAGCTCCAGGAGTGGAGGAGCTGGTTTGTGAGAGCACCCTCTGTGGAAAGCCATGGAAAGTGCAGGGACTTCCAGCGTTGGGCGAAAGCCTTCCCACCATCTTTGAGCAAGAGGTTAGAGCCCCGCCAGCCAGCCTAGTAGCGGGCGGCAGTGCCCTCCTTTATGACTTCCCTTGTGAACCTGGCTCAGGAGGCATGCACAGGAACTTGCACGCAACTGACCGCTGTTCACGCTGACGACCACCTGTGGCCCAGTCCCCTCTGACTCCAGGCGATGCCATGGTGTTCCCTGAAGCTCATGGATTAGACACATCTCCCACCTGGGTTGTGTTTGCACGCTCCCTCCCCTCTTTGCCAGGTCAGGCAGCAAAAGGCCCTTCACTGCCAAGATTCTTACCACCAAATTCTTTGCTTTTGTCTTGTTTTCAGTGGGCTCTCCACGAAGTCCTGTGAACAAGACGACCTTGACATTGATCAGCATCACCAGTTGCGTGATTGGCCTTGTTTGCGCCTCTCACGTCAGCTGCCCCCTCGTGGTCAGAATCACCCTGCACGTCCCCGAGCACCTCATCGCTGATGGTAAGCCCACCACTGAGGATGCCATTCCTCCGCCCCCACCCAGAGAGGAAGGCTTCAGGGTGGGCAGAAAAGATACAGACAAGCCAGGGTCCACTGTGACCTATTACTATTAATGAGAAAAAATATATACCCAGATAAGAAAGACAGGACAAAATTAGATTGTCCACCAATGAAATCAGATTGTTGTGCTGTTCAGTCGCCCAGTTCTGTCCGACTCTTTGTGACCTCATGGGCTGCAGCATGCCAGGCTCCCTGTCCATCACCATCTCCTGGAGTTTGCCCAAGTTCCTGTCCATTTCTGATGGAATCAGAAAACAGGTTTTTAAAAAAATGAGCAGATCACTCTCTCCTCTCTGTGCCCATTTCTGTTTGCTTTTCAATAAGCACCTGTCTCAGATGGTAAGGCATCTGCCTACAATGCAGGAGACCTGGGTTCCATCCCTGGGTCGGGAAGATACCCTGGAGAAGAAAATGACAACCCACTCCAGTACTCTCACCTGGAAAATCCTATGGACAGAGGAACCTGGTAGGCTACAGTCCATGGGATCGAAAAGAGTCAGACACAACTGAGCGACTTCACTTCACTTGGTGGATAAATATAGAGCTTACTGTCTATAGGTACATAGCCACCAAGATTCTCTTGGCCTTTGAATGGAGAAAAGCTAAGTGAAATAGTCGAGTGTTGAAGTATCAGTCATGTTTCCAATTGGTATGCCTGGTGAGAAATTCCTAATTGCAGTAACTTGCTATGAGCCTAGCAAGCTGAAGCAATAATTTACTTTCACCCAGGGGAACCCCAATATAATGAAGGAATAATATAGGTTTGGAGAGTCCCTGAATTAGTAAAGCCCAGAGCACCTAATTGACTTGTTAATGTCTGTTCTCTCAGTTGCTGTTAAGGCTGAAAACAGGTGGGGACTGTCCAGGGGGTTAGAGAGCCTGCTATTTCATGGCAACTGAAGACAGGCAGCAGGTCCCTGTTCCTTGGATAAGTGCCAGCGCCTGTGGCTGGGTCTGATGGAGCCATGCCACAGCCATCACAGAGCTGCTCTGTCCCTCTATCCCTTGGGTCCACCCTAGTAGAGATGGGATGGGGCAAGTCAGCAAGGGATAATGTGGCACGAGGTCCAAGAGATGGCCGAGCGTCTGTCTGCTGACTCCTTGCTCTGTGACTCACTGTGGGCCAGGATTAGCAGAGGTAATGACCTTGGGTTGGGGCTAATCTGCAGAGCATCCCTTATTCTGTCTTCTGTGATGCATGTGTGTGTATGTCGAGGGGTGGGTGGTGGGTGTTATGTGCACACACAAGCACATGTCCTCTCTCTCGCCCTGCAGGGAGCCGCTTCATCTTGCTAGAGGGGAGCCAGTTGGATGCCAGTGACTGGCTGAACCCTGCCCAAGTGGTTCTCTTCTCTCAGCAGAACTCCAGTGGACCCTGGGCCATGGACCTCTGTGCCCGGCGGCTCCTGGACCCCTGCGAACACCAATGCGACCCTGAAACTGGTAGGCAGGAGCATCGGGCAGCGGGTAACTGTCAGAGTTCATGCCTCTTGCAACCACCCCCTCAAAATCCAGGCCACCCCTCCTGATTGACCCATTATCTTTGGGAACCAAGGCTGTGCAGACTGGCAGCATGTGGTTGGGCCCCTGAGTGTGCTGGCTAGAAATGTGGGTCATCTTCTGGCAGAAGCCTTGGAAGCATCCTGACTATAGCCACAAGCCCCACAGATATTTCAGGATGACCTCCACAGCCCATTTCCCTGCAGTCAGGGGATATCAGCTATAGGGTCTGAAATCGTTATGCTTGTTTATTGCAGAAAATTTGGAAATTTTAGAAAAGCATATAGAAGAAAATGACTCTCATCTATAATTCTATCTCCTGGAGAAGTCATTTAAAAAATTTAATGCCCTCCCTTCTGATCTTTTATAGTGACTGATTCTTAGGGGTTTGTAAGCGCACTAAGTCCTGTAGAGTTTTCTTGATTTTTTTCACACATTCTATCATGGGAATTTTCTAGAAATGCTAAATAATCCTCAATAATGTGATTTCTAACAACCATTTGGTATTCTATTGTATGTCTGTATCATAGCTCATTTAAATAGTCCTGTGTTATTTGGCATTTAGGATGCATTAAATTTTTAATTTTTACAAATACTACTAAAATGAATATCTTTCCACATAAATGTAGGGCACATTTGAAGTCATGTTCTTCAAATAAATCTTAGAAGAGAGATTACTGGGCCAAAGGGTATAGGCATCTTTCAGGCTGTTATATTATCCAGTGGGGCTGGGACTGCTCTGAGAGAGGGTTTGAATTCAGACACAGTATGCATTGGGGTGCTCACAGGGCTTCTTGAGCTCCAAGATGCCCGGAATATGGAGCCTTCATCCCAGGTGGCTTTGCACTTTCATTGTAGAAGGAGATCATCTATGATATTCTTTATAAAGACCTAGTTCCAGTTGATGCAGTACACAGATAGCTCCTTCTCAGAGGCATGGTTCAGTTCAGTTCAGTTCAGTTGCTAGTGTCCAGTGCTCTGTGACCCCATGGACTGCAGCACGCCAGGCCTCCCTGTCCATCACCAACTCCCGGAACTTGCTCAAACCCATATCCATTGAGTCTGTAATGCCATCCAACTTTCTCATTCCCTGTCATCCCCTTTTCCTCCTGCCTTCAATCTTTCCCAGCACCAGGGTCTTTTCCAATGAGTCAGTTCTTCGCATCAGGTGGCTAAAGTATTGGAGTTTCAGCTTCAACATCAATCCCTTCATGAATATTCAGGACTGATTTCCTTTATGATTGACTGGTTTGATCTCTGTGCAGTCCAAGGGACTTTCAAGAGTCTTTTCCAACACCACAGTTCTTCAGCACTGAACTTTCTTTGTAGTCCAACTCTCACATCCATATATGACTACTGGAAAAACCATAGCTTTGACTAGATGGACCTTTGTTGGCAAAGTAATGTCTCTGCTTTTTAATATGCTGTCTAGGTTGGTCATGGCTTTTCTTCCAAGTAGCAAGGATCTTTTAATTTAATTGCTGCACTCACCATCTGCAGTGATTTTGGAGCCCAAGAAAATAAAGTCTGTCACTGTTTCCATTGTTTCCCCATCTCTTTGCCATGAAAAGATGGGACCAGATGCCATGCTTTTCATTTTTTGAATGTTGAGTTTTAAGCCAGGCTTTCTGCCTTAAGTGTGGTGTCATCTGCATATCTGAGGTTATTGATATTTCTCCCAGCAATCTTGATTCCAGCTTGTGCTTCATCCAGCCTGGCATTTTTCATGATGTACTCTACATAGAAGTTAAATAAGCAGAGTGACAATATGCAACCTTGATATACTGCTTTCCCAATTTGGAACTAGTCTGTTGTTCCATGTCCAGTTCTAACTGTTGCTTCCTTACCTACATATAGGTTTCTCAAGAGGCAGGTCAGGTGGTCTGGTATTCCCATCTCTTTAAGAATTTTCCAGTTTGTTATGATCCACACAGTCAAAGTCTTCAGCGTAGTCAATGAAGCAGAAGTAGATTTCTGGAATTCCCTTTCTTTTCCAACGCATGTTGGTAATTTGATCTCTGGTTCCTCTGCATTTTCTAAATCCAGCTTGAACATCTGAAAATTCTTAGTTCACATACTGTTGATGCCTTGCTTGGAGAATTTTGAGCATTACTTTACTAGCATGTGAAATGACTACAATTATGTGGTAGTTTGAACACTCTTTGGCATTGCCTTTCTTTGGGATTGAAATGAAAACTGACCTTTTCCAATTGTGGCCACTGCTGAGTTTTCCAAATTTGCTGGCATATTGAGTGCAGCACTTTCACAGCATTATCTTTTAGGATTTGAAATAGCTCAGCTGGAATTCCATCACCACCACTAGCTTTGTTCATAGTGATGCTTCCTAAGGCCCACTTGATTTTGCACTCTAGGATGTCTGGTTCTAGGTGAGTGATCACACCATCGTGGTTATCCAGGTCATTAAGATATTTTTTGTATGGTTTTTCTGTGTATTCTTGTCATCTCTTCTTAATATCTTCTGCTTCTGTTAGGTCCATACTGTTTCCACCCTTTACTGAGCCCATCTTTGCATGAAATGTTCCCTTGGTATCTCTAATTCTCTTGAAGAGATCTCTAGTCTTTCCCATCCTATTGTTTTCCTCTGTTTCTTTGCATTGTTCATTTAGGAAAGCTTTCTTATCTCTCCTTGGTATTCTTTGGAACTCTGCATTCAGATGGGTGTATCTGTCCTTTTCTCCTTACCAGAGGCATGGTAAGATGCCTTAGAACCAGGGAAGGGGATGTGCTGACATCTAAGACTCCCAAGTGAAACACTGCTGGAGTCTAGGGCCGGCTCCTCCAGCTCTCTGTACCTCACGTACCAACCCCTCTTCTTCCTCCTCCTATACACATGCACATACAGACACACACACACACGTAAACACACATGTACAGATGCATCTCAGTCAGGGGCCAGGCTGTCAGGACACCAGTAGAAGTTGCCTCCGAGAGACCCAGCGCTTACTTCTGTTACGATCCACCACTGCAGCTCTCTGGGGAAATAACAGGTAACCACAGCATCAAAAGTGCACCTTCTCAGGTCTGAACGTTGTTGTTACGTGGGCCCATCGCAGAGATTCTAGGCCCCCATATGGAGGAGAAAGCACAGCATTTTAAACATCTGATGTCTAAGACTGTGCTTACTTGCTGCACCTCCCACGCTGTCAGGCAAACACCAAACCAGACAGATGGGCTGTGCACCATGCCCAAAAGCCAGCGAGCTCAGGAGAGAAAAGCGGGCTTATCTCAGTGGTGGGGCCTCTCCAGGCAACTGAGTAGTCTCTGGCCCCCTCTGACCTGCACGAGGAGACCCTGGCCAATCTCACTTGTTAAAGTCACTTCTGAGAGAAGCGTGACCTCCAGAGGGTCTTGGAAGCTTCACCTGAGGTTTTTTTTTTTTTGTATTTATTTATTTTTTTACACGAACTTCACCTGAGGTTTTAAAGAACAGGAAGCTCTTTGAATAACACCTGGAAAGAGGGATTGATGTTTTAAGCTTGGTCGGTCTTAGAGATAAACCCCTCCTTACTTTAGGTCAGTGCTCAAATTCCCTAAGAAGTACATGTCTTGCCTGAAGTCCCATGGCTACCACAGGCAGAGTTGGTATTCTATCCACCATGAAATCGGAGCAGAAGTGGGCTTGTGAAGGTCAAAGCCAACACACCTGTTGCTGTAACACTATACACCAGTCACCATTGCTGGACATCCCTGTTTCCCAAGCTGGAAGCTGAAGAAGCTACTTGTCCACAGCGAAGCTCCCATCACTTCTTCAGCCCCTCCTGATGTCTCATTGCTAATCCTCACTGCAAATGCTTTTGGGAAGCCCCTCCCCTGCTAGTGGCTTCCCAGTATTTGCGGCAATTAATGAAATTCCAACTGGAAAGCCTGGGATGGAGGTTAAAACAAGAACCCCCAACAGAACTAAGCTGTGATATCTTCATTCAGGGTAGCCTCTGGGAAATGATGGCTGCAGAGACTTCCATTTCCATCAATGCTGGGGTTGGAAACCCTCCCCCTTCCTGCCCTGCTTCTGTCTGTGCAGGGGATGATGTGGTCATCCCACACACTCATCAGCAAGAAACTTTATCGCCTCCCACACTCTATCCTAGAGCCTTTCTCCAAGGAGCTGAGTGTGGGAATTGGCTGCAAGTCAAGCCCACGTTATTTTTGCAGTCCTCCAGCTAACTCACTTGGAAATGCCATAGTGTTGGGACATGTGCTTTCCCAGCCATGCTGAGGGCTCTGCCCATGTGGATGGGTAGAACTGTGCAAGTGCATGTGTATACTTTTTCACACACACAAACACACACACAAGCACTGGTGCTCAGTCACTGCAAAGGAGCACTCCCTCCCCTAGAGCCTGAAGCTCTCCTTAGGCATCCTTCCAGCGTGTTCCAGACTTCAGTGTATGTTTACTCATCACCTGCACAGAAGTACCAGGTGGGGTAGGTGTTGTAGATTGTTGTATAATCACTCAGTCATGTCCAGCTCTTTGTGACCCCATGGACTGAGGACGCCAGGCCTCCGTGTCCTTCACTATCTCCTGGAGCTTGCTCAAATTCGTGTCCATTGAGTCAGTGATGCCATCCTACCATCTCATCCTCTGTCGTCCCCTTCTCCTCTGCCCTCAGCCTTTCCCAGCATCAAGGTCTTTTCCAATGAGTCAGCTCTTTGCATCAGGTGGACAAAGTATTGGAGCCTCACCTTCAACATCAGTCTTTCCAGTGAATATTCAGGGTTGATTTCCCTCAGGATTGACTGGTTTGATCTCGCTGTTTTCCAGAGGACTCTCAAGAAAGAGTCTTCTCCAGCACCACAATTTGAAAGCATCAATTCTTCAGGGCTCAGGTGTTGTAATGGGCCCCCAAATATGTTCACTTCCTAATCTGAAGAACCTGTTAAAGTGTTATGCTACCTGGCAAACATGAATTCAAGTTGCAGATGAAATTAAGGTTGCTGGACATCTGATCTTAAAATAAGGGGAGTATCCTGAATTGATCAAGTAGGCCTAATGAAATCACCAAGAGTGCTTAACAGTGGAAGAGGGAAGGCGAAGAGGCTAGAGTGATACAACATGAAAAGGACTCCACCAGCCTTTGCTGGACTTGAAGGCTGAGGAACCAGTGAATGCAGGCATCCTCTAGAAGGTGGAAAAGGCAAGGAAACGGATTCCCCCCTCAAGCCTCTAGAAAGGAACACGGCCCTGTGGACACCTTGTTTTTAGCCCAGGGAGACTGACATCAGGTTTCTGACCTGCAAAACTGCAAGGTAGTAAATTTCTCTTGTGTTCAGCCACTAAGTCTGTGGTAATGTTTTTATGGTGGCTGTAGAAAAGGCTGTAGAAAAATAACACACCGGGGAAGGAGCAAAAGGACAGAGGAAAAAGAAACATTATTATGCCCTCTTCATGTCGCCCTGGTATGGTTTATGGAGGGTGGCTACACAGACCTAGAGATGGGTCAGGAATCTGCAGAAGGCCTAGAGCTAGAAGAAACTTGAGATCCATTTTCTGTTCCAGCCTCCCCTTGCCATTCTCCCACTGTGCTATTTGAGCGGGACATTATGTACCTAAAGCTCCTAGCCTGGAAGCCCTCTGGCAACCACGTGCTGACTTTCTCTCCCAGATCCTCCCAGGCTGGTGACTCTGGGTGTGTCTCTGATCATGTGGGGCTAATAGCAAACTATTGAAATTGTATCCTGCCTGGATCCAGCCAGGCGTTGACTTTTTCTGTACTTTCTAACGGTTTTTGTGGCAGCTATATTTTGGTTGATTGGTTTTCCGATGGCAATGCAGACTGACTAGCTTCAGCAACTTCTCTCTCTCTCTGCTCCATTCCTGGCCTTTGTTCTGCCATATGGGCAGCTGTGGAGGCTTCACACACCTGCTGGATTTCACAGCCCCCATCATTTCTGGCCACAGACCTTCATTGCCCTTTTCAGGATATGTAGCTTTTATGAGTCTGCAAGGAGGATGGGCTTCCGAGCTAAATCAAGTTCTAATCACCACCCAAGATGGTCACTGAAATTCCTTCCATCCCAGACCTTTGCGTAGGCCAATCCCATCCTGGAAGAAGTGTGTAAAATCTGGTGAGGGGCATTGACTAGTTCCCAGACTCACTCTAGCCCTCCTCCCCTTTCCTTGCTCTGAACAAAGACCTTTCTCTCTCTCTTTCTCTAATCTTCCCTGGTTTTCAGAACCCAGGTTGGCGGGGCACCACAGCTCCTGTTTTGTTCCTGCCCACTGGATTGCCCACTCACCCCAAACTCCTTTTGTTCTTTTTGTGGCTCCGTTAAAGCACTTTGCTTCAGGGTGTACTTCTGGCTTATTTCCCTCTGTCTGTCCTCCCAGAGTCTCGTGTGGCTATTTGATTCTGAGCCTAATGTCTGCCCAGAAGAGGAGACCAGGCAATTAGATGTTATTCCCTCCCAGATGTCTTGCAAAGATTTCTCTTTTTGGATGAAGCATACCCAATTCATTTAAATAAAAGTCAGCAGCTACCTGAAGGTTGGAGATGATCAGGGCTTTTTGGCATTGATCTCTGTATTTACTTCATGAAGAAGTTGTGTTCAGCCCAGTCATGTCTGAGGAGCTCTGGCTTCAAGGCCTTCCTTTAACCCTTCAATGAGATCTGTGCCTCCATCCATCTGTGGAATGAGTGGGAAACGACCGAAGGCACTGCACATCACGGAAGGTACCTCGAGGTGTCTGCCTTCAGGGTGTCAAGCACAGATCAGGTGTAAGCATCTCCAGGCCCTACATGGATCATCTCTTGGGTGGGGTTCTGCTCTCTGGCAGTGTGGCTGCCTTTGAGTGCCTCCTGCAGGGCACGCTTCATCGCGGCTGGGCACTTCTCCGTGGCCGAGACATGTCTCTCCGTTGGATTCCTATGAACACACCACAGAGTCGGCACATCATGTGTTCCCTGCCATCTGTCACAGCAGATGCAGAGACTGTAACACTTCGAGCTTAGGAGGGCATCCAACACCCTTGTGGGGTCTTTAAAATTCACAGCTAACAGTCAGAGCCTGTGCTTGCACGAAACCCCTCTTAAAGTCAAGATTTAGCAGTTGGTTGCCATAGCAACTTTCCTCGTCAAGTCTGAACTCCTTTCAATGTGGATGGCCAAACGGGTTTTGAAGAGGAATACAGAAGAGGAAAGTTTGGTGAGTCCCAGAAATGAGAATGATTTAAGAGGCAAATTTTGGAAATCCTCAAACTCTAACCTGATATGTCTGAAACATCTCTCTGTTGCTCTGATTTGGGACTGCATTTACCATTGTGTGGAGAAAAGCTTTTGTTGTCAATAGTGTATCCCCACATAGTAATGAATGATGGAAACCTCATAAGGGGATAATGACTGTGAAGGCAGTTTGAGGAAGGTAAACGTGCTCTACAAATGGTAGGTATTGCCATCATTAGGAAAATCAAGCTCTGCTTGAACTCTGGGTTGTTACTGCATTTATTTCTACCCATTTTGTGGTAACTAGATATCAAGTGTGGAGAAAGGATTCACTATTTTGTTAGTCTTTAATTCTAGGCAAGGCATCCAGTCAAGAGCTTTCTAAGAGTCAGAGTGATGGGTTTGACAACCTCTTGAGATTACTTCCTGTTTTGTAATATCATGCTGCTGCTGCTGCTAAGTCACTTCAGTCATGTCCAACTCTGTGCGACCCCATGGACAGCAGCCCATCAGGCTCCCCCATCCCTGGGATTCTCCAGGCAAGAACACTGGCGTGGGCTGCCATTTCCTTCTCCAATGCATGAAAGTGAAAAGTAAAAGTGAAGTCGCTCAGTCGTGTCTGACTCAGCGACCCCATGGACTGCAGCCTACCAGGCTCCTCCGTCCATGGGATTTTCCAGGCAAGAGTCCTGGAGTGGGATGCCATCGCCTTCTCCGTGTAATATCATATCCATGCCTAAATGTCCACAGTGAAATTAAAAGATGATATGCTTAAGGGAGAATCATATCTGGACAATTGACCCATTAATTGGCTTGATATTGGCATCTTGGGGAGAGGTGGTGGTATCTATAAATTTAAGGCACACTTTAATTAATCTGTTTATTATTGTCCATTACACAGTACTTATACAAGGTCTATTCAAAAAGAGGAAAAACTAGCTTATTCCTGCCCTTGTGTAACTTTCAATCTAGAGTCCACGCTTTCTTTGGAATTGATACGGTATGAAGCCCAGCTCCTGGCATTTCCCTTCTTGCCCTCCTCTGGTTCTTGTCCATTTTCTTTCCTTCTATCAGCAAAACAGCCTTTACCAGAAGCCTTATCATCAGCTGTGCTTTCTTATGTTTGACTCCCAGCTCCCTGACCATTCCTAGATTCAGCGCAGCACCTCTGAAGCCAGTAAATTGGAGCCTGTTGTGAGTCTGGCCCGNATCAGCAAAACAGCCTTTACCAGAAGCCTTATCATCAGCTGTGCTTTCTTATGTTTGACTCCCAGCTCCCTGACCATTCCTAGATTCAGCGCAGCACCTCTGAAGCCAGTAAATTGGAGCCTGTTGTGAGTCTGGCCCGTGTGGAAACCTAAATTTGTCATCCAGGAGACAAAGCATTGCTCTAACGCTCCCTTTGTATCCCTCACAAAGGAAGTTATTCATTTTCACTCCACTCCTGAGCACCTTGACTGAGTAGGTGCGGGAGAGGACGATGAGTATTATCTGGTTGTGAGACCCTGATGGGCAGTAGCTTATAGGGCAATGTTGGCAAGAATGTCTGTGCTTAGAGTTTAACAAAAACTTCTTGCTCAGAGCCTACACAGTCCCTGCCCTCATAACTGTAAGGCCCCTTCACTTCATTTTTATTGTTTTTTATCTTTGAAAAGAGGAAATAGCTCTCAAAGCTATTATTCCATCTCTGTCCTTTTAGAGCATCTCTTCTCAAGGAGATAAAGAAACCGTACCCCTTGTCTCTGTAGGGCCTGGTGCCTTTATAGCAATTTCCAAGTTTTAGGGAGTCACACCCTGTTCTTTCACTACCTACAAGTTAAAGAAGCAGCCTGTGAAAGAGTCAGTACTGGTGCTGTAGTGAAACTGGTCTCAGCAGTTTAGGGATGCATAGCATCATCACCTAAAGAATTATTAATAGGAAGAAACAGTTACAATTTTCTTCAAAGTCATTCTAAGTAGAGCAATGATTCTTGATCTTTTGGGGTGTCTTGGATTGGCTGGTAAATCTGATGAATGTTATGGAAGGCTGCTGAGGAAAGATGCGCTTAAACACACTACGGTTTTGCATATGACTCCAGAGAGGCTGTGGACCTCTTGGTACCCTATCAGAGTAACTAATGGTAATGAAACAGTGATACCATAAACAAACATAGGTGACCCTTCTGTTTATCAGCACAAAGATAATTAGCCTTGGACTTCCCTGGACGGCCAGTGGTTAAGATGCTGCTTTCCAGTGCAGTGGATATGAGCTAGATCCCTGATTGGGGAGCTAGGGTCTCACATGCCTCAGGGTGTAGCCAGAAATTTAAAAAGGAATTATAGCTATTTTCGTTTAAAAACCTAGAGTTCTTATAAAATCATAATAGCTGTAAATGGCCTCCTCTAAATGCAGCAGTTGTTCTTGGGCATTGTTGGGGAAAAAGGTCTATAGTCAGACAGACACAGGTTCAGATATTAACTCTGCCATTTAAAAGCTTTCTCCGGATCCTTCAATTTTTCTGAGCCTCAGTTTCCCTTATCAGCATAACATGGCTAATAATACATACTTTTCAAAGTTTACTCACTTATGTGGTCTTTAAACATGTACTGATCATCTAATACGTACCTTGCAGTATTTGGCCACTGAGAAAATAAAGATGAAAAAGCCTCTTGCTCAGTCTTTCTTGGATTTTGAGTCTGCGGAGCCCATGTAACAGGTTCTATGTAAATGTTAGTTTCCTCCACTAGTGAAAGTCATCATGTAGTGAAAATGGACGATCGGTGCTGTGTTCCTTTGCATGGGCCCTGGAGATGGGAATGTATGGCGTAATGGGATTTATGGCCTCATCCCTTCCACTGTTAGAGTTTGATCTGATCATTACATTTTCTCCAACACAGACATGTCAATCAATTTCTTTGTGTTTCTTTTCCTTCTTCCTCACCCTGCTTCTAAGGGGAATGCCTCTGCTACGAAGGTTACATGAAGGATCCAGTACACAAGCATCTTTGCATTCGGAATGAATGGGGAACCAACCAGGGGTAAGTGAGGGGATGGCGAATTAGCCAGTTCCTGGATATTACCACTCTCTCAGGCAGACAGGATGCGGAGCAATTGCGTCTAGAGGAACAGAGCTAAAGGGTGGTTCTATTCTGAACATTAAACGGGTGACGTGTCACTGTGCATTTCCATATTTACACCATCCCAGTGACGACCATCTCTTTTTTCTCTCCTCTTATGAGTTCAGAGCCTTCAGCTGGGATCTGGGAATCAGGCTTCCTTTTCTTACCGCCGTCAACCATGAGGATTCCACAGACAGTTCTTAGCTGATGACTTTGCTGAAGACATGTGAAGACACACAGACTCTAGCACCACTCCCCCAGAGCTCCATGAGCTTTGTGAGACTGGCATGAGTAGAGGCTTGTTTTCACCAGTACTGTCAGAGAGGGTGAAATACAAAGGGGAATGCAGGATTGAGATAAAGGAGTTTTGCCTGATCCCCAATTACCATCTCTCTGTGAGACCTTTGCTTTCCCCTGAGCACAGACAACTAGGGTAAAATATTAGTAGTTACCATGTCCGTTGCTTTGTTTTTAAATCTATTTTACTTTTTTAAATTTTTCATGGTGATAAAATATACATGACATAAAAATGATTATTTTCCCCATTTTTAAGTGTACAATTCAATGGCATTAAGTACATTCATCCTGTTGGGCCACTATCACCACTATCTATCTTTTGTTGCTTTTTTCATCTGTTTAAACTTTATTTGAGGTGCCGAGAACCCATTTTCTGCCTTGACTGTGTTCAGTAGGAGAGTGTGGGGAGACAAGAGTCAATAAACACTAANAATGGCATTAAGTACATTCATCCTGTTGGGCCACTATCACCACTATCTATCTTTTGTTGCTTTTTTCATCTGTTTATACTTTATTTGGGGTGCCAAGAACCCATTTTCTGCCTTGACTGTGTTCAGTAGGAGAGTGTGGGGAGACAAGAGTCAATAAACACTAACTAATAATAGCAGTTAATGGGGCAGGGGAAACTGGAAATCAGGGCAAAAGCCCTCTCGGAGTGATTGCTTGGACTGCAGAGTTGAAATGTATTTGCAGCCTGACAAGGTGGAGAAAAGAAACCACCACCATTTCCCCTAGCACCAGTGAGGACTCAGCCCTGAGGTCGATGCTTAGCCTCCTCTGTATGTTTCTGATGAGCCCAAACCTAGAATACTGAATGTAGTTCTGGACTCTCAAAGCAATAAATATGGAGACAAATGGGTGAGAGTTTGGAGAAGAGCAATAAAAATGATTGAAGAGCCCAAGGGAGTGATTTATGATGAAGGAATAGAAGAACTCCACTCAGAGAAGTTGGCCAGCTGATGACTAAGTCAAGGCATGATAGATGCCCGTAGACGTTCGATGAGGGCAAATGTGCTGGAACGGGTTGAAGTTGAGCGATAAGGACAAGAGAGAATGAAGTTAAGGAAAGGAAATCTGAGTCACAGGTCAGAAAACTTGGGGGAAGTCAGAATGCCATGAAATTTCTCTGTTAGTGAAAATGAAGGATGACTCCGTTTCTACTGAATTGGTGATTGTATCAGGGAGGTAGTGCGCAAAATGTAGAGGAAGGAGTTTGGAGAAGGGTAAATGCATATGAGGTGGCCTGCTGTTGAAAGATTGGTGGGAGAGCTTGGCTCATAGATGCCAAGCAGAGTTTGAATAGCGTGCCATTCACCGTGCATGTGTAAAGGCAGTTCAGTCCTCTTCCTCTCTGACTCCTGACATATTTGCCTGGTTGCTGGGGCACCAGGATTTTAGCTTACGTGATGGCTGAGAATCTCAGTTGTCTATGATTCTTACTGAGTAAAATATTGGGAAAGCTGATAAATAACCGATGAAGAGATCTCTTAGCCTGCCTACCTGCTGCTGAAGTAAACAATGGCAAAAAATCATTTCACTTTGTGCCCTGAATGATCAGGGCTGGCTCTCTGCAGTGATTGGATTTGGGGGCTAATTGCTCAAGCCTCTCTGCCCCTTGCCTTGTAGACAGATCATGTGAGGATGGGCCTGACTTCACTGGGTAATTGCACAAGGCTTTGTCATTCCCTCTGGCTGTGTGTAGAGACAGTCTTAGGATGTAGACAAGAGCCTCCAGGGAAATGGTGGAGGCCCCATGATGGTGTCATTTAAAATAAGATAGGCTAAAGCCCCAAGTTACAGACTGACAGGAACATTAGCCCCAGGGAACAGACAAGTACACCTAATCTGTCATTTCCATCTCTAATTTCCATTATTCTCTGATCATCACTGTCTACGAGGTCTCATTTTGGACACTAATAAAATAATGGAGCAGCTCTTAGGAGGTGGGGTAAAAGTGACTATCTGGAGAATAATGGAGCCAGGAGTGATAAGCAGCAAGAGTTTATATGTATGTAAAGAAGTGCCAGACAAAGGACTGCGCTTTCCTCCTAAAATGACAAGAGAAATGAAAACCAGAAGACACCATACATCTTGCTCTAAATCAGGGGTCTGATGCCATGTTTCTTTAAATTATTCTTACAAAATTAATTGAAATTGATTTCAATGTGAAAACTATCACTTGAATTGAAAAGTACCTGACGGATTGCTAACTAATGACATGTATTGGGGTATTATAGAAAAATCAATGGTAGGCCTGATTTTCCTGAATAATTTATTTAGTGTTCCAAGAGGTGGAGGTGAGCCGCATGTATGGGAATTTACGTTTTTCACTTAGTATTCCTATATTGCATACGTTAAAATACGCGAACATTCTTTTGAAGTCAAACAACCGAATCCTAGGCCACTGAAAGCTAAGATGAATTCCCTTGTGAAAAATCTAGGTTAATGTACCAAAGGAAAAGTAGCAATGAAACAGTCATGACTTTCAGACAAGGAAGAACATTGACCAAGGACGTTAATACAAAAAAAATATCCAGTGAATGATTCTGTGAGACAAAGGAGTTACCTGCAACTTTATCCAGCCGCTGCATTGTGCTTCAGTTTACCTGGATCTGTATGTGTTCATGTGAGTGTGGTGTGTGATGTATGTGTGTGTGTGTATGTGTGTGTGTCTGAGTGAGCTGGTTTGTTTATAGAAATCCCCTCACTGCTCCGATTCCCTGGTGGCTCAGACAGTAAATAATCTGCCTGCAGTGTAGGAGACCTGGGTTCAGTCTCTTGTTTAGGGAGATCCTCTAGATAAGGAAATGTCAACCCACTCCAATATTCAGAGCCTGGAGAACAGACAGGGGAAACTGGTAGGCTATAATCCATGGGGTTGAAAAGAGTCAGACACAACTGAAGCGATTAACACACACTTTCTCACCATGCCATTCCGTTGTTTACTCTCTCACTTATTCATGGTTTCAGCAAATATTCACTGTATTACCCATTGTGGCCCAGGATAGGCTAGGTGCCTAATTATAAGAAGAAGATATTGTCTCTGCTCTGGAAGAACTAATAGTCTAGATAGATAAGTGGGCACATAACAAAGAAATTGTAGTGAATTCTAAAACCAGTGAAAGGTTTCAGTTGAGTTCAGTCACTCAGTCGTGTCTGACTCTTTGCAATCCCATAAACCACAGCATGCCAGGCCTCCCTGTCCATCACCAACTCCCGGAGTTCACGCAAACTCATGTCCATCGAGTCAGTGATGCCATGCAGCCATCTCATCCTGTTGTCCCCTTCTCCTCCTGCCTTCAATCTTTCCCAGCATCAGGGTCTTTTCAAGTGAGTCAGCTCTTCGCATCAGGTGGCCAAAGTATTGGAGTTTCAGCTTCACTATCAGTCCTTCCAATGAATATTCAGGATTGATTTACTTTAGGATGGACTGGTTGGATCTCCTTACTGTCTAAGGGACTCGCAAGAGTCTTCTCCAACACCACAGTTCAAAAGCATCAATTCTTTGGTGCTCAGCTTTCTTTATAGTCCAATTCTCACATCCATACATGACTACTGGAAAAACTACAACCTTGACTAGATGAACCTTTGTTGGCAAAGTAATGTCTCTGCTTTTTAATATGCTGTCTAAGTTGGTCATGACTTTTCTTCCAGGGAGCAAGAGTCTTTTAATTTCATGGCAGCAGTCACCATCTGCAGTGATTTTGGAGCCCAA